>CM064892.1:3019165-3529165 GCA_030347415.2 Decapterus maruadsi
AAAAACCTGGACACTCATTATCAACGGCTGCCATGTTGCTTCCAGGAGGAAGGTGAGGGAGCACCAGTGTTTAAGTAGTTGTTTTGATGCGAGTACAACAGTACAACACAGCAGTATTGAGTATAAACTGTGTGTTTTTGTACATGTGAAGCATCTGACTGGAAGCAGCTGTAGATTTGACTTCCTTTTAATGAAGATATTCCACACAGAGACGCACAGTGAAAGGAAACTGAGTCAAATCCCACCGGCTCTTCAGCTAAAGAGCTCTTTAAATCTGCTCCAATTAGAGATATTTGAGTCAAAACGATGTCTCAAAATGCTTTTTATCCC
Source organism: Decapterus maruadsi (assembly GCA_030347415.2). Lineage (NCBI taxonomy): Eukaryota > Metazoa > Chordata > Actinopteri > Carangiformes > Carangidae > Decapterus > Decapterus maruadsi. The sequence goes on from CM064892.1 coordinate 3,019,496, forward strand.
TCCTTACAATAACAACTTGATTTAAATGTTGATTCTTGAAGCTGCTCTTAATAACGACATTAATCTCTATTGTAAGTTTGTCTTTATTTCTAAGGCAGAATTAATACAAGAGGCTAAAAACATGCTATATGTAATAAAAACAGCCACCTGTTTAAAGAAGCAGTGTCCCGCTGAAGCAGCTCGACTGACACTTGAATAATAAACACTAAAGACATTAAAGTGGGAGATGAAATTTTAGGAGCAACAAGAAGTTCAGGTGTGAGTTGACATGAAAGTGCTGCAGCAGTTCAAGAGTCATTTTGAAGTTCATGCACTGGGGGAAAAAAAAGAAAAAAAACGTCAGTTGAAACTTGAAGAAACTCGACGTGTCAATTAAAGTGTGAGCAACGAAAGGAGCTGGAATTTCAGGTGCAGTGTAAAAGCTGAGAGGAATTAGTGTCAGTGGAAGTGTAAACACTGAGGAAGAGTTCGTAGGTGAGACGTAAGAAGAAGAAGAAGAGAAAAACAAGGTGGAGAGAATAAGGTGAAACCATCAGGGTGTGAGCTGCCGTCATCTGCAGGTTACAGTACAGCTACAGCTACTGTAGTAATAAACTTATTTTTATCTCTGATGTGACAGTAGACTGAAGGTTACGTGCTGCATTCGCTGTTTTTTTTTTCTTTTCTCCATTTTTCCTGCAGATCTGGCTCTAAAAGATCGGAGCCAGAATAGATCTGAGAGCGAGGAGAGCTGTGTGTCACTTCTTCTTAGCAGGATGCAACAGCTGCACAAACTTAGTTGCAAACAGGAGCTGATGTTCAGCATCGTGATCAAAGTCTGAACCTGCAGGTCCGAAGTGTTTCTGCTCCATCGTCTACATCTGATCCAGTTGGTTCAGAACTTCTTTTTGTGGCGTATTGACGTCCTGTCCTCATCGCATATGTACTGCGTCTCCCTATACTTGACATTGATTGGTTTATTAAAGGGATAGTTCAACATTTTGGCAAATCGGCCCATTGCCATAATCACTGTAGTCATAGTAGCAGAAACAACTCTGTCTAGCAACGTTGTGTTATTATCTCATATCGTGGTGAATGTGCAGGTCACAACTTGTCCACCGGAGCGTTGTGGAGTTGTTGGATTGTGTATTTGATGAGTTTGATGAGGGAAACCAAGAAATCCCATGAGCCTCCGTAGCGTAGCTCTGAGCAGCTCACGGTTCTGCTCCGCTGTTCTAAAAAGAGCTTGCACCGACAATTAAAGGCAACAAACCTACTGCTATAGGGATTATTTGGGCCAATTTGCCAAAATGTTGAACTATCCCTTTAACAACCAACCTCCCCCTGCTGCTCTGAAAATGATCCGATCTGTGACTCAAAACCGTGATCCGATCAGATTCGATCTGTGATGTAACTGATCTTTTGCCCCCCCCCAATGCTAACCTGTGTAGGCTAACCACCGCAACTTCTTGTTAAAGGTATGAAAGTCCGATCCATTGAGAGAGAGGAAAAAATAAAGGTTCCACATTGCAAAAGTCTGCAACAGGGTTTAGTTTGGTCCGGCGAAGCTTCCACCTGTAAATTATGCTCCGATACAACAGAGAAACGTGAAAGTCCAGACCAGACGAGGTCGGAGTGAAAGTGTTCTGTCCCATTAACTCCAGATGACCGGTCTGCTCAGCCTGCAGCTTATTAAGGCTTCGTATAGCGGTGCATTTACCTGGGCCGTACCCCGGTAACAGGCTCAGGCAGGAGTGGAGCTTCCTCTCCTCTTTGCTGATTAAGTAATTGGCCCTGGAGCAACGTGGACGCTGTGACAGAGGGAATGAATTAGCCCTGGGCCCTGCTAGCAGCCTGCTAGCGCCCAGATAACCACACGGCTGGGGAATGTTAAACAGCATGGTAGGGGTTAAAATCCAGCTCTCCACTGTAGAGCTCTCATGTTCATTGTCCATACATGACAGGTGAGAGTGTGTGTGAGAGTGTGTGTGTGTGGGCAGCAGACAGGCAGGCAGGCGGACCGAGCGGTCGGCTGATCTGTCTAAACCAGGTTTCAAGAGTTGAGGAGCTTCATCTCTTCAGCGGTGACTGAGTGTGTGAGTGTGCAATGCAAATGTGTAATATGAAGGTGTGTGTGAGCTGTACAACCAGCAGGAACTGCTTCAGGAACTCACTCTTAAAGGGATAGTTCAACATTTTGGCAACAGGGAGGGAAATTCAGAGACTGCTTGCTGAAAAACTGTCCCTGAAGGCAACGTGCATCAGTGGTTTTGCATGAATTTCCCTCTAAAACAACTCTGTGTGGTAACGCTGTGTTATTATCTCATAGCGTGGTGAATGTGCAGGTCACAACTTGTCCACCAGAGCGTTGTGGAGTTGTTGGATTGTGTATTTGATGAGTTTGATGAGGGAAACCAAAGAAATCCACATGAGCCTCCGTAGCGTAGCTCTGAGCAGCTCACGGCTCTGCTCCGCCGTTCTAAAAATAGCTTGCACCGACAATTAAAGCTAACGAACTGCTAAGACTATGTGGATTATGGCAATGGTCCAATTTGCCAAAATGTTGAACTATCCCTTTAATGCTGCTGCCTACAGGTTACTACAGGATAGATAGCAACAGGACTTCCTGTGCATGTTGTTGTTGCAGCTCTGCAGAGTTGTACAGTTTTAGGGCATTTTGGAAAAAAGTGTTCCAACAAGCTGAGGCTGTATTTATGGAGCTTTCTGTTCCACCTGCAGACTGAACACACACACACACACACACACACACACACACACACACACACACACACACACACACACACACACACACACACACACACACACACACACACACACACACACACTCTCTCTCCAGTTGTTTCTGCTCTTTGCAGATAATTTCCCTGGCCGTGCTCACAGTCCTGGTCAGTCTGTTTTTTTTGTTTTTGTTTTTTTTGTTTTGCTTTTTATTCTCAGACCTCAGGTTGAAACACTTTCCACAGATCTGTGTAAACCGTCTCTAAATTGTTCTTCTCTTGGTCGACTTGTTTTTTCTGCACCTGGGTTCAACTCACAGCTTTTTAAAAAATTTTTTAACAGTAGTAACCTGGATAGAGCAGGAAACTGTGTGAATTCAGCAGGTGGAGTAAAAATGACAGCTTATATTTTGTATCAGCGGTTAATTCAGACTCATTTCATGGAGATATGAATCGTAAACATCCATCTCTTCCCCTTTCGCCGTTGCTTTTATTGTTTTCAGTATTTACAGTTTTCTGTCTCAAGTGTTTTAATTGGGGAACAACAACTGACTTGATTTACATAAGTGGTCCTAATATAAGCTGCTTGTGAGGGTTTTTTTTAGACCCTGGAGTAATTAACATGCCTCTTCAACACAGTGTGTTTGGTGACTGGTTTTCACCATTTCAAACCTGTGTGTGTGTGTGTGTTTGACTGACCTCAAAAACCAGCTTTTTCATTTCCGAGCAGCAGCGTGTCTCTGATGGATGAAATTGTGGATGACTGAGTGTCTGGGTGATGGGTGATAGCTAAAAACCAGGTTTTCAGTGCAGCACACTCATATATAACATGTCTGTTTCTCTGTGTGTGTGTGTGTGTGTTGGGGTGACAGTCTGCAGAGATGCACTGAATCTTAAACACAGCTCCTCCTGCTCATAGAGGCTGCATTCACCCAGGAGGAGGAACCCCAGCTCAGTGGCACCAAAACAACACAGATTGAAGCTTCAGGTTTTCAGGTTTACACATTATAACATTTTGATGATAGAGGCTTAAAGTCAGTCACAGGTAGAACTGTGTGGTCATATGCAAACTTCAAGCTTCATCTTGTAAATGCATTTTTTATATAGATTTAATTGACTTGTAGGGTTGAACCAAATAATTTATCCTCATTGTTTCAGTTTAAAGCTCCAGATTTCAAACTTCTCCCGTGTTTTATTTCACGTGCTGATGCAGAAGAAGATAAATCTGAGGTTAGTTTTCCATCTCCTCTCTGGAGCTCTAGTTACAACAGGTCAGTGTGAGCCAATCAGAAGAGGGGAGGCTCTGAGGCTTTCTTCTGATTGGCTGACGGTTTTCTGAGCGATCCAATCGAAAAAGAACAGATTCAGAATAAGAGAAGAAACCAAATCCTGTACGTTGTTGGGAGGTGGGTCCAGGTGGTGGGCGGAGCTTTGTGATTGCTTAGTTGTGACATCACAAAGTGACAGGAAGTCCTGACGGATGGTTTTAAGGCTCAGTTTCTGAATCCAGGCTGTGTGCATTTCTCTGTGGACTGAGGCTTTGATACTTTCACAGTATTAATATAGAACCTAGAGCTGCTTTATAATTAAACTAGACATGGAAATCTCACTTTATGTCACATAGGACCTTTACTGTACTGTACGTACGCCAGGTGCCGACGGCAGCAGGCTGCTGTATCATGACAATAGGCTCTGATAGACTCTCCTCCTGCTACAGATAATCTCTGTCGGCAGCTAGAGGTAAAGAAAAGCAGCACACGGAGCTGCTGGAGCATCAGATAGAAGAGCTCAGGCATCAAGAGCTCAGAGGAGAATACATGTTGGAGTTAACACAAGTGCAGCTCCTTTAGCTCTTTCCAAACACCCCAGACATATCCACTTAATAAAGCTGTGATATTTCAGGGTGTGTGTGTGTGTTTGTGTGTGTGTGTGTGGGGTTGTCCTGGAGCTCCTCTGCTTCTCAAATATAGGTTAACACAGCGTGAAGACAGTGGTGACACCACCGTGGTTCGGTATTGACACACACATTACGGCTCCGTGTGCGGGTTGAGAAGCAGGAACAGCATCACAGCATCATTAGCAGCTGTTACAGGTGTTGGATGGGAACATCTGGGAACATCTGCCCAATCCAGACTCCAGCAGAGGAAGCACGGTGCTGTATTATCCATCCTGGTTTTGCAAGTCTGTTTGTTTATTTTTTTATAATCCACCAAACTAGGGATGTCACAATCACTTGTTTTCACAATTAATTGTGGTATTTAACGCCATAATAAATTAATCATTGTCCAAAAACAATGATGTTGGAACCACATCAGCAGATGTGCGCCAAAATAAAGGTACATAACATTGAATTGGTATGAATTTAAATATTAGCTTGTCATTTGTAAATAAAAAAAACAACAAAAAACTATTTAAAAAAGCTAAACATTTGGTATAAATAACAATTTATGACCTGAATATTTCAAACACTTCCCCTAATTGGTCATATATTATATGACATAATAAATACTAGAAATATGTTGAGTAATATAGTTATATTTTCAATATATTTGATTTTACACATTCATAGTGTTGTGAAAAAAATAATAAATGCATAATAATCGTGATAACCATAGTACCAAGTTTATTTCTCTGACAATAGAACGTGTATAATCGTGACATCCCTACAAGCAAAAATGCACTGGACTGGATTTTAACCCTCAGACCTTTTATATTTATTCAGTTTTTCATTTGTTATGTAGCTTTGACACAAGAAGCACGACTGTAAAATATATGCAGCTCTAGTTAAAACAGCGCAGGGAACTTCTACTTTTCCATTGTTGAACTCTGAATCCAACGGCAACCGTAAACTGTTCAAACCCTGCAATGCAAACGGGCGTGTATAGTTCACACGGTTCGGCGCTGACAAGACTTCGACTTCAGTTGAGCAGCGTTACCCTAGACACCTGCAAAAATTCCTGTTTCTTTCACCACTGGGAAGCTGCACACACCTTTGCTCTTCTGCTGCCTTTTTACCAAAGTCTACAAAGAGCCTGAAAAGCCTTTTAACAAGTGGAAGAAAAAAAAAAAAGGCAGAAAGTCTGACGTCTTTTTTTTTTTTTTTTTAAAGTTGAACGTGGGAGCGGTGTCAGTCAGTCGGTACCGTGCGACTTGTTCAGAAAGAGCAAGGGAGCGTGGGTGACATCTCTCTGTGTCGCACTCTTTCACTCTTACTCATTCTCTGTGTCAATTTCCCCTCCTCTCTCAATCTATTTCTCTTTCTCTGACTAAACCGCGCTGTGATGACTTTGTGACAGCTCCACAAAAAAAGGCCCGTTTTTGAAGTTAAAATGTGGGGTGCTCGTCAAGGGGGCAGAGTGGGGGGTCTTTGTGCAGAATGTGTGGTTGTGTTGCGTACGTTTTGTGTGCCTATGTCAGCTTGTAAATGCGTAATGCGCGCTGAGACTGACAGGCTGGTGGGCCGAGGGAGGGGAAGAGGAAGGAGGAGGAAGAGAGTTTAAAATTGGCGTGACTGATGGCTTGATTGGCGAAAAACACAGACGGTATAAAAAGCGTTTTACAATCTCAGCCTCTTCCTCCGCCACAACTTTTGTCTCTTGGGTATTTTTGGAGCCGTAGATAGAAACAGTCTGACAGGGAATTAAACACTTCCCGGAAACGAGCTCAGGAAGTCCTGATGAAGCCAACAGAGACGACGACACAGTCAAGAGGAAAAAGTTCACACTTTGATCCAAGTTTATCTAAAGAAACAAGCTCTTGATAAATGTAGTTTTTAATAATGCACAGGTATTTACTACAGACTTTATTCATACCTGCAGGTTTTGTTTTGCAATAAAATAAAAACCATCCATACACAGGGACCTGGGAAGCGACGAACAAGGTTTACTAATCAGGACTCAGACTTCCAATTAATAAGATTAAAGCCCCAGTATGTCACTTATTGCTTTTTATCAGCAAAAATCAAATATGTCTTTCATGAATACGTATTTCACTGAAGTCAAATTACACCCGCATACAAATGAAATACATAAGTGGGCGATGCACCAAACCTCGGCCGCCATGTTGCATCGCCATTTTTTACGTTCGGTGGCAGCGTGACCGTAGGTAACAGAGCTACGCTACGGAGGCTCATGGGAATTCTGGGTTTCCCTCATCAAACTCATCAAATACACAATCCAAAGGTAAGTAAATGCTTGCTGAAAAACTGTCCCTGAGGGCAACGCAAATCAGCAGTTTTGCATGAATTTCCCTCTAAAACAACTCTGTGTGGTAACGTTGTGTTATTATCTCATAGCGTGGTGAATGTGCAGGTCACAGGTTAGACTTGTAATGTTAGACTCTTACCTGTTTTACTTATTAGGAGCTTTTATTAGGTAGTTTATTATGTAAGTTGTGTTTTGATAATACTTATTTGTTGTCCTCTTTTTGGCTTTTAGGTTGCCTTCTTTACATCTGGCTAGGGACAACGGATGAAAATTAGCCCTGTTGGCTAACTCTGGCCCACTTCAGTTTCTTTTTTGACACTGTTGATTAGTGGTGCACTGTCCCTATGAAATAAACCAATAAATAAATAAATAAATAAACAACTTGTCCACCAGAGCGTTGTGGAGTTGTTGGATTGTGTATTTGATGAGTTTGATGAGGGAAACCAAAAAAATCCCATGAGCCTCCGTAGCATAGCTCTGAGCAGCTCACGGCTCTGCTCCGCCGTTCTAAAAACAGCTTGCACCGACAATTAAAGGTAACGAACCTACTGCTAAGACTATAGGGATTATGGTGATGGGCCAATTTGCCAAAATGTCGAACTATCCCTTTAACACCTTTAAAAGAAAAGTAGTAATCATCAGCTTCACATCGACACCACAGACCAAACTCACAGGGATTAAAGAGACGACAGTTGCAGTGACATCACAGTGTGCAGCTGCAGCACTGTACATCACAGATACAAGAGCTGGAGCTGCACCGTAGCAACACTGCTGCAGGGGGATTAAGCGCCTTGCTCAAGGGCACTCATCCATCCATCCATCCATCCATCCATCCATCCATCCATCCATCCATCCATCCATCCATCCATCCATCCATCCATCCATCCCTCCACGCAGCCTGGCAGCCAGAGAGCCGAGGAGTCCTTGAACCAGCTCGCCAACCAGTCATCCCTCCATCCATTTTGGCCACGGCTCCAAAAAGTAATTGAACTGCTCATGTAAGAGGCCTAAATGACACACACAAATACACAAACACGCACACACTCCCTCGCTTCCTCACTGTTTCTCATTGTCTCTCTTTGTTTCATCCTCACTGTACTTCTCTGTCCCAGTCACTTTGACCGAGCCAGCGCCGAGGATCTGTCGTTACAGTCTTGGACTTGGAACCGTCCTCTCGGTCCAACGAGGAAATGTGTTGTGTCTTTTTTTTTTTTGTGTGTGCATGTGCGTGTGTCTCTGTGATTTGTGTGTGTTGCAGAAACAGATGTAATATCACAGAGAACATCTGTCTCCAGTGTGTTGACGAGGGAAAAGGATATGCAAAGCTCTGCACTTGACCGGGTTGGGATGTGTGTGTGTGCGTGTGTGTGTGTGTGTGTGTGTGTGTGTGTGTGTGTGTGTGTGTGTGTGTGTGTGTGTGAGACCATTTCCGAGAGATGAGCTTTTATTGCTTCATAAATCTGTCTCTTGGAGGCGGGAGGAGGATCATGAATGTGTGGATATAGTATGTGTGTTTGAATTGATCCCGTCCAGGAAAACCGTACGGTTCAGATAAAAATCCATATGAACCGACGTGTCTGTGTTTCTGGTCCCAGTCGTTTTATCAGAGTCTCATTCTGTCACTGCATCACATTTAAACAACTGGTCTCTATGACGACTGGTTTAACCCTCCTGATCTGATCCCTTCCTCCATCCTTCCCTCTTTCCCTTCCTTCTTTCCATCCTTCCTTCATCCATCCTTTTTGACCCAACTGACCCAGTCTGTTCCCTCCCTCCATCTTTCTTTCCTTCCTTTCCCTTCCTTCTTTCCACAATCCTTTTTCCTTCCCTACATCCTTACTTCTTCCTTCCTTTTTTGACCCAACTGACCCAATCTGTTCCTTCCCTCTATCTTTCTTTCCTTCCTTTCCACCCATCTTTCCCTTTGTCCTTCTTTCCTTCCTTCCTTCTTTCCCTTTGACCTTCCTTCCTGATCCCTTCTTCCATCCTTCATCTGATCCCTTCATCCATCCTTCCTTCCTTGAATGAATCTGCTCTCTCCCTCCATGTATCTTTCCTTCCCTTTTCTCTTCCTTCTTTCCACAATCCTTTTCCCCTTCCTTCCTTCCTTCCCTTCGTCCTTACTTCTTCTTCCTTCCTCTTTTCATCTAGTGCCCTCCATCCTTCTTTCCTTCCTTTTCCCTTCTTCTTTCCTTGAACAAATCTGTTCTCTCCCTCCATCTTTCTATTCATTTCCTTCCCTTTTCCCTTCATTCTTCCCACAATCCTTTTTGCCTCCTTCTCTTCTTTCCTTCCCTTCATCCCTTCTTTTTTTGACCCAATCTGTTCCTCCATCTATCTTTCCTTCCATTTTCCCTCATCGTTCCCTTTGTCCTTCCTTCCTTCCTTCCTTCCTTCCTTCCTTCCTTCCTTCCTTCCATTGATCTATCTCTTCATCCTTCCTTCCTTCCTCCCTTCCTTCCTTGACCCAGGAGGACAACAGACACAGACTTCACATCTTATGACAATAAAGTCCAGTTGTGTAATTTTTGAAAGAGCTTTTGATGTTAAATTAGAAAAGTGGAGCAGTGCAGCAGCGGTTGGTCGGGGACAACAAGGTCCTGCTTGGGTTTGAACCTGTGAGTGTTTCCATGTGGAGTTTCCAGCAGCTCTGCAAATAATGGAAGACATGCATGGAATAAAACAAAGGATTTTTTTTGTTTTTAATAGTTTTTTTTTATTTTTTTTTTTTACATCAGACAGATGGAACTAGCACCAGACTAACAAAAGAAATTGTAAATCAAGTGAATATTAAATCAAAACCACGAGCGGCTGCAGACACCTGCCTGTTACTCATCCACCCAAATAAAAGAGAGACACATGTTCAAATAAAAAGTGGTATGATTTTAATAAAACCATCATTTGTATTGGTCATGAACAGAAAAAAAACCCTAATATTAAACATATCCACCTCCAGTCTTTTATCTGTCTACTGTTTCAACAACAATATTCAGACACAATGTGGATTTTATGTTAAGAATGTTGATTATTAAAGATTAATGCACAGCTACTCTGTGATTAATCAGATTAAAGGCCCAAATAAAGAATAATAAAACATGCATTTAAATCAAAAGGGTCAATACTGAAGCTGTTATTAAAATGAGTAAATTGATTATTCATCTCCTCTTTGACCTGAGGGTTTTTAGTTTAACCCTACTGTAATAAACACCAATTAATCCATTAATGATTCTTGCTCCAGCCCTATTATTATTATTATACTGGGTTAATTGCCATTATTTGTGAATGGGATGAGATTGTCTTACAGCAGGTTTTAAAAGGACATTAGATATTCACTGACCCTTTATTAGTACTAATCAATCCATTTGAACCGGTTTGTATTTTTTCGGATCTTCTCGAGTTGAGTTGAGTTGAGTTTAATTTCATTCTAAATGATTCATGACAAGAACTGAAGTCTCTGTGTTTTTCTCTCCGAGCTTCTTCTTCTTCTTCTTCTTCTGTGTTTTCCCTGAAGTCGCTATAATTAGAACAGAGGTCCTGAAATGTCGTTTAATCGTGTATTTACTGCGTTTTCCCTCCCGTCACGTTTAAAAAACAAAAAAAAACACTTTTATTCATGGATTACAGCAAATTACACGACGTGAGCGTGCGTTTGATGAAAAGAGGCGTGAAGTATTTAAAACCACCGTCCCGTTTTCAATAATGTGGTTGTGAGTCCAAAAATAGCAGTTTAACCTAATTTCAGGAATTAATACTCCAAGACGTGTTTTTTTTTTCATCTGACAGCTGTTACACACACTGATGAGACTTTGTGAAGCCTGTGTGTGCGTTTTAGTGACATTGGCGCCATGCTGCGCTGCTTTTGAACAATGCTATCGCTTTTTCAACCCTGCAGGTTTTCTTTTTGAAATGCCTGAAACAATGGTGGCAGCCACGAGGATCAAAAAGAAGAAAAAGGAAAAACAATTGAAAAAGAAGATATTGGACGGGATGGTTGCAGGTTTGAATCCCTGGTACTGGATGGAAACAGAACTTATTGTTTCAGCGTGCGCACAATGAGAAAGACAGGGCGTCTTTGCAGATGTTCTTGTGCAGCGTTGCGTCTGTGAGAACTCTTAAAGTATTATAGAGCCGTCCTCCCTGGAGAAAGTGATAAAAATGACAGCGTGACACCGAAAATCCCGCGACTTCCTTTTGAAACGGTGTTCACTTCTTTTCTCGGCTCGTGCCTCTAAAACTCTTCTTGGAAAGCCAAACTCATGGAATTCTGTGTGAAGCACAGGAGCCGCTTTGTCACTCGCTTTGCTTTCTCTCACTTTCTCTTTACATTTAATTTTCCTTTTCGCTTTTTTTAGAATACGTTACTCAATAAAACAGACACCGTGGTACAATATTAATCTCGCCGTCTCTTTCATATTACAATTACTTTTAAGCCTATGAAAAACTTGCCACGCCTTGAAATTCCTTCGTCTTAAAGGGATAGTTCACCTAAAATTCAAATTTCATTATCTATACTCACCCTCATGTGGACGAAGTTTCAGAGTCTTCCATGTCTTCTCTGAGTTACAGGGGGTCTCGACGTAGCACTGCATGCCCATATAACAGTTGCAAATGGATACCAACTGTCCTCCATGCTGCTCGTATGTAATGTCCGTCTTGTATTGAAGCCCCCATGCACTGCTACTCTGGAACTTCTCCCAGCCCTTAGTCCACATGAGGGTGGGTATAGATAACGAAATTTCAATTTTGGGTGAACTACCCCTTTAATAACCACTATTTTCCCTCCTCACTTTGTCTGCACTTTCAAACATTATTGCCACCTTAAATAGAACCATGCACTCACACCACTTACTGCAGCAGTTTCCTTATATGTGTTTTTATATGTAATTAAAGCAGCCCACTCAGGCTCTATGGTGTCGTCTGTTACCGTGGATGTTTGTGCAATTAGCTCGTCGTGCGAGTTGTTGCCGGCCCACAGGTGGATTCGCTCCCTCCGCATTCGCAGCTAAACACACATGATTAAATCGCCATTTCTGCAGGATGATTATAGGTCTGTACTGTAAACGTGTACTTACACATTCACCTCAGAAGAGGATGCACATCTCTGAGGATTTCCTGCAGGATAAAAAGGAAAAAAAAGAGAAAAGGAGCTCCTTCTGCTGCTCAGTCTTGGCTCTGGCCTCGGTGCTGCACGGCGCTCGGCTCTCTGTGCCCCCACTCCCGCCTCGGGGAAGATTTCTGCCTCTGCGCTCTCAGACCTCTTTATAACCAGCTCAAGACTAAAAGACACACAGGGCCTGATGGAGTGAGACCTGAGAGGAGGCTGCTGCAGCTTCCTGCCGGCCGATTCCCCCAGACGAACCGCAGTGTCATCCCCCTTTTCTACATCGGATCATTCCTGCATCAAACATATTTGCTTTTCTCCGTATGGGCATCTGTTGGCAGAAGATCGACAGGTAGAAGTGCAAGGACAGATATTCTGGTGAGGAGTTGAAAAGAGAGAGGATGGGTGAAGAACATTTAAAGAACTGTGCAGGATTTGTAGCTTATTTATGCTACATTTTTACCATAAACAGCTTCGTAGTAATAATTATTGCCTATCTTGCAATGCGACACAAACTCGCCCAGTAACCCGTACCATTTTGTTTATGACAGATTAAACAACACAAATACACACGTCGTAACATCACATATCGTTATCTACCGCTCTATTGATTGATTTCTAGCCGGCATCATTGTAAACAAATGCACATGGAGGAGTGGAGGGTTAGCAGAACAGCTGAAAAGCGAACAGATTTACATGGTTCCTCTTTAACAGATTGCAACTTAAAGGGATAGTTCAACATTTTGGCAAACTGTAGGTTCATTACCTTTTTTTTGTCAGTGCAAGCTATTTTTAGAACGGCAGAGCAGAGCTGTGAGCTGCTCAGAGCTAAATTGTTAAAAAAAATCATTAAGAGAGTTTGTCACACCTCCTTTGCATCCATGACAAACGCTTCACCTGCAGATTGGATCAGATGTTCACAGCCTGAGGAGATAGTCGTAAATCATCTGTTAACTGAACTCGACAGATTTTTGTGTGTGTGTGTGTGTGTGTGGATTAAGTCTGGACATATGCAGGAGTCTTGTTGTGGCTGTTGTGGCTCTAAAACGTTATCACCACCAACATAAAGTCCATGTCATGTCTGCCAAGCTGCAGCTCGTCCACCAAATGTGCCTCAGCTCCGGGCGCTCCTTCCTATTCACTCACAGCAGTTTACTGACTTCACACAGGCTGCTGGGAGTGGAGAGATATTCCTGTTTAAATCTCTCTCACACACACAGACACACCTCAGTGTATGCGTACAGTAGGATTGTGAAGCCATGTTGAACATCGTGAGTTCCTGCAGGTTTTTTAAAGGTGTGCACTAGAGAGCAGTTGGTATGAGAGGATGTCTGTCTGAGTGAAGGTTCGCTGTGAAAAAAAACTGTCATCAAGGTTAGAAAACTTTAAATACCTGAGATCACAGCGGCCGTGGAGAGCAGAGCCTATACTGTGTATTTATAGCCACCTCCATCTGTCAGCTGCAGCCAGTTGCACCGAGGCAATTAGATGCTGAGCTCCCTGCGTTGCACTCAGTGACACAGGACGAAGCCGGCAACATCTGATGGAGCTTTTTTAACCTGTTTCACTTTGATATTCATCAGCAGAACTCACAGTTTAAAGAGTGATTGTTATGTCATCACATCTTGCAAATTGCAAATTTTTGTTTTCTTAAAGGTACATTGTGTAGGAATTACTCCCGTCTACTGTAGCGTTGCAGTTGTATCTTCAGGTGATCAGTGAACTCGGCGTGCTCAACTCCAAATGTAAAGTGGTGGATCGGGTGCCAGTCCAAAAAATCACATGGAAAAAGGAGCTTGACGGCACTCACAATAAGTTTATCAAAACTTTTTAATAAATAAAAAGCTACTCGGCAGCAGAGTGGACGCGTTTCGGCTCACAGCCGTCCTCAGCGTTTCAGAGTGGGGGGTGTGTCCCCTCTTTAAAGCCGGCTGCACTCAATCATCAATCTCATCTCGGACAACAATGTCATTTACAATACCATACCATACAATACCATAAAGCCCACTATTCACAAGTCTCAATAAAAAATTGTTACAATGCTCAATCCTATTGGATGTGTGTAAACAAACAACAAGGAAAAAACACGTGGAACTGTATACAGTAGAGTTATGTGATGCTACTGTATACAGTTCCACGTGTTTTTTCCTTGTTGTTTGTTTACACACATCCAATAGGATTGAGCATTGTAACAATTTTTTATTGAGACTTGTGAATAGTGGGCTTTATGGTATTGTATGGTATGGTATTGTATTTCTACTTATATATGTTCGATATTCTTCTGTATGACATTGTTGTCCGAGATGAGATTGATGATTGAGTGCAGCCGGCTTTAAAGAGGGGACACACCCCCCACTCTGAAACGCTGAGGACGGCTGTGAGCCGAAACGCGTCCACTCTGCTGCCGAGTAGCTTTTTATTTATTAAAAAGTTTTGATAAACTTATTGTGAGTGCCGTCAAGCTCCTTTTTCCAGTTGTATCTTCATCATCAATCGTGTTTTTCATGCCGCTGCACGTAAACAAGCCAATATGTAAACAAGTGGTCCATCAGCACGAGGCGAAACAATACACGTGACAATATGTTGTCATTGCGATGTCGTATTGTTTACCTGACCAACGTTTTTAAAAAAACATACTTTTGAACGTGAACAGATAACAGGAGAAGTTACGCAATGTCCCTTTAAGCCCAGTGCTTGCAGATAATTATGCCTGTAGGTCGCAATGAGGGATGCTAACAATGCTAACAGTTTTAAGCAGATTATAGGCTATTTTTCACCCAGCTTTGTTTCTCTCTTCCTGGAGAAAGTATCAGGAGCCTGGAAAACAAGTCATTAAACAAAATAAGGGGCCACAGAACGAAGAAGAAGAGACGGACGTGGAAACCATTTAGTTTGTCGTTTTAATGCCGGTGGAAGTCAGACGAGTCTTCAGAGTACGGAGTGTGAAAAGCACAGAGAACAGTTTGTACTGTAACTGCAGTGAGCTGCCGTCTATCAGCATAAAACCCCCAACAGACACAAACACACACACACAGTTGCCTCTGATGTGTAACTTGCCGGCCAAACAGTAAAAAAAAAAAAAAAAAAAAACAGTCTTTGGGTTGTTTTGCTCACACAGGACTTATAAACAACCAGCTTACTGTCTATTACCATGTGAAAGTGCATAAAGTAGACGTGAGTGGCACGTTTTAATGGTGACGGATTCGAGTGAAGACCCTGTAATTACCTCCACTGAGATACAGGACAACGACACATGTAGCATCATTACACAAGCTGCTGTGTTAAAGGGATACGGCAACATTTTTTTTTCATGTCTTGACTCACTCCCGAGTCCATGACCAGCAGATAGACACCATCCTTTACACTGTATGTGCAGTAACAAGGGAGATGGAGCCGTATCGCCTGTAATTAGCTTAGCTCAAACACTGGAAGTGTATGGGTAGTGTTAGCCTTAGCTTAGCTCAAACACTGGAAGTGTATGGGTAGTGTTAGCCTTAGCTTAGCTCAAACACTGGAAGTGTATGGGTAGTGTTAGCCTGCCTCCTACCCGAGCCGAAATCAGCAGTCAGAAGCTGATTTCAATTTAGCTCTAAACTCTGTAAATATATCACTTTATCAACATTTCAAACATGTTTAGGTGAGAAAGTAGCCGTTTAGATCAGCAGTGTGTCGTTAATTTGTCTAAATACCAGCTGTTTACTATTTTGTTCGGACGAATCCAGCGCTACTCAAGCTAGCCGTTGTGACCAACGCACTTTGGTTACTTTAAAAATATAAAATACCCGTTGCCCTTTACATACAGAAGTGCTTTTACTTTGAAACAGGAAGCTAACCTACCCTCAATGTAGCTAGCTCGAACCAAAATAAACCGTCTTTGCTTGAACCCTCCGTTTTGACCGATCTCGTCCCGTTACCGGCATGGCAGGCTAACACTACCCATACACTTCCAGTGTTTGAGCTAAGCTAATTACGGGCGATACGGCTCTATCTCCCTTGTTACTGCACGCACAGTGGAAAGGATGGTGTCTATCTGCTGGTCATGGACTCGGGAGTGAGGCAAGACATGAAAAGAAAAAAAAAATGTTGGTGCATCCCTTTAACAGGCAAAGCAGCTAACACTATAGCTGAATGTGTGAAATTCAGATGGTAAAAAAGTTCTGCAATTCAACATGTTTTTACAACAGAAATGTGTTGAATTTACATCAGAAATTTGACGAGACTCGCACAAAAAAAGCTTATAAACTGAACTTGAACGACCTAACAACCTTATTCCGTGTGTTGCAATGAAATAATAATTGGGAGAGGTCTCTGCTTTTGTGCTGCATGAAAGGAAGCTGTGAATTTCCCTCAGTGTTTGAAATATGTCATACACAAAGAAACTTGCAGAAGCCGACGGAGTGAAACATCAAACAAGGACAGGCGGTGATGTGATAGACTGACAAATGGTTGATTATAATAGACTGGAACAGAGAGAGAGTTGCATGCACAGTGTGTTAAAGAGAGGAAGGACAGGACGGAGACAGAGGAGCTGCTCCCTCTGCCCATCAACTAACTCTCTGCTCCAGTCTATAATCAACTTCCTTTTCAATCCCACTGTGTGTGTGTGTATGTGTATGTGTGTGTGTTTAAGTGCAAACCAGTGTAGGGGAGATAAGGAGGTCTGCAAGCCCAAGGAGACGAAAGAAAGTAGGAACATCTGAGTTGGTGAGAGCCAGGAAGGAAGTGGAGATAAGAGTGATGGAGTGAGAGAAAGAGAGAGGGAGAGAGGGCACAGGAAGGGTAAGGAAAGAGGAGAGAGGGGAGAAAACAAGAGGGAGAAGGTGCCAGGAGGGGGATGAAACCGAGAAAAAGAGGATGAGGAGCAGACAGGAGAGGAGCGAGGAAGCTTGTTTTCACTAATAAGCTGATATCAGAGCTGTCTGGGCTGTCAGATCAAAGACTTTGGAATCAACCTTTTTTTGGTGTGTGTGTGCGTCCGCCATCCGGTCCGGTCTGGCCCGGTCCGGGGCCACTGGGATCGGCAATCAGCTGATGAAGGGGACAGGCTGAACAGACTCGGGTCGGCAGCGAAGCGAAGCGTAGAGGAGAGTTCATGTGGACTCTGAGGGATCGTCCCCGAGACACCGGAGGAGGACGGGTCAGGAGCTGGAGGATGATGCTGATGCAGCCTGACGTCTGTTTTCATCTCCAGCTTTTCCTCCCGCAACCTCTGAGTAAACAAACTTTCACAGAACAGAACGGAGCGGAGAACATGTCGAGTCCAGAGTTTTATTTTGTAGTTTCCATTCAAACCTTTTTTTTCCCCATTTTGTTTCCATCTCTGCTTCAGTCAGTCAGGGCTGTCACAATCATGACGACCAATTGGCAACAAATAACTGTGATTAACTGTTTAATCGGCATTTTCTGCATAAACATAAACATAGTTTAATAATACACATTCACCAAGAAGAAGAGCCATTTATTGGCCTTGCAGCTAAATCCATGATGCTAATGTCAATAGATGCTCATCGAATATTAGAAAGGAAGCTCCTCAGGACAAACAGTTTGTGGCGTCCACAAATCTGACATTTCTATTAGTTTGGTGCAGCCGTTTTCATACAGATGAATGGGAACCATTATAACCATAATGCAAAATAATTGCGGTCAGCGCAAATGATTGTGATCAGGCGATTATGTCATAATTGTGACTTGGTATTCGTATTTATTATTATTATTATAGGTATTATACCGTAGGTTATTTTTATAGGCTGTTATTATCCTTCATGCTGCAGGACCTGAGTTCATATGTCTTCCTTTCATGTTTTAACATGTGGAATGACAATAAACTGAAGTGAGAACAGGTTGTGTCACAACCTGTTGCTCTTTTTGTTTAGTTTGGATAAAGTTTTTTCTTTCAAAACTCATCAATAATTAGCAGCATTGTCCAAGTGAATACTCTATATATGAATACTAACCATGTGATCTGCTGTGACACAATATATAAAGGAGCCAAACCCTGTTTTCACAATAAAAACAGACGTGATGTCATAATGACTGGTGATCAGGTCGTCCACTGAGTTTAAATTCACCTACACATAAAATGGGAAACTGTACAAAAACCAACAGTTTTTCTTCTCTTCCTCTGTTCACTAACTTTGGCTTTTTTCTGCTTATGCTAACAATCGTTCAATTAGTTAATTAGTTGATCGATCAACAAACAGCTGTGAGCTGCGGTCTTGTTCTCCGATACCCGATCAGAGATCTGACAAGAATATCAAACAAACTGGGATTGATTTTAATGATTAAAGCCATCGACTGTTTGGGAGGATTTGCATGCGTGTGTGTTTTTGTGTGTGTGAGTGTGTAAAAGAGAGAGAGAGAGGGAGAATAAGAAAGAAAATAAAAGAGGTCTCAAATTAAACCCAAACAGCGACGATGTGATGCTTTAGAAATGTTGTCAGAGGTTCAGCTAATGATTAGTAAAAACTCCTCTGAAGCTCGTCTCGGATTTGATGTGAGGATTTAACTACAAAAGAGCAACAGACAGAGCAGTTAAAAGAGGAGTCGTCTGCTCAAATAAGCTGCTTTCACACGACTCCAGACTTATTACATTTTTCCAAAAGTAAACCGGAGCGGAAACGAGGCCTGTGATGATGTTATTGGAAATGATGGAGGGTCAGAGAAAAGAAATGGAGACTTTGATAGGGAAGGATTTAAAAACAGCACAGACATCAACAGCAGCTCTCCATGTTTCATGAAGGAGGAGGAGGAGGAGGAGGAGGAGGAGGAGACGAAGAGCAAATCAGCAACGCCGCTTCTCATCATCGTGACAAAAACACACGGCGAGAGTCCGGCAGCGTCTCACTCACACTGTGTTTTTAACCCTAAATCGTTCCAAATGTTTTACATTTCCTGCTCAGCCCGGGGCCGTCTCTCCGCGCCGCCGCGGCCACCGGTCGAGTCCAGCGACCATCAGGTAGCAATAACAGTAAAGAACCGTGGGTAATTTGGACAAATCACATCACCGGCCGAGTTAACAAGGAGACATTCTCTCCCGTTTTACGGCCGTGTGTGAAGCGAGGCAGCTGGCAGAGGTAAGAAAAAAATAATAATCACAGAAGAAAAAGCCAGTGTGTGCCAGCTGCATTCAAAGTCAGGATGACTGAAATCTTATTAAAAAACCGCCAAAAAGACAAATGCTGCTAAATCCTAACACCAGGGTTTTAACTTCTGGAACGAGGCAACAATGAAATAAAGAAGAAAAACACAAAAAGTATTATTTCAAAACCTCCATGGGAGGAATTTATATTTGATTGTAGCATCTGTATTAAGAGTCGTTACATGCATTACTGTACATGTCTCTTTCATATGTGGCCAACAAAGAGACCACTCCCAAAATGATCAGTTTCTCTGGTTTTACTATTTATAGGTATGTGTTTCAGTAAAATAAGAAATAAAAAAATGTTTTATTCTATCAACTACCGATAACATTTCTCCAAAAATTGAAATAAAAATATTGTCATGTATGCTTTTATTGGCTGAAAATGACTAAAGTTGTCAAAATAACAAAGAAATATCAAGTCTTTTCAGACCATGAATAATAATAATAATAATGCAAAGAAAACATGTTGATATTTATTCCTAAACAACACAACAAGAATATTTTAACTCAGGAAGAGTTTATAAATCATTTTTTGTGGGATAAGGTCAATGTTTAATCCCAGCTGTGGTTTTTATATAAAACCAGATGTGGTTGAGGTGATTGATGACCTCATCAGTGTCTCATTAAGTAGAAGGAGTTGTTTGTGTTGATGTTTAAAAAAGAAAAGAAAAGAATGAGTGTCATATACATGTAGAGATGCTTTTAAGAAACATTTGTGAAAGTGGTCTCTTATTTTTTTCCATAGTTGTAGTAAAATTAACATGTTTATATATAACTTACTTATTAGCATCAATGTAGGAAATGATATTTTATGTACAGTTGTTAATTTCCAGTTAAACGGTGACTTTGGTTTCATCCAGACTGACGGATGTTTGTGAGTTCACATGCTAATTAGGTGCATGACTTTAAGATAAGTTTAGCACGGAATAATGATTATTTCTAAACACACAGAACCACAGAAACTGAACCCACTGTTCTTTCTGATACTTTCACCTTTTGTATTATTTCAAATGAAGTATTTCTTTAGCGATGAGAAGCTGCACGTGTGTTTTTGTTGATTACGCGCCCTAAAGCAAAAAGGCCTGTTGTTCTTGAGGCCGAATCGCTCGGCAGGGAAACGAGTTTGCAGAGACTGTGACCGAGCATCGACCTCTGTGACTCTTTCACCTCGCCGGGCCGAGCGTCCACACAACGAAGAAGTTTCCGTGGTAGCTCGGCGCCAACGGAGTGAATGGACTTTGACTGACTTGTTGATTGTTCTGCTCACAGTGTGGTGTAACGCCGCTGCAACTGTACGTCTCTCTCTTTCTCTTTTTAAAGGCGACAGTAGCTCAATACATTCGCTCAGATTTAGGTTTGTGTCCCCTAAAGGAGACAGAATAAAAAAGAACAGACTGACGGATCAACATGTGTGAGCTCGACCCAGAAAATAAATGTGAGCATAAGT
The DNA here is from genome assembly GCA_030347415.2 of Decapterus maruadsi. Classification (NCBI taxonomy): domain Eukaryota; kingdom Metazoa; phylum Chordata; class Actinopteri; order Carangiformes; family Carangidae; genus Decapterus; species Decapterus maruadsi. Next base: position 3,040,107 of record CM064892.1, read on the forward strand.
TGAAAGAAAAAAAAAACAAAAAATCATGCAAAAATAATGAAAACCATAAAACAAGACGGCGGCGGCGGCGGTGGAGGGAACATGACTGTGAATGACCAAGTGATGGAGGGTAACGGCCACTGACAGAGATGGTAATTGCCTCAGGAGTCTTTACAATATTAATCTTGTAATAGTCCGACAACAGTGACTGATCTCTCCACAGTGTGTGTGTGTGTGTTTGAATCGTCATTACTTTTATGAGATGAAGCAACTTTTTAGCATTTAGATCGGTGGCTTTCTGAGAGTGGGGCTCATTTTTCAACGGAGGATTTATTTAGTCAGATGCTGCTGCCTGCAGGTCTGGTGTAGGTCAGCTCAGCTCACAGCGAAGGGAAATCCAGCGTTCTTTCTTTTTTTTTTTTTTTTGCTCAAGGATACTTCAGCAGAGTGACAATATTGAAGCGTTATCCCCCCGTTGACGGCGGCGCAGCGGCTCCCGCTCGTCTGTTATCCGTCTTCTCATCTTGTTACAGAGGATTTGAAGCTTCAAGATGTAAAAAAAAAAAACGAAGAAGCAATGCAGCTAATACTTTAATGCCATGTAGCATGGGCAGTGAATAAGAAAAGCATGCCAGGAGGCTCGACAACGAGTGTGTGTGTTTGTGTGAAGGAATGACGGTGTGTGTGTGTGTGTGTGTGTGTGCAAGAGAGAGAAACATGGCCAAATTTTATGGGTATGAGTAAGCCAAGCGATTTAAAGAGAGGGCACAAAGGGGCCACATCCATAAATGAGTGAAATGGAGAGGCATAAACAATGAATACAAGACAATGTGGCTCTGTTTTTATGTGTGTGTGTGTGTGTGTGCGCTCCTAAGCCTGTGTAAAGAGTGATATCTGGACTGAACCGTGTGTGTAAATGGCAAAATGGGGAACATAAACAACACTGCGTGGCTGTGTGTGCACGTACATGTGTGTGTGTGCGTGTAAATCATCAATTCATGGTAGTGAAAGTCTGTTTATTCATGCTGTGACCCACATATGCTCCCCAGAAAGGCCTCATCAAAAGCCTCATTGTCCTCCTCCTCTTGCTCCCTTCACCTCCTTCTCCCCGTCCCCTCCGTCCTCCTTCCCTTCCCTCGCTCCTCAATCACTCTCTCCGTCTCACTCTCTCTCTCTCTGCCTCTCTCCTGGGGTCTTTTTATAAGCCAGTCTTGACAGTCTCAGACAGTGCCTCCTCCACCCCCCCTTCCTCCCCTCCTCCTCCTCCCTGCCTCCCTGACTTCCTGAACCCCATGGTAAAGTGAAACCCTCTCTTCAACACGAGCAGCAGCAGCAGCAGCAGCAGCAGGAAAGTGAGAAGTTGACGGCCGCGGTCACTCCACATCCAGGCTCTACTCCATCTTCATCAACGTGCTCGGAGCCGAGCGCCGCCCGCTCGCCTCTAACAGGCCGGGAGCACGCAGAGGTCGGGAGGTATCTGGTTAACTAACCTCACAGCTTCAGCTATAAATCGCTCTCAGCTCTGACTCAGAGGCCAGTGTTCATACCGTCTCCTTCTCAGGGTTTAAAATGCAGTATGAAGTTTCTCACTAATACTTGAAAAATAAAAACCACTGAGAGACAGATTTGTTTACCTCCTGGGAGACCAACGATAACTGACCCACAAGGATCAGGTTTTCAGATTTTACACCTTTTCCTGTGTTTTATTTCTAGTGTTGATCCATACAAAGATGCATTTGTGGATTTAAGAGCAAAAAAAACCTAGAAAAAGAAAGCATTTCCTGCAGAAAATGCATGTGAACTCTGAAAGCAGCTGAACTGAAATTGTTGAATCAGTGTTAATTTGCTGCAGAAACTGCTAAAGCAATGTTGAATGAAAAAGCAAATGCCAAAGCTGAAACATATAACTTGCAATACGAGATGAATGCCTTTTTAAAGGTAAAAAGCAGTAGAAATGCTAAAGAGAGAAGAAAACATTGAAATCCTGCGTGTTGAAGTGTAGCCTAATGGTTGAAGAGTTGAAATCTGCAGCTCACCTGACAGGAAGGAAAACTGATGAACCAGCCCTAACATAGCCGGAATTTCAGGATTTAAAAATGTAGTATGAAGTTACTTACATATACTTAAAAAATAAAAACTGCTGAGAGGCAGATTTGTTTACCTCCTGGGAGACCAACAAGGACGGATTTTCAGATTTTACACTTTTTCCTGTGTATTATTTCTAGTGTTGATAGATCCAAAGATGTATTTGTGGATTTAAGAGAAAAAAAAAAACAAGCTCAGTGTAGTTTTACATCCTCTCTCTGGAGCTCAGTGTCAGCCAATCAGAGGAGCAGAGGCCCTGAGCTCTGTCTCTGATTGGCTTCCTTATTTTAAATAGAGAAATTAAATAAAGACATAGCCATTTCAGGTAAAACAGTCAGAGAAACCAACTAAATTTTGATTTTGGATCTAGCTTGAGCTGGTTTTGTGACATCACAAAGTTACAGAAATCTGACCTTTATATGAAATGAGACCTTTAAGTTTTTCTTAAAGAAGAAGTAAGTGGTCCGGTCGTTTTCGCTAATGCTGCGTTCCAGGCAGGCTTTTGAAATCGTAAATTACAGCTTCAAGTCACAACTTACGACTTTGTAGCGTTCCAGGTAACCCACTCGTGTTTCTCCGACCTGTTTTACCGGTGAAAGTCACTATAACAGCCACTCGTAACTTCCGACCGGTGAACTCGTACCAGATCGAACTGGTACCACTTTATCGGAAAAATGAAGTAACAGTCCTCGTCCCTACCTTTCACGGCGTTCCTTGGCTGCACACACAGCCCTTTTCTCTCTCCTCAATTAATACCTCCTCGGCAGAGCAGAGCAGAGTTTAAACACAAATGATTGTTTAACTATTTAAGACTTATATTAACACAAATATATCACTTACTTCTGCTTTAATTAATCCCTGCAGCTTTAAACAAATAGTGTCTATTTTATTCTGCTCTTATTGTTCTATTCACACTGTTAATGCCTGCAGCTGTAGCACAATCATTTCCAAGCCTGAGATCAATAAATTACATCTTGATCTTAATCTTAAACACTGGATATATTTAGTTCAGAGCTTCACATTGTTTCCAACAAAACAAATAATTGTTTTCAGTGTGAAGCGGGTTGGAGCCACATGTAGACATTAAGTCTTAATGGTGTAACTGGGACCGTTAAAGTACTTCACAGTGTGGAAATCCAGATGTTTTGAAGCATTTTCCAGACTTTTCCAGCCAGAGTGTGCAGGGTTTCTGTCACAGTGGTGGTCAAACGGTCTTTATCTGATCCCAGTCTACAATCGGAGACGTATTAGTTTTATACTTACGTTGTTCCCTCATTAGGTCGTCATGATAAAGCCAGTAGTTCTAGTCTGAAGGAAGAGAGAGTGAGAGAATGAGAATAAATGGATGTAGTGAAAGAATGTGTTCTTGAATGGATATTGATTTTCCGGCAGGTTTTCCAAGTCTCGTATGTTTTTTGCTTGGAGGCAGCTCTTTTGTCTCTATCAGACTTTTCTCCAAACAAATCCTCACTTTGAGTCAATTTCAAAAGAACATTAGTCTGCCTGCTGCGATTTATTTCCGACATCAATTAATGAGGTTGTTATGGAAACGTGGCCAAAAGCTCGAGCCTGTCAAAAGGTCTAAATCAAAAACTTATCTTTCAAAAACAGCTGTGCCTAAAGTTCACTTCCTGGCTGTGGGAGCGTTGGGATACACAAATATACTACTGTACCTTTAAGACCGTCAGAGGAGTTAGGAATAGAAACAAAATAAACGCATCAGTTTGGAAACATCACATGACTTCTCTCTGTGAGACAAAGGAGTCCAGACTTGACTCGCTGAGAGAAACTCTACCTGACAATATGGGATTGTCTTTGGTTTCCAGTTTTCCCTAATGGAAGTCAGCTGTGGGGGTTTTTCCTGTCAGGAGCGCCATCAGAGAGCTGTCCCACCGGGACGCCGTCCAGTGAAAACAGAATGACGGAGCGAGGGATGGAAAAAGAGCAAAAGGGAGGAGAAAAGAGAAGGCGAGACGGGAGTCCAACAAAAATACTTTGGACTTTCTCAGGGAGGAGAAAGAGAGAGGGAGAGGGAGAGACAGGTCAGGCCGAGGACTTCTGATGAATTACAACTATTTTTATTATTTTGCTTTGATTAGATTTTTACTTTTCCAGTTCAACTCAAGACAATCAACTTTTTAATTCATTTTCTCAGAGGAAACTGTTATTTATTTCAGGATTTTTCATATATCTAACATGAGATGATTCCTTTAAATAAAGAAAAAGTTAGGAAAAATACAAATTATCCTTTAAATTGAAAGTTGTACTTTATCTTGTTCTTTATAAATAAAACAGCAGCGTAATCTTGTTAGGAACTCTATTAATTCACCGGCAAGTGGGTCACATGTATAAAATATCTTATTGCACCTTAAGCTACACACCTAGGCATAATGAGCCTCAGATATACCTCGGATTCATACATCTGAACTCAAATTAAACATCAAACTTTTTTTCTTTTTTAAGAGGGAAAAACGTGTCAGTGTTTCTTGTGGATAAATTTACACCCTCAGATTTTATGGAGTCAGCACCTCGCCTCCGTTAGAGCATCTATGTCTCAAGGCGCTTCCGCAGTGGTAGATCCAGCGGTCCCCGGATCCCCGAGGAGGAAGATCAGGCCTCAGAGAAGGTGCACGCGGTGAAGTTTCTGGATACTGTAGCACTTTGTTTACATACATACATACATTCCTTGTGGCGCACTGCTTCCTGCGCCACCTGATGAATCCTCGCCGCTCCGAGAACAGATGGCACGGCCGCCTGGGACGTTCGCCAGCTCTTACCTCTGCGCATTGTCAAAGAAACGGCTCCTTGAGGAGAAGCTTCCAACAGAGAAGTCCATTCATGTTGGCGGCGGGTCACGGCGGCGGCGACGCGTCGTCAGGCCCCCGCCTCTTTAGCAGCTGTCAAAGAAACGCCGTGTATCTTAAAAGCTTCTATTACTCAACTCAGTGAACATCAAGAAGGAACTACCGTCATGCACATGGTCCATCTCCAAAGGAGTGGATCACTGACACATCTGGAGGACTGATCTGCACATCCAGCTGCAGCCGCCGGTCCAGATGCTGCCAGATGGCTACACAGGCTTCTTGTTTTGAAGGGAGGTGGTCAACTTGAAGAGGTGTTTTCCAGCTTTAATCCTGTATCCACATGTTCATTGATCTCTTGAAATAAACCAAAAAGGATGTTACAAATTAATGATTTTTTTTTCTTTGACCAATTGAAATTAATTTCACCAAATGTTTTTCTTCCTCCTCAAACTAATATATTCTTCCAGTCGTGATAGAAACTTCGGTGCAGGTCCTGCTGATAGTTTGAGAGTTTAGGCTGATGCTTTATCTTCTGTCCCTTCGTCTTTCACTGTCAAAAAACTTCCTACCTTCAAACATAAACGCTCTCACTCCTGAAACGTCTTCATCATCCACATCATCATCATCTTCCTCCATTTCATCCTCAACAGACTCATCTTAGAGGTTGACAGGTGGAGGAGAGAAGCCTGTTTTCTACTGTCTCGTCCCGCCGGTGGTTCATTCAACACTATTGGCTACTATGTCAATCAATATCCACGACAATTCCCTCCCTACCTGGAAATATGTGGAGCTGAATGGCTTAGATCTGATCAGATGGGAGCAGTTTGCAGGAATAGGAGTTTCAACCCAACACAACTCATTAAATTTTTAACTAGAAGCGCTAGTAATGACGACTTTGTGCCTCCTGTGGTCGCCTTCAACACAAACCCTTCCTTCAAACCGTTAGTAGTACAACAGGGAAAATGTGAAGTCTTTATCATGTTATTAAACTTGAATTAGCACTTCACCAGCAGAATCAAACGCTCGCACACCAACTGTAACTTTGCTGTGAATAATTTGTAGCGCTGCTCTTTTGTGAAGAACAGCTTGAGTTAACAGTGGAAACAAAAGCCTCCGATGGGTGAATAAGTAATGACAATGTTCATAGAAAGCTCTTGTGCAGTGGGGGCTGTTTGAACCGGTTCTATGAGCCTTTTTAACCCGGTTGCCATTGGAGTCCATTGTCATGGCTGTGGAGTCAAGCTGGCTTCAGCCGCTGCTATGTGCAAACTCTAAAACTAAGTGTCTCACATTCAACACAGGGTTTTGTTTTAAAGGTATTCATAAAAGAAATTGAATTTGATGAAGTTTGTGCAAAAATCTATTTTCGAGTGAAGTGGGGTTAATTTGAAAAGAGCAGTGTGCAGAAATTAATACGTATTTTGCTTTTAGCATCTACAATAAAAGGACTCCTCTCTGCTGTTTCCTGCTATGAGCTATTGGCATTCTGTGTCGATAAAGATTTTCTATTTAGTAGGCTAGCCTACCTCAAAAAGAAGAAGGGGACTCGCCATATGCTCCCAAAGTTTACAAAACAGCCTACTAGAAGACTAGCTACATAAAAACAAGACACGAGCATTGAGCTCTTCGTCAGGTCAATATATATTTATTTAGCACAGTTTTACACATAAAATGTGAATAAAAAAACTAAAAGTGCTGGTGATATGAACAGTTAGCCTTGTTAGCATCTTTTTGTGTATTTGTTTATGTTGTTTGTTAGCTTAGTGACTGGCAGTGGCTAACACGGTGTTAGCGGCTGTGCTAATGCTAACTCTTCTGCATGAGACATAGCCTACTGTAGTTTCAGGTTTATTTAGTCCCACCTTCATCCCAAAAAGCTATATTTAGATTATAAAAACACCATATGTTCATGCTATCAAAGATACATTTCTCTAGAAATATTTCCTCTGCTTGTTTTTTTTTTTTTTTGGTCTTTTCCCAGAAGCAGTTTTGCTAATTCAGCTGTAGCGACTCGTCTGTTTCCATGTGAACTCTACTGTATCTTTTTTTCTTTTTCTGATGCACAGTGAATCCAAAATAAACCGTTTCAGTCATCTTTCACTTGAACGGTGGAATTTCCTGTTCAGACCTTTTCTCTCTTGGCGTCTCTTCAGACTCTGCAGATCCACATTTCTTCAACAAATGAAGGTGTTTTCTGGCACCTGGCGGGCAAATCTAACACACACATACACGCACACATAGGCACATGGTAGTGGCTGGACTCATGCAGCTTAACCCTAATTGTCCAACACATTAACCTGTCCAATTTGCAGCCACTTTTAGCCGCGGCTGCACCTTCCGCTCTGTAATTTAACCCAGAGGCTTGTTGAGGTGATTTTACGTGTCATGCATCTTCTCCTGCTTGTGTCCCTCATGCCCTCTTTATTATAATGCCTTCTCATTAAGGACATATATGGAAAGCTTCCTGCACACATATTCCCTATAACTGGAGTCATATAGAGCGGCGCATTGATTAGACACAGAGGTGTTTCAGAAGGTGAAGCAGAAGCTGAACAGATAATTAGACAAGACAAGTAAATATCTGTGAGGTTTGGGAACTGTTTAATATTCAACCTATGATATGAAAATTGGCAGATATGACAAAATGAGAATTGAAATAAGTAGGAATCATTTTATTTGAACACTCATTTGGGTCGACTTGGCAACAGATGAAGATGATTTAGCTCATATTTTAATTGATAGGCTATTTGTTAAAATTACGTTTGGGATTTAATTTGAGTATTTAAGTATTATAGAAGTGTCAAAACTTTTAAATGACTTCATGAAGTGAAAAGCGGGGAAATATAGTTTGTTTTTAATCACAACTAAAGACATTAATAAACTACACATCAGCTATTATTTGGCATAACAGACAGAAAAAGGAAGTTGTAAAGTATGTGGAGTGGGTCAGAAGAGACAAGGGAGAAGAGGAAGGGGCGAGGAAGGACGGATGAGAGCTGACAAGGAGAAGTAGGAGGATGGAGAGAGGTCAGGAGGAGGGGAAGGAGGTGGAGAGGAAAAGTCAAGAAGCAGAGACTAAGATAAGTGGCACAAAGAGGAGGAACAACAAGAAATATATAAAGAGGTGAAGACGAGAGCAATGGAGATGGAGCAGGGGGAGAAAAAAGAAATTAAAGAAAACTGTTGGACATCGTCCAAGGAAAATGCTCCAGATCGATGGAAAAGGGAAAGAAGAGACTGCAAATGGAGGGAAGGAAGTCCAAAGAAAACAGACGTGAGGATCTCAGAGAGAAAGAGAGGAGGAGGCCTGGGAAAAGACCGAGAGAGGAAGTGAAAGGAAAGAAGACATCGAGTGGAGATTGAAAAAAAAAGTAGATGAGGCAAAGTGTTGTAAAAGAGGAGACTGAGAGAGGGGAGTAATTATCCTCAGACAGAAGATCCACATTCCTCTGATAAAAAGCATCAATAAATAAACCAAAACCTACAAATCTGTCTCTTATTTTTGCACTGAACCCTGTTTTTTCCTCCACAAACCGGCTGAATGTTCAGGGTTGTTCTGCCAACAAGCACTAAACCTAACGCAGGTTTATTACTCCCAACAAACTGCTGCAATTTGTGCACATTACTCTGTGGTTTCCTGTTATTAGTCAAAAAGCAGCAGCAGGTAACAACAACACAAACCACAGGAGCTGTAAACGTCTCCTCTGAAGAGAAGAGAAAGACACTGGGTCTTTTATTTTGAAAGGATTTCATGAATAATATATAATAGCAGTGTTTTGCACTAAGAAAAGGCTGTCTATTCATCATTTGTCTAACTTTTTGGGACATTTTGCCTTCATAATTAAAAGAACAGTGGAAATATATGAACAAATATTTAATATATTTAACAAGGTGAGCTATAATAAGACATGCTCCATACAGAAGCAGAAACCTGTGCATGTGGCCAAGGTCAAGAACCGAGCAGCAGCAGCAGCAGCAGCAGCGGTGGGGTTAGCGCAGCCCGCAGCAGTTTGACTGCACTGTGGGACTGTTTTAGTGAAAATGCACCGCAGACGGTAACAAAAGGCAATTTACAGGTAGATTAAGTTCCAGCTATAAAATGATTATTCAGTCACAGCGGTGGCCAAAGTGAAGGAGTCGCTGTTCTGAGCTGCTCTAATAAAGCATTAAAGTCTGTGACCTGTCGCACATGGAACAAATGGTGTTCTGTTAGAAACACATTAACCTTGATGTGTAGCCTTCTGTGCGTGTGTCTGTGTGTGTGTGTGTGTGTGTGTGTGTGTGTGTGAGATACTTGACTCCAACCACAGGTTACAGTGAACTTTTTCAGCCTCATCTCTTTACTTTTTCATTTCTCTCTTCACACATTTTGCTCTGCATCCTTCATCTTTCATTTTTTTTGTTAAACATTTAAACATCTCTTATGCAACACATTCACACCGCGAGGCTGCAGAAGCACTTGAACACGCTTGTGTGTGTGTGTTGGTCAACTGAAGTGGAGCCACAGACAGAGAGAGAGAGCACTGGTTTTAGTCATATGGCACTTCTCCACTAGCGCGGCACGGCACGACACGGCCCGCTTTTTTGCTTTTCCACTAGCCCTAATATACCTGGTAGTAGGCTACCTCCTCGGCCCTGGTTCCAAGCGAGCCAAAGCGATGCTAAAACGTGATGTCAGCCGACTGCCTTCCGCTGATTGGACAGAGCGTCGTCACTTGAAGAGTGCAAGCACGACGTCCGACATGAGAATCAAACCCGGAAATTAAAAAAAACAGAGCGGCAACAGCGGCAGCTGATCTGTAACGAGACTGTTGTTAATCCTTCACCCGAGGTAAATGATGCAGTGTTTTTTTATTTTTTTGCCCAACTTTTTTTTTCTTGTGCCGGATTTTTTTTTTTCCCCTGCCTTTTTTTTGCCCGACTTTTTTTTTTTCTTGTGGATTTTTTTTGGTACTCTGCCTTTTTTTTGCCCAACTTTTTTTTCTTTGTTTTTGCCGGATTTTTTTGGTGTTTTTTTATAATTTTTTTTACCCGATTTTTTTTTTTTTTGTGGAATTTTTTTTTGTCTTGTGCCAGATTTTTTTTCCCTGACTTTTTTTTTTCCCCCGCCTTTTTTTTGTTTTTTTTTTTTTGTTTTTTTTTTTTTTTTTTGTGGCAGTTTTTTTCCCCCTTTTTTTTGTTCTCGTGCCGGATTTTTTTTTTCCTGGATTCTTTTTTTTTTTTTTATTGTGCTGGTTTTTTTTTTTTTTTTACCCGACTTTTTTTTTTTTGCCCGACTTTTTTTTTTGTGCCGGATATTTTTTTGTACCTGACTTTTTCTTTTTTTGCCCGACTTTTCTTTATCTTGTGCCGGATTTTTTTTTTTTGTGGCTTTTTTTTGGGGGGGCTGGCCCTAATACTCCTTCATAGACTTGTGTGTGCTGCTCTCACAATGTTCAGTGTGTATGGAGGCTTGATGGAGTGTGTGTGTGTGTGTGTGTGTTTAACTATGAGCAGCATCAGGGGAGGCTAACAGTGTGTGATTTATTGAGTGCTAAAAATCTGACTTAAGGGCACAAGACAAATATCACTCATATGCAAAGCTGCACACACACGCACACACACTTTGTCCGGATACAGTTTAGACAGAATTAGTACAAACACACACCCATGCACATACACACAGTCCCTTGCTCTTTACAACAAGGAAACAATTAATCTCCGATTAGCCGGGCCAAGCTGCACCAGGTGCTCAATTAGTTACCTGTGTGTGTGTGTGTGTGTGTGTGTGTGACAGAGAGCGATAGGGAGGAGAGAGAGAGAGAGAGAGAAGGGACTATCAATAAAAACTCACCTGAAACTGAATTATTGGCACAAAAAGGTAACAGTGTGTGTGTGTGTGAAACTGTACTGATTGAAATTGACTCATTGGCACACGGGGCAAGAGAGGATGGCACTGTGTGTGTGTGTGTGTGTGTGTGTGTGTTAGAGTTAACAGGGTCTAAATTGATTCAGTGGCAGCGCTGGGTTTGACCAGGGGCGAGTTAGCATCTACTGGGAGAGAGACAGATGGAGAGAGAGAGAGAGACCAGGTGAGTCTGATCATGTGACCAACTCCAAATTTAGTCTGCGTTTCTGTCTTCTAGTGGATCCGGAAATCACCAAATTCACCAAAATAAAAGTGTTCACCAACATAAAACTTATAAAATAGACATTAACTTGTAATACAATAAAAGCAAAATGTTTTCTTAATGGTTTAATATTCCTTAAATGAAAGAGTTTCACCACATTTTATTAGCTTGGTGCTTTTATTTTGGTGGGAAGGCCTGTGTCTCTCGCCCTGGCTTGGCCCGTTTCAAAGGCACAACACACACACGTATTTTAGATTTGTTCTTGTTGAACTTTTTTCATCCTCTTTCCTTCACTGAAACACTTCAGAACACTTCACAAATCAGTCTGAAGGTCCAATGTGTAATAATTGTCAAGGTTTATTGGCAAAATCTGAATCTACTACCCATGAATACATTTGTAGAAGTGTAGAATCGCTATAAAATAAAATGAGTTTGGTTTTCATAGCCGTATAATTCTTCTTTTATAGATACATATAACAAGGGTCTTGCTTTAGAAAGTGACGCCATCTTTGTTTGTACGGCAGAAAATCCAGCCAGTCAGAGAGCACATATCAAGAGTTTCACCTTCATAAATAAACCAACGAAGAAGAAGGAGGAAACAGTAGATGTACTGTATGGTAAAATGGTATCGCATCATGCTCCTGAAATTATGGTGGCCCTGAGGTGCAAATCGCAACAGCAAATCAGAAAACACAACACAACGCCAAATGTTTTTTTTTTTTTTTCTTGTGTCGGATTCTTTTTTTTCCCTGCCTTTTTTTTTTTGCCCGACTTTTTTTTCTTGTGCCGGAATTTTTTTTTTTTTTTTGACCGTATTTTTTTTATTCTTGTGATTTTTTTTTTTTCCTGCTGTAAACACATTATGCCCCGACTTCTTTTTTTTTTTCTTGTGCCGGATTTTTTTTTTCCCGACTTTTTTTTTCTTGTGGATTTAAAAAAAAAAAATTTTGACCAACTTTTTTTTTTTATGTCAGATTTTTTTTTTCCCTGACTTTTTTTTTTTGCCCGACTTTTTTTTTCTGTGCCGGATTTTTTTTTTTTTTTTTTTTGCCCGACTTCTTTTTTTTTTTCTCGTGCCGGATTTTTTTTTTTCTTGTGGATTTTTTTTTTGACCGACTTTTTTTTTTTTTCTTATGTCAGATTTTTTTTTTCCTGACTTTTTTTTTCTTGTGCCGGACTTTTTTTTTTTTACCTGACTTTTTTTTCCAAACATTATATATTATTATTTTACCCCAATTTTACAGACTGGACCTTTAACCTTACTGAACCTTTTCCCTCTGTCTCTCTCCCTGGTTGAATGCACTTTCATGCCTTCGAGTCCTGCTGTAAACACATTATGCAGAACGCCACGGTGTACATCTATAATGTTCCTGCAGTGGTTTAGCAGACGGAGACCGACTCTGAGGTCGCGACCTCCAATAGAATATGAGAGATTCGCCGGTATAGAGTAGCCAGACATAATACGCCTGTAATGTTTTTACACGGTTTAGATTTCCCAATGAACTTCCATAACCCAGGCCTCACAAACACACACACACACACAGAGGACAGACGTCATGTGGTTCTGATTCAGTCGTGTGTAATGAAGTTAGCTCGGCCTTATTACATGTATTATGTGAGTGGGTGAGTGGCAGGTGGAGCTGTGGCAATAACACACGGTGACCTGATTGGGAACATGTGGATTGCATCTGCCCTTCAAAATAAAACTGCTGAACTCTCATACTCACCTTTCAGCCCTGGACGGAACAAAGCCGGAGAATAATTATGGGGTTCACAGAGAGACAAAGGAGGAGGACAAAAGGTAGAGCAGGAGATGAAGACGCCTCATTAAGGAAGATGAAATGTGAAAACACGGTGTAGATGTGGAAAAAAGATGAGACTTCTTCTTTTTTCCCCCGCTGATTCACCAGCACAATAGAAAATAACTAAACGTATTATTCTGTTCTCACTCATGTTCATAAAAACCAAAAAAACATCCCTGATAAGTCACAGGCAAAGAAAAGCTCAGCTCCCATTTCTGCAAACCTTTATTCAAGGTCATGATAAAAATCTATGTTGCACACATACATATTTAAGTTGTGTATTTTCTCGTATCTGATTTTCATTTCATTTAGTCGCCTGTCAATAACCTAGAAGATCAAAACGACTTTCATCCAGTTTTAAAGTGGATTTTATTTCCACCTTATGAAAGATTTTGTGTAGTTATTGGACGTCTTTATTTTTGAGTATTTATGAGACATCTTAGCTCAGTTGCGTCCTGTCAATCCTTCTTTCTTTCCTCTGTGTTTCTACTGGTTTTGATCCCATGTTCTGTTTGTTATGGACCTCTGGTGAAAACATCCTGAACCTGAGAAGTTTATTGGAGAAACAACTGAAACAGAGGTGAGCAGCAGTTCTCAGCTCCCAGCCCTCAGGTCCTGTTTCCACTGCTCAAAATCATCTGCTGTGTTTATTATGAAGAAGAGCAGGAGATCTCTGTGGAGGATAAATACCTGACACTTAAAGGGATAGTTCACCCAAAATTCAAATTTCACTCATCACCTACTCACCCTCATGTCGACTAAGAGCTGGGAGAATTTGTTACGCGGGTTTGACACAGGAAGAGCAGCGAACTGAGACACTGGGATCTTCCGCTACAAACAAGCTTAAAATATAGACTTATTTAATTTTTTCCGGAACAATTTCTCATGTTGGGGCTTCAATACAAGAGGGACATTACAGACGAGCAGTATGGAGGTATTTGGATGTTTTTTGTTCATTCACAACCATTATATAACTCGGAGAAGGCACGGAGGACTCTCACAGCTCTTAGTCGACATGAGGGTGAGTAGAATTTTGGGTGAACTATCCCTTTAAGTTGCAAGAAAATCTTAGATTTTTCCTCCTGATTTGGTTCAGAATTTGAAATTTTGCAATTTTGGCGCCCCCTGCTGTTTGGAAACTCTGCAGGGAGACCTGGTGCATGACTACTTACCAGTATTAGATCATGACATCCTCTTCATTGTGCATCCATTAGAGCATCTTTAGGGTTAAATATCTAAGTGAAGAACTTGAATACATCAGTTTCCTGCTCCTCAGCTAATCAGAGCAGCCCAGACCGCCTCCGGTTCCTGGGGGATCCTGAGGCCCTCCCAGGCCAGATGGGATTTCTAATACCTCCAAGGTGCTCTGGCCTTGCCCTGGAGGTGGGGGGGTGGAGGGCATCGCTCCTCTCAGGTGCACATGCCTGGAATACATCAAGGCTGGATGCTCATCAGGTGCTGAAGCTGCAGGTTCGCTTTGGCCTGTTGAATTTATTTTTTCTCTTCTAATTCTGGTGAACTCCGAGTCCTTGGAACGGTTTCACAGCCGGTGGTGACTGTTTCTATCCATCCAGACTAATTACACATCACTTCTGAAGGTTTATTGGATTTAAACGACCGCCATTTAAAATCTGCCACGACTCTACAAACTTCATGCAGATTTCCAAAAACCTTGGCCAGGATTTTTTTTTTTTCAAGTCCCACTCCGGTGTCAGGTCGTCTGCAGCTCTCAACCTGAATTTAAACCTGGAAAAACAAAAATATTTGATCATTTGCCAGATGAAAAGAAGCCCTGTGTCCTCTCATTTCTCAAATTGCCAGGAGCTGTGAGGCTCAGAGGAGCGGAGAGACTTTTAAAGTCTGTCTGTCTTCATCACATCCTGACACAGAGAAATAAAAACCTCCCTGTACTGCGGGCTGAGCGGTGTACCCAACACCTTTACCTTGTTTCATCCGTCTTTTATTCCATCAGGGGTGGATGTTGTATAATAGCAGAGGTGTCCTGCCATATTCTGCACCTCCTCCCATCCATCCATCCATCCTCTTTCCTGTAATCTCCCGGCCCAGTAGGAGCTGAACGACTCCCTCCTCCTGAGAAAACCTCCCCTCCTCCGGCTCTGCAGCACCTCCATCTTTCCCCTCCTTCTCTCTTTTTGTAGTTGTAAGCTGTGATCTTCTGTCAGCTCCCATCAGACAGGTCAGCTGGAAGACAAGAGGAGGAAAGGGAACCGAGCCGCTGACCTCTTCCTCTCGCTTCCATAACGAAGGGAGTGCATTCCGTATATTTTAATCTTTCAGTATCGACGACCATTTTTGAGGTAATTTCTACCTTTTTTTGTCCGTTTTGAAAACGACTCAGACGATTTTCATTTCCTTTCACAACAAAAATTTCAAAGTGACTCACTTTGTGGAGCCCTGTTCTTATTCTCCATGTAAAGCTTCTTTTGAAATAGAAAAACAGAAAACAGAGCCGAGTCTTCTTTGTCTCTTGGTAGAATAAAGGTCGGTTGTAAAAGGCTCCTTCAGTTCAGGGACTGTCCCAACCTCACCCCGCGGAAATGAAGTTCATACCGAGCAGCAGTCTCCTGTAATGACCTCTAGAGTGAGTCACTGACAGCGAGTCTGGCTTCATAGACTCCTGTTGTAAACATTTACTACTTCACAGCAGCAGGAATAAACATGTTTACAGCCTCAAACACTAAACACTTTTATGGCGCGTTGCATTTACATTGGAAGTCTGAAGTCGGAGCTCGGAATGACATCACCTCTAGCCGAGCACTTTCCAGTCGTAAAACAAACACCTAAGTTGTAAATGCTGATTATTTTGATCTATTTTTTATGTAATATGTCAAAAATATAACATTGTCGTCTTTGTAAAGGTTTAGTTTCAATGCAAACTATTTATAATGTTTTTAAAAAGTCATACAAACTTACAACAAAAAGATGGAACCTGCACCAAAACAAACAGACACTGCTAGCTACTGTCAGCAAAACTTTTACATATACAAATGTCCATGGAGAAGAACTGAACAGTAAATAAACAGTACAACTGCAGTAGCGGCCATCTTGGATTCTTAAATGGACACCAAGGAGTTTTTTGAGTTATAGATGTGACAGTTGAGGATCATTGTCACTAAGCCTCCAGTTGATCATGTGCTCTGGCTACTTGGCCAATGGGATGTCCGTTTGGCCCAGTGGTTAGCCCACATGACTGTCTGGGGAGTCTGGGGTTCAAAGCCCGCCTGGGTCCTCTTCACCTTGCCACATAAAAAAGTGTCATGTTAATGTGGATGAATCTACGTTACCCACTTGTTAATGGGCCCATTTGCAATAAATATATCGTTTTGTGTACATAGTTATTTTGTTATTATAATTATTTAGTGGTCGACTCACCCAGAATTCCAAGCTGCCCGGCGGGTCATGGGAATAACGATCAATGAAAATGTTCTTGGTAAATGTTTTTGCTTTTCTTCGTCTTGCGCCAGTCCAAGAATCATGGTGTGAAAACACTTTGCTTTCCAAAACTCCCAGTCGTCACTTTTGCCAATGTCTTCTTCTTTCTTGGACCGCTATTGTTTTAAGCTTGTGGGATTTTTTCGCGACTTCAGGATGTTCCGACCTCTGATTTCCAACCTGAAAGCAGCACGAGTCTCTATTGGTGACGTGTTGGAGATTCATCCAGCGTTGTGTTTGTGATGAGGGGTTTCCGACAAAAGCTCGAGTTTTGGTGTGTGTGTGTGTGTGTGTGTGCGCTCACTGGGAGTTGATACCAAGCTGTCAAATTCCACCGTAGCCTTAATAAATTGTCCCACTGAACTGAAAAAAAAAAATAAAAAAAATAGTTGATTGTGTGGACTGAGAGACTGTGTGTGTTATAATGGCTCAGACGTTGTCACTAATTATCCCGTCATTAGATTCCACTCAACAACACACTATAAAACAGATACAATCTCACACACACACACACACACACACACACACACACACACACACACACACAATCACACACACACACACACACACACACACACACACACACACACACACACACAGTGGCTCAGACAGAGCTCATTAGGCACCGGTTTCAGGGTCACAGAAACACAGAGCAGGGACAGATGTGAGAAATAGGTGCAGAGAGAAGCCTGATGAGGAGATAACTAACAGGAATAATAAGACAAAGAGAAAGATTAAGAGAGTGTGAAATAAAAGATAAAGACAGAGGAGTGATGAGAGAGACAGAGGGAGGGAGGGAGCAGCGATGATGTGAACTGGAGTTTAAAGAGACAGGACTTGTGAGCTTTACAAGCAGCTTTAAGTAGACTTTTGGGATTATTAAGGGTTTTAAAAGCCTGTTGTTGGATGCTTCACCACTATTCCCATCGGTGTGAAAGCCACTCTGGGGAGGCGCCGGTTACACAGCATCCTATAAAAAACCCAAGGACAGCAGCTCCACAGAGGACGGCCTCTTCTCCACCAGTGTTTTCAACAGCCGTTTTAATGGATCAGCAGCTCCACTCATTAAAGGACAATTCCGGGCAAATTCAACTTCAGGTTCCTGAGGATCTCAAGTTGAATTTGCCCGGAATTGTCCTTTAAATGTAATAACACAGGATTGTGGGGATTTGTGACTTGTATCATATTATCAGACGTCTTTATTCTACACAGTTTAATGTCACATCCAAATTAAAGATAAAGAACAACAATATGTTTTCATAAGCACTTCCTATGTTTTGACAAGATACAACAACAGCAACACAATCTCAGGTTTCTTTTTTTTTTCTCCGTCAGCGGAGGAAAAGATGTTTACCTCGTGTCTCCTCTTGAAACTTTGAAGCTGTTTACTCAAACACAAATGTCAGCTTTGTTCATGAGCTGTTTTGATGTCAGGAAAAAAAAAAACTCTGCCACCATTACTGCAGCACGGATGAAGGTGCTCTCTCTTCAGAGGTGACGCAATTGCGTTTGGACTTGATGAAAAGAAGTGAGCAGACACTTAAAGATGCTGATTCGCTGCAGGCGGCAAATAAAGTGGGTCAAGGACACATCTGTGGAAAAGTGGAAACTGTTTCAACTTAACCAAGAGAAAAGAAACAAAAAAAAGTCAGTAATTCTTAACTGTGGAGGAAAATAGATGAGAACTGGTAACGTTGTGTTATTATCTCATAGCGTGGTGAATGTGCAGGTCACAACTTGTCCACCAGAGCGTTGTGGAGTTGTTGGATTGTGCATTTGATGAGTTTGATGAGGGAAACCAAGAAAACCTTGAGCCTCCGTAGCGTAGCTCTGAGCAGCTCACGGCTCTGCTCCGCCGCTCTAAAAACAGCTTGCACCGACAATCAAAGGTGACAAACCTACTGCTATGACTATAGGGATTATGGCAATGGGCCAATTTGCCAAAATGTTGAACTATCCCTTTAAGCCTTATCTTGTTTGGAGCAGGGCAGATCTTCTTTCTCTATTTGTCTGGCTTCATGTTGTATCATCAGTTTCTGCAACAACATCCTCCTCCATAAACACATCAGGGTCACTGCCCAGTCACTCTGCAGCAGGTAAACCAACCACACACACATGCATAGTTGCCATGGTTACTCAAAAAATGGTCACAGCTCGGTCAGATTTAGGAAAAGATGCTGATCTGGCTTAAAAAAGATGCTTCACTACCTCAGCATAAGATGGTTGTTTGTTGCATTAATAACAACGTGGTGGTTAACTTCAATGATGGAACAAATATCAGCTGCTGCAGGTTTTCACGCGGGAATCGAACGCCGCTCTCCTTTTACTCCGCTATAGTTTTCCTCTGTTGGTAAATAAAGGTGGCAGCAGACAAGAGCAGAGCAACAGAGATAATTAGGACAAAGTCCTGTGGATCAGAAGCAGCTTTTAGCGCCGTTATCATAAGAGGTGGCGTCTGAATCCCCCCTCTGCTCGGCGCTAATAGGGGCAGATAGAGACGGTAAATGAACTGTGGCTGTATTACAAGTGCCCAGGGAGCTGGACAATTAGAGTACAGTGAGCGCACACACACACACACACACACATACAAACGCACACTAGAAATTCTGTCCATTGCTTTGCATAGAAGAAGAGACCAGAAGAGTCTTGAAGCAGCTCACACCTAGGGCTGTTCGATTTTGCCCAAAAATAAAATCTCAATTTTCTTCTCTCAAAAATCGATTTCCGATTACGATTACGATTTTTTTGTTAATGGCAAACTATGTATTTTGTGCGCTGTTTGTGTCTTTTTAAATGGACCAGGAGTCTAATTTCTTTTTTAAAAATCCATCCATCCATCCAAAAACGTGACGTCAGCTGACTGCCTTCCAATGATTGGCCAGAGTGTTGTCACTGGAAGAGTCACACGCTCAGCGTACGACCATGCTTGTTTACAGTGTGCGGGGAGAGCGTGATGGGAGGAAGGGGGGAGCAGTCATTACGGTAATTCAGTGCAGCCCAGATTCATGAACAGGGGTTTACTGTAATTACCCCAGTTAGAGTAAAAAAATCGATTTTTCGATTTTTGTTTTTTAACATCTTCCTGGCCAAATAATTGCGATTACGATTTCAAATCGATTAATCGAACAGCCCTACTCACACCTGCAGCCTGCACAGACAGTTACAGGTGCAGGTTCACTTCCACTCACAGGAGCAGTGGTTTTTACTGCACACTGTAGCTTCAGACCCCCTTACACACACACACTCACACACACTCACACACTTGTTTATGTGGAGCTGTGGACAGCGGAGGCCGTTAACCGACCCCTAATGAAATCGCCCATCAGATCCCCTGCAGGCAGATGGTGTCAGCGCGTATTGAACCTGCAAACAACCTGTCAACCACCGCGGCTCAAAGTTGTCATTCACGCTGATGCATTATTCCAAACTCACACTTCTTATTGTGTTGTTGTGAATGCAGTGTTGTTGTTTTTTTATTTCACTTAACCAGGACAAGTGTTCAGCATCACTGGTAACCTGCTGCACAAGGAATCATAAACAGCACACAATGCCTTATAGATAATATAAGTTGCACGTTAGTTGACCTTAATTCCTATTTCTCATTATCCTATTTAACCTCCTCTCTGGGGACGGATGAGCTTTAAAAAAGATCTTAAGTCAATTTCTCAGATTGCTGTGTCACATTCAGTGTGTTGTTGTTGTTTATAAAGTTGGTTTTTATACATAAATAGTGTTGGTTAGATTCAACAAACATTCAAAACAATTTAGATGAGTTATAAGAGTCAATTAAGACGATTCAAATAAAAAAAAAGCAAAAATAAAAGTTAAAATTGAATTAAAACGAAATTAAAAGTCCTCTGTTGCCAATCAAGAAGTTAAAACACCCAATAAAATAAATACCAATAAAAAAGCATTTCAAGAAACAATAAACAACTGAGCTGCAAATACATAAAGAAGATTTTTTTTTTGCATCGAATTTGCATCATTTGATTAATTTCTTTGCTTTGGCAATCAAATTTTGAAACAGCATTAAAAATACCCAATAAAATAAAAAAGCATTTCAAGAAACTATAAACAAATAAGCTGCAAATATGTAAAGAAGACTTTTTTTTTTGTGCATCATTCGATTAATTTCTTTGCTTTGACTGGATTTCAGTTTTTGGAGCTGCCACTGTCGTGTCCTTGCATCACCTGTTTCTAACAAACCTGCATATTTTTGCATCTTTTAACAGCAGCAAATAGCAACAACTGGTTGAGTTAAAATGCTGCACCGTAACTTTTCGGTTTGTGTTCATCATGACTGTGTGGATAAATTATAAATATTCCTGTGATGAAATAATGAAAGATGTGAAGAAAAACACAACACCTCCCTCCTCCTTGTGGTCTGTTGTGTCTGACTGTGATGTTCTCTCTGACTGACTGGGATGTCGTGTGCAGCTGCCTGCGTGAGACACTCTGGGGTCGTCACCGAACGACACGACCCACTCCGACTTGTCCAAACTGTTGTGGAAACCGCAGCGTGCCGACACATCCGGACCGCCTCCACCTCCTTTCTTCCTCTGTACCCGTCTCCTGCTCCTCTTTCTTCATCCCTCTCTCTGTTCCTCTCACGCTGTCTCTCCCCATCCGTCTCTCGGTGGGCGGTCTCCATGAAAAGGTGGTCCACTTCTTGAATCTGCTGCTTCTTTGAAGTCCAGCCATCCTCCTGCAATCTCTACCTCCATCCCTCCCTCCTCCCCCCGATCTCATCTGCTCACCTCCTCTCTTATCTCCTGCTCTATTTCCCCACCAACCCTCTCCTTCCATTTCCATCCTCCCTCTCGCTCTACTTCTTTTCTTCCCAAACTTCGGCTCCTTGTTTTCTGTGACTTTTCCCCCTCTCTCTCTCTCCTCCACCTTTTCTCTCATCTCCTCTGCCTCTGTCTCTCTTTCCCCTTTGATCCACAAGTATTTCTCCTCTCGCTTGGAGGCATTTTCTCATTGACCTGACTTGACTTTGACGTTGGACAACATTTGCAGACTGTATTGAAGCAGCAGAGGTTCCTGCAGTAGGAAATGTTGAAACCCCTCCTTTCTATCTGTCGCCCAGCAGGCGCATTAAAACATACTGGCACCAATCTGCCAACTATGGAGGACATTTTTAGTCAAACAGCATCAGGCATGTAGGTGTAATCCACACATTGAATGTGTGTCCATGCTGCAGCTGCAGCGCATGGTAAAGACTCAGAGCACTGTGCACATTCACTGTGGAGTTTAAAGGGATAGTAGCATTTTTTTAAGGTGGGGTTGTATGATCTACAAATAGCCCCTAAGTACTTTAATTGCAGTAGAAGACTCTCTGCACTCCTGCCGTTAGCAACGCCAGCCCATAATAGCCCTGCCTAGAGATTTACAACATAGTGTTGTGAACATACCCAAAGAAACGGCCTATTTTCACGGCCTAAAAGAGGTTTTACCTGAAAAAATATACAGTTCCATTGTTCACTATAATATAATTTTTCCAGCCCTTCAAAGTGCAGGAAAAACACTGTTTTTATTTGGACCTAACCAACTGCTGATCGGCGGGCGCTAACCCTGGGCGGAGGGATACGTGAGTTGGTTAGGTCCAAATAAAAACAATGTTTTTCCTGCACTTTGAAGGGCTGGAAAAAATTAAATTATAGCGAACAATGCAACTGTGCATTTTTTTTTCAGGTAAAACCTCTTTTAGGCTGCAAAAATAGGTTTCTTTGGGTCTGTTCACAACAATGTATGTTGTAAATCTCTGGGCAGGGCTATTATGGGCTAACAGGAGGAGTGCAGAGAGTCTTCTGCTGCAATTTACAGGCTATTTGTAGATCATGCAACCCCACTTAAAAAAAAAATGCTACTATCCCTTTAAGGGGATTCTTATAGGACGCCTGGATTCAGATGAGGGATGCTGAGTTTATCCTGAGTTTATGATGCAGTCCCAGCTTCTCTCAGTGCAGATTCTTGAGTGATTAGTTTTCCAGATTGGAGGTTGATCACTACAGAAGGGAAGCTCTGTTTTATATTGGGTCAAGAGAAGGGCAGAGCTGAAATATAATTAGTGTAAAACTTTAGAAATGCTATTTTTGCACTGATAATAGTTCAGCTGCCTTGTGAACCACGGTGCTAATCAGATTTTTTATTCCAGGTAACTGTATTTTTACCATGTTAAAGTCTGCAGGTGCAGTTAATGTAACAAACTGACAGGTATTATTAGGGCAGCTGAGCTTTAATCTGCGTGTCATATTACAGTACCAATTAGATGATAGTATTAAAAAAAAAAAGAAGTTAAAGGTAATTTGGAGTTTGACATGCAAACTGGATATTTTAGTTTCAATTCAATCAAGTATTTTGAGAATGCATTGTTTTCCTTTAAAGCAGTTATTTATCATCTAAACAAGTTCCTTAACATGAATATTTTCATTACAGAGTTTAATCTGATTTTATAAGCGTTTGAATTATTAATATCTTTTTTACCTTCGGGTTTCACCACATGCTGTTCTCTACTGCTTATTTCCTTTACTGTTACTTACATTTGCAGTTTCTTGAGTTTTCCAGGGTCATGAACCCTTCTTCCTCTTCCTCCTCTTCTTCGACTACCTCTTTGTCTCTTTTATTTGAGTTACTGTGATGCTGTAAACACGCTAGGCTCTGAGCAAACTCAGAAACTGTGATAAGAGAGAGAAAACCAGGCTGTGCTGCAGAAGCAGGTATCATGGGAGCAGATATCTGGGGAGCAGGCCGCCTCTGGGCCTTAAATATGTGCTTCTGAAAAGCTGCTAGGTGACTCTACTTTCTTTCATCATAACACGTGCATTCATCTGCAGCCGTTAAGTGTGCATCCCTTTTCACGCCATACATCTTGTTGCTGTGAGCCGACAGTTTTCTAATTTTAATTTATTAGACTCAGCTCATTTCGCCCACAACTGAAATCCAACATTAGTCAGACAGCGCCATGTGTTAGGGAGGCTCAGAGTAACACTCACCCGTGCTGCATCAGCATCCTGAGTTTAGAGGCTGATGGCTTGTTAGGATGCTCCGTGCACACAGCAGCTCAGCTGGGACAGAGCTGCAGGCTGTGGGATGGGACAGCATGCAACATATGTACATGCACATACAATCACTCATGGTGGTTTTAATTTTTTACATACAGTATCACACCAGCAATCCTGGATCTGCTTCATTATTTACAACACACAAGAGGTAAACAATAAAGCTGATTTATGAATGATAAAGCTCCATACAGTATAAAGGTAGATGTATCATTAATATTTGCAACATTTTGGCAAATTGGCCCATTGCCATAACCCCTATAGTCATAGCAGCAGGTTTGTTACAATTGATGCCGTTTTTAGAGCCATGCTCAGAGCTACGCTACGGAGGCTCATGGGATTTCTGGGTTTCCCTCATCAAACTCATCAAATACACAATCCAACAACTCCACAACGCTCTGGTGGACAAGTTGTGACCTGCACATTCACCACACTATGAGATAATAACACAACGTTACCACACAGAGATGTTTTAGAGGGAAATTCATGTAAAACCGCTGATTCACGTAGCATTGAGGGACAGTTTTTCAGCAAGCAGACTCTGTATTTACCTCGAAAACGCCTCAGTTTCGTGACATTGTGTTATTATCTCATAGCGTGGTGAATGTGCAGGTCACAACTTGTCCATGAAAGCATTTTGGAGTTGTTGGATTGTGTATTTGATGAGTTCGAAGAGGGAACCCAAGAAATCCCATGAGCCTCCGTAGCGTAGCTCTGAGCAGCTCACGGCTCTGCTCCACCGTTCTAAAAATAGCTTGCACCGACAGTTAAAGGTAACAAACCTACTACAGCGATTATGGCAATGGGCCAATTTGCCAAAATGTTGAACTATCCCTTTAAAGCTCCATACAGTATAAAGGTAGAAGGTCCACAGAGAAATGCACACAGCCTGTATTCAGAAACTGAGCCTTAAAACCAGCCGTCAGGACTTCCTGTCACTTTGTGATGTCACAAATACTATGACAATGACAGAGGTGAGATGGATGGTCCTTTAAATAAAACCGTGATCTAAGCTAAACTCCAGTGGCTTATCAATGTCAGGTTTATTCTAAAGTAACAACCAACCTGACTGCAGCACTTTTCTATTTCTGATTTCCTTTTTGTGCTTTCCCCTGCAGCTCTGCCCTCCCTCCTCCCTCCTCCCCGTGTATGACACAGCTCACAAAAGAGGAGTTTATATACATTTACACATGACAGAATATGCATTGAATGCGGCGCTTCTGCACACTTCATTTCCACAAAACACAGTATCTGGTCACTTCCAGCTGTTAAGAGGGGGAACAGAAGTTGCTGTGTTTTCTATTACTCTTTCTTCTCTGCAGAGCCGTCCACTCACCGGTGAGCTCTCCTGGGAATGCTTGAACAGCAGGTGCAGGCAGGATGGCCATGATAATGCACGGGTTGCAGCGAGCTGGGTGGCTTCACGGGGTGAGGAGGAGGAAGAGGAGGAGGCGACAAGATGAGAGTAGCTAAAAGAGAGGCTTGAAAGAGTAGAGGAAAGAGAGAAAGAGATGAGAGTCAAGAGAAGAGACGTGAGGATGGAACATGGAGGAAATATGGAGGGGGAGGAACGTGGACAAGGAGGAGGGAGACGGAGGAGAAAGTTGGGCAGACTTCAAAGAAAAGCAGGGGATTAAACACAGGACCACCCCAGCATGGGGGAGTCCCACTGGGAGACAAGGGAGAGATGAAGAAAAAAAATCACAGAGGCAGTGGAGGATATGGACGATGAGACACAGGGTCTCGTCTTTTCTTTTTCTGCGGTTTCGCACTCGACAGGAAACTCGGTCGATGCTCCGATTCATCATCGCTGCCAAATGTGAGCAGTCATCACTTCCATCTGTTCCATTGTTTCTCCGTCAACCACTGTGTGTTATCATGTTTGCTCCTTATCTTAATGAAGCATCATGGTTCCTAGTTAATTGGTGCAACATTTATAGAACATAAACAAAAGACAAATAAACAACTTGTGCTTTTTGCCAGTTGCTGTCGAATAAGTCTTTCAGTCATTGTCTCTGGGAGGCAGAGATGACAAATCATGTGTAATTAGAATATAATGAAGATTGTTTCTTTTTTTGTCAATTAAATGATCATACAATATTTAAAATGTTCAATATCATTCCCACTGCACCTTAAGAGTTTACATCCATGGCTAACACAACGGTATCTAAAGACAGCAGGTTAACATTAAAGCTCCAGTCTGTAACTTATTTGACTTTTTATTTGCAAAAATCAAATATTTCTTTCATAAATATGTATTTCACTTAAGTCGAATCAGTTTTTGCCTCGTGCTGGCGGACCACTTGTTACATGCAGCGTCTGTTCAAGAATACGTTCCGATATGCAACTGCACCGCTAGACGGGGGGGAATTCCTACGTATTATCCCTTTAATTAAAAGTTAATGTGCAAAAAAAAAAGATAATCAAGTCTACATTGTTTTTTAATTCATGCATTTTTGCTCTTATTATGTGAACGTGAAGTTTTAGTTTTAGCACTGAAGTGAAGCGCACTTGATTTTACAGTGAAACACTTAGATGGTCCTTTAAAACCTGGATTTTTCCACTTACACAACAACAGAGACCACGGTGTGCACACAAAACAACAGCATGCTGTCACACTTCAGCTACCACACATGAATATCTGCATGCAAACCGCACACAAAACCACAGACACACACACACAAGCAGGACTTTGACTTCATTACCACAACGACGCAGCCACTCACTGAAGACCATAATCAGGTTTCGGCCCTGCTCGCTGTCTCCGCGCGCCTCCCGGCCACTGTGACATCCATCACGACGGGCAGATTGAGCGACTCAGTGATGAAGAAGCACAAATCTGATCTGCTGCATTGATTCACGCCATTATGAGATTACTGGCAGGCTTCAATCCAGTAATGCAGGGCGTTCATATTCTGTCAGCGGTGACGGGGTGTTATAGAATATGGCTGCTCACCTTCATACAGTCCTTTATTGAATCGATACCTGGAAACAGAGTCTGAATCTTTCATTGAGTCTCAGCTCTCATCAATAATTTGCTAAGAAGGATGTAAACTCTGGGACGGATCGATGACGAGTCATTTAATGAGATAAGTAGCTTCTGCAGGAGAGCGAGTGTGGGATTTGAATTTTTGATACGCAGCGATAAAGTGAACAAACAACAGTCAGGAAGGATTTGACATCAACTTTTTAGTTGTTTAACTTGATGCTCTGTTGGGAGCCAGGTCACCGAGAGTAACAAGACCTTTTTTTTCCTTTTTCTCATTCACCCTCGTCTCACTTTATTTCATTCCCCCGGAGTCGTCAGAAAACTCAGAGTCACCTCTAATTTACGGCGGATGTGAGGGCCCTGCTGAGGGGCCGGTTTCTGTAGAGCTGCTGCAAGCCACTTGTGCAAAGATACTGCTGATGTCCTGCTAGAGCTGCACCTATTATTCCATAATGTGAGTGTGAAAACAGCCTATTAGCCGGTGAGGCTGCACTCTGGAAGGCTGATGTGCCCCTAATGGTCCCTGTGGGTGCACTGGAGAAATCCCAATATATCAGTGCGGCTCCCTCCTCGCCCGTCTGTCTTCGTTTTCAGGGGCTTTTTTTTTTTTTTTTTTTACAGAACCCCCCACCTCCTGCTGCAAAGATCATCTGGTTAGAGAAAAGGTGTCTTCAATTTAACAGAATATTGCTCTAGGTCAGGGATGATTTGAAAACTTTTGCTCTCAAACAAGCTCCTTAAAGGCTGCAGCTTCTCTTAGAAAAAAAATAAAATAATAATAAAATCCTCCAACAGCATCGACTGAAGACAGATTTCAACACCTTTAATGTCTCAGGAACAGTGAAAGATAATCACTTTGTCTGACAAATTACATGTTATTCTTTTACAAAAGAGGAAATCATTTTTTACGCAGATAAATTCCGCAAACAGTGACATTTCAAAGAAATTAATTACTAAACAAACAAATTATAAGGTTTTCTGAATAAAATTATCCTTTTCGTTTGTTGTTTTGGATCTCTCGCTCTTATTTACTTCCTTTCAGTTTGGTATTTGCCACAGAAAGGTGCAGAGAAGAGCAGGAGGAGTAAAGCATACCCTGGTCAACAGCTCAGGTGTTTTGATGCTGTGTGTAATTCACAGTCACCTCAGATACTGTACAGCTGCATGTGTTGATTAGAGGAGGATCTGCCTGTTAAAAGTCAGATGATTAAGGATCCAGTCTACCTGCTGCAGCAGCTGCACGGCCACTCACACAGTTCATGCATCTGAAATAAAGGTAAACAGGCGTTTTTCCCAAAAAAGCTCAGTTTTATTGATTGAGAATCCCCAAAGCAACAAACATGAAAACAAACAGCTCTGACCTGAATCTCATGAATAAAGATCTCACTGATGTTGCTGCCTCAAAAACCAGCCATTGATCTTTGGAAAATGTTTATTTATTTTATTTTATTTTTTAGACTTCCATAATTAACATTTTGAATATTAAGATTGAATTCACACCATTTTCACAGTGAACCTCTCTGTAAGACGGTACCTCTGCTCTGCTGCAAGTCCAATGTGTGGCTGTGCATTATTTCTGCAAATGTCAGCCTGGTGAAGGTAGTTTAGCCTCATTTAAAGGGATAGTTCAACATTTTTTGGGGGCAAATTAGCCCATTGCCTTAATCCTTTTAGGAGTAGGCTGATTGATTGATTGATTGATTGATTGATTGATTTTATTTAATTCATGCTTGCAGCAAAGCCAGAGACTCCACTGAAAAACTGCAGAATTTTACAAAGTAATTAGATAAAATATTTAAAAGAAAAATACATATAGACAATAAAATTCAAAGTTCAGTTTGAAAAATTCAAGGCAGTGAGCAAGGGCTCGGTTGGCTATCATCTGTTGCCACTATTATAGGCTCGTTACCTTTAATTGTCGGTGCAAGCTATTTTCAGAACGGCGGAGCAGAGCCGTGAGCTGCTCAGAGCTATGCTACGGAGGCTGATCCCATTAGCCTCTGTAGCGTATAGGTTTTGCCGTTGTGTTTTGACTTTTAAGTTCATATTTTCCATTCATGTGCTTGTCCTTGTCTGTTTTAAAATATTAAATCATAAAACTAATACACCCACGTACTGTATATTAACTTTCTGAGATACAAGCATAAGGTACAGTATGTGTAGGAGCAGAAATATTTGCAAACATCCCCTTGACAATATTCGTCTTATGTCTAGACTCCGACCTGCTGCTGTTGCAGATTAGTCGATATCAAAGGTCCAAGCTCTCGGACTGAGAAATAAAGAATATAGTTCAGTCACAACACACAGTGATGTTGTCGTCTCCGTCTGCATTTATGGTCAAATCTGCATCTCCTCTGTGGCTCATGTTAATTTCATACCGGTTCTTAGTCCCTGAAGCTGCAGCAGCAGAAGTTAAGTGACAGTGTGTAAATATTTCTGGCCCACTTTTGGGAGAAATAAACATGCAGGAGTAGCCTTACGTGTCACTGTTTATAACAGGGGGTGTTTATCCTCTGCTGGACTGGGGGAGAAGGGAGGGAGGGGGGGGCTGGAGGAGAAGTTAAGAGGATAGCCATTTCTCCAGGCGCGGCTGCACCAGTGGATCTAATTTATATTGACACTTTATAAGCTTTTATTAAAGGGGCCTACCGTCAGGTTCTCCAGTGCAAAAATGGAATGGAATATTATTACCCTCATGGATAAACTGCCTGATAAACACAGCGTCATGCAAGAAAAGTGCTGCAGCAAACTGAACCACAACTTTCCTCTCGCTCTCTCAATTCAGTTCAATTCAAATTTGCTTTATTAGCATTGCTGTCACACAGACTATGTTGCCAAAGCATAAAGATGCAATGAAACAAAACAACAATAAACTTATAACCTATTGTTTTGCCTGTTTTGCCTCGTGCTGGCGGTCCACTTGTTTACATAGACGCTTGTTTATCCTGTTACATGCAGTGTCTGTTTGTTTGTTTGTTTTGTTTATTTGTTTGAGGACAGTGCACATTAATGAACAGTGACACCATGGCATCCTGTAAATGAGCCGGATTTAGCTTGGAGCTAATTGGAGCTGTTGTCTGTCTGACGTCTGCCCAATTTCACCTGAATGCAACATCAAGAATACGTTCTGATATGCAACTGCACCGCTAGATGGGGGGAATTCCTACGTACTATACCTTTAAAACATGTGAGAAAGTCAGTTTCTGCCTCTTCTCTCTCCATCTTTGTGATTTCATTTGCAGCTCAGCGTGAGCCACGATCGATCACTTCTGTATCGGCTACAGAGGAGTTTTTTTCTGGAACCTGCATCAGGTGTCAATACCAGCTGCTTTCACACATTTCACACACTGTATCCTAGCAACGCCACATGCACCGATGTTCCAGCGCTGCTGATGTTTTAAATGAAAGCTGTTTAATGTGTTGTGTGGTTGAACGGTCTTCTTCTTCCTCTTCTAAGGGGCAGCAGTACATTTGCAAATTTGCAAAGTGTTCATGGTGTTAATTTCTAATTTCATCCAAAACACAAAAGCGGCCGAGTGGCCACTTGTGAACGCGGTGTGAGAGGCCACTCCACACACTGTCTGTGTGTGTCTGGACAGGACGGTGGCTTAGTGTGTGGCTGCACAGCGATGCTCTGCAGACCTGGACTCACTCTTCACAGCATCACCAGCTCCCACCTTTGTGCTTCTGAATTATTCAGTGAGAAATTTATGCAAATGAAGTTGTAGTATCTCCTTGCCAAAAAAGGTTCCCACAAGTATTTTTTTTAGTGATTTTAACTGAGAACGGAGGGGGGAAAAAAAGAGATGAGCGTTGATGCCAAGAAATAAAAGTTGTTAGCTGTAACAATTTACATGTTGGCATGTGATCAAGCAAAAGACATTTCCACACTGCTGTTAATGGAGTCCCATCGCCGCCGCCATCCTCGTCAGCTCCTGAGAGAGAGAGGGAAAAACACAAACATCCAAACACTCGGTCTGTCTGTTTAACTACCTGACGTGTCGGCCGTGAACTGTTAGCAGCTTTTCTGATCAGCCGTCATCACTTGCCAAAATATTTCACAGGATGAGCTGCGCCGGCTGCTCTCGGTGCCGCGCTGGGCAACGGCAACACAACAGCAACAACATCGCTGTTGAGCCATGTCCCACATGCTGTCAGCTTACGCTCACACATATTGAAGGTTTTCTTCTTTTTTTTTTTAAGAGAAATCTGAGATTGATTTTAAATGGTTTGAACTGCATTTCCATTTCAATCCCATCTCCATTTTCAAAATGACTTCATAAATTACATGATTTCAAACCTTGATCACTCCATTAGTCCATTTTTGCAGGAACGTTATAAAACAGCAGATGATGTGTTTTGAATTTTTAAAATATGCTCATGAAGCCTGGAATCTGGCAGCAACATCAAACCACTGCACGGTTTCTCTAATACTGTCAATTCTCAAATAAAAGCCGAGTCTCGAACAGACTGGACCGGATCTGGCTGCAGGTTTGAGCAAATAAACGCCAAGGCCCAATTCCGATTCTATTTTTCATCCCTACCCCTAGCCCTAGCCCTAGCCCTAGCCCTTAACCCTTGCCCTTGAAACGGAGCTACAAGGGGTAGGGGTAGAAAGTCAACCCATACGAATTGGGACACCACTTCAGCGGCCATACGTCATCAGTAGTCTCTGCTGGCGAGCAGACATGACAAGCTTTTGACACAAATCCTATATTCAAAACCACGCTAACTTAATAAAATAAAATAACATTTAATCAAGACTGACCGGTTCATGGTAAAACATTTATTTATTGATGTAAATGTGGTGATTTCTGTACAGAGGCTCTAGAGCCACAGGCAGCGCTGCTCCTGCATCCAAAACACACATAATTTAATTCAAACAAACTAATGCGACTGCCACAATTGTTACATTTCATCAATGAGACCAGCATTTATCTCTTAAAAAGAATGTAACTACCCGGCGGAAAACCGTTAAAAACCTGCGAGTAAATTAATTAGCGATGGTCTGTTCTACCGGTGTTACGTCGGGAGGGTGGCCGGCTGACAAGCCCTCCGGACGGGGTGGTGTCTCCGTGACCAGGATAAGTGCCCAGCTGATCTGCTGCTCCACAGGTGAGGAAAACAGCAATGCTGGAAAATAAAAAGAAGGAGGAAAACAGTGGAAATAAAGACAGGTGGAGGCTCCACCGCGGAGCTTCACTTCTCCGAAAAAACGTCTTAACAGTCGTCATTTGGATAAACCGACCGCACATTGGGGGTCTAAATAGCTACTTTCTCGCATGAAAAGATATTAAAACTTAACAAAATGACGTTATAACAGCGCTACGGTGATAAATAAAACAGCTGCCGGTTGCCGCAAGATGCATTCTGGGAAACTTCACAGCCCTCGGTCATAGCCCTCGGTTTGTAGTGTGCCCCTGAAAAATCTCCGTTTCGAGGGCCAGATAGCCCTACCACTTCCCCCTAACCCTCGGCGGAATGAGCATTGGGACAGCCCTACCTCTTCACGTGAACGCGCAAAACGAAGGGTTAGGGCCAAGGGCGAGGGCTAAGGGGAGAATCGGAATTGGGCCCAAGTCTCAATTAGAAGCCAGGTCTGTTTCTACTTTCTGCAACTTCTTGTGAAAATACAAAACCTCTCAAAGCTCACGATCGCCTGTTTGAGACCCTGTCTGACCCAACCACTCAGCAGATGCCAGACTGAACATGATCGGCGGTGTGCTGCTACAGCAACATGATGGGGACTGGAAACCTGTCGCCTACTGTTCACGCCGCCTGTCCCACAGATGTTGAAGACTGGACCTCATGCAGCCAAAAAAAGGAATGCAATGGTCCAACCCGACCCCAGTTATATATATTTTCGACCCAAACCCGGTGCGTCCTGTCAGCCCTTCTATTCGGACTCTTTTAAAGGTGCATTGTGTAGGAATTGCGTTGCATTTGTATATCTCAATTGCAACTCAATCGTATTTTTCATGCTGCATTCACGTGAAATCGGGCAGACGGACGACGATGGGATTAGATAACAGGAGAAGTTACGCAATGTCCCTTTAAACAACAGAACCATTTGAAATGATTTTTAATCTTTGCTGAGCATAAGATCTGTTATAAATTCAATCAAAGCCTGTCCCATAAAGACATCTGTCTCTAATATAAGACGGGTCAGTTCTGCAGTTGAAGCAAATAAAAGCCCGAGCTCCTTTTGGAGGATTTGAGGATATTAACGGTGATATTCAGAGAGAACGACGACAAATGTCGAGTGTATTATGATAAATGATCTTATGTTAATGAAGCCCTGCCAACTGAGAAACAACTGAAGGCCAGATCTTCAAGCCGTCAGAAAACGAAGAAGAAAACAAACAAGCATTCTACTTCAACCTGCGTCACGGAGCAAAACCCCTGTGCTGACCTGGTGATCCTGTCATCACAAGCTGGAAAAAAAAGAAACCACCTCCAGCACCACAAACTAAGCCTGAGGTTGCTATGCAGCAGTCTGAAGAAAACTAGATGGGTGGGTGATGATGTCATGATACGATATGTGTCCAGATGCAGAGCGGTTCATAACAGCAGTTCTGGGAGCCTGTTTAAATGCACTTAGCCAGATGTGTGCACATCATTACTCAATAATACTGTGTGCTAAACACTCCTAACAAAGGCCAGGTGTGTGTGTGTGTGTGTGTGTATGTATATGTGTGTGTGTGGATCTCCTTATCTATTGCTCTATTCTTTTTTCGTGGTATTTTTCCGCTGTAGGACCCTCCTCTATTACGACGTTGATTCAATTTAATCTCAGTTGGGGGGGTCGAGGTCTGATGGGGTCTCGTCCCCCGCTGTTGCTTTTACCTTTTTTTATGGCTATTAGGGGCCCCGTGCTTTAAAGGGCACTTAGAATCAGAGCGACCATCAGCTTCTCCGAGTTATTCCTCATCTCATATTCATCAGATGCACAAGATCCTCGGTCGGGTCATACATGTCTGTTTCTCATGTCAGAGGCTGAATTTCAATAAGCACACCAATACTTGTGAGCTTTGATTGAATATGCAGAGTATTACTCCCCCCTCTCCTCTTGAAGCATTAAAGGCCTCTGTTTGAATTATTGCCTTGTTTTTGCATGTGATTATGTGGAGTTTGCAGTCAAAGACACTTCCTGTTTCTTAATCTAGATATCTAAACATCGTACAGAGCAAGTAGTGGTTGTTTGTTTGATGTGATAGATCTGCAGCACAAGCTTTTAGCTCCAGGGCGGCGGGTTCAATCCCCTCCACTGTGGTCGACACAAAAGCGAAGATCCACTCAAGGTAAAACGAGGTCCTTCGGATCAACACAGCCATCCTTGATTTATATTCAGTTGATGCTTTAATGGGTCTTTAAAGTCTCTTTTCTTTTGTGCGAGGCTGAATAGTAAGTGTGACAGTGCCAGTAGTTGTGATTATCACCCATGAGCAGCCACTGAATATGGATTATGAATATTTTTCCACTGTCTTTTATTTCGACGGAGGGGCCTGAACTCTGCCGACACCGCTGGGTTTAAAAAAAAAAGAAAAAAAAAAGGCACATCCACATGATTTGGCACAATGTGGACAAGAACATGTTGAGAGCACGAAATGTTCAGATCACACAGCGTAACTGTCCACACCATGACAGAGAGGGAACACAGAGCGCGTGTTGAAATGGAAAAATAGAGATCATGGCCATGGCGGACCAGTCGATGTGCAAAGAGGAAGGTTAAAGGAGGTTGGAGAGGAGGTGGAGAAGTTAAAGTGTCTTGTGGTTGTGGTTGTGAATGAGAGGAGGACGGAGCAGGAGATTGTCAGGCAGCGACCGTCCTGGTGGTGGAGGAGGAGGAGGAGGAGGAGGAGGAGGGAGCCGAGCCGGGTTTCATTTCCCGTCCCGACCTTCACCTGCAGCCGTGAGCTCTGAGCAGTGACTGAAACCAGCAGCTGAGCTGAGATGAGTCTCCTCTGCAGGGAGGCCGGGCTCGTCCCTCAGAGAGACGGGAGAGAGAGCAGCTCTGACGTCCAGAGGGAGCTCCTGAGTAGAACCTCTGCTCCTTTGTGTCAAGAGGAGGTTCAGGTTTCGGGCTCTGACGACTCCTGGGCGTCTCTCTTGGACCCAGAACATGCTCCAGAGATTAAACATCCCATTTAGTGTCACCCTGAGCTTCTCATCCCTTATGCACCATCTTGCAACCGCAGGTCTGCAGCTCACCTGTCAGGTTAGCTGGCTCTTTCACAAAAAGGCATAGATTTAAATTCCACGGACCACTAGATTTTACAGTTGCTTTTTTTTTTTTCAATGGATGGATCATTATCTGTCACTGTTTTCTCCTTGTTTTATATATCTTAAAGGGATAGTTCACCTTTTTGGCAAGTTGGCCCATTGTCTCTATAGTCATAGCAGTAGGTTCGTTACCTTTAATTGTCGATGCAAGCTGTTTTTAGAACGGCGGAGCAGAGCCGTGAGCTGCTCAGAGCTACGCTACGGAAGCTCATGGGATTTCTTGGTTTCCCTCATCAAACTCATCAAATACACAATCCAACAACTCCACAACGCTCTGGTGGACAAGTTGTGACCTGCACATTCACCACACTATGAGATAATAACACAAATGTTACCACAGAGATCTGTTCTGTTGTTATCTCAAAGCGTGGTGAATGTGCATAAATAATGTTTGATATAATATCCCTAATCTCAATCTGGACAGCACCTGGTAACTTTATTAAGAAAGGCACTATAAATAATGTTTAATATAATATTATAGTGTGCAAATGCCTTAGGATCCTTAAGGGATGGATGCTTGACTTTACTGGAGCTGCTGCTTCTGCAAGTTAAGGAAATAGATGGATGGATGGATGGATGGATGGATGGGCGACACCAGCCAACCCAATCTGAACGTGTGCGTGGATTGACTCGTGTTACTGTTACTATTCGCGTCCTTTAATTAGGCTCAAGCATAATGCTCACGTTCTCTTATCTGAAGATCCCAACGTGAGGTGTTTGATTGCTGTGCACACAGGAAATGTGCTAACGACACACACCTAGGGTATTAGCACTGTCAAGCTGTCAGTCAAAATGTCAATGTGCGCGCTGTTACTCGATGTATGAGTTTCTCCTATTGCTGATTGATGATCTATTCCCCTCCAGTTTGTATTAAGAATTGAGGATTAAGGAACAAGTAGCATTTAGGTTAAATTATATCCTTTGGTTCAAGTGATGCAGATTAAATAAAAGTAGATATCATTTATCACATGCATACTAATCAATTCCCATTTTTACAAATATAAAGGCTATGCTAATATTGATTAGGGATACAGATCAACACATGTAGGTCTTCTTGCTAATGACTGCTGCCTGTTGTAAAGATCTGCAGCCTGTTAATAACCTTCGACAGCTCCTGTAGTTGCACCTGCAGGATCAGACCTTATTGGCTCGCTACAGGTGAAGAAACATCTACAGAGAGTCTGAGACAACAAAGATTTACAGTTACAACGGCACAAAGCAGAACTAATAATGGATCTGGACACTTGAATCACAGCGTCCAAGATCAGATCAGTCAATGAGAGAAGAGTTGGCCTGACAGGAAGAGAGAGAGAGAGAGAGTCTCCTCCTCAGACGCTCCGCTCTCTAAAAGTCAAGTGTGAGCGTACGAAGCCAGTTCCCAGAGTTAATGTGTTTTCTGACGGACTCTGTGAAGAAAACAATGAGTGGGCGGTTGGAAGCTGCATCCACCAGATCTTCAGAGTGACTCCAAGACACACATTCCTTCACATGTAGATGCACTCCAGTTAGCGTGTGTGTGCTGTGCTCACGCTGCCACAGGTTTGATGTCTCCTTCCTGCTACTGTGACTAAATTAACTGCAGCAAATCAGCATCATCCTCCTCCTCCTCCTCCTCCTCCTCCTCCTCCTCTTCGTCTCCTCATCTGCCCTCCTCGCTGATGTTCCTAAATGAGCAGGCCGTCGCAGCAGCAGCAAATCATTAAGACAGAGCAGTGAAGGTCAAGTGCTTTATAAAGACGAGGGACAATTAAAAATCTGCCGTGACAATGTAGCTCTGAAAAGGTTAGTGTACCCTTCTAGCACACACACAGTAAAACACACACACGCACACATGCATATACGCGGGGGAGGCATTCATAGGCAGGCTGTAATGCACACATGCCGACAAAAGCATCAGTGGGCGAGAAAACACACATAAAAAGTGCAGATAAGCAGACTGAACCGTGCACACAGTCACACACACACAACTGCAACAACTGCCACAAGAGTGACAACCACATTCACACACCCACAAACCCAGGACGGGCTTATGAGCATCAGCATGCATGTGTTCATTTACCACATAGTTTATGTTTCTTTGATACCAAGCCAGCACACACACACACACACACACACACATATACACAAATCACACAATATCCGTAGCAGTGTGCAGCTTCTTTAAAGCATCACAAAATCTGATCTTAATGAGCACAGAGGACGACGCTCCCATCTTGCCAATTTGCTAAATGGCTGCGATGTTACAAACAATTTCCCCAACAGCAATTTTCTATCTGTTGTTTTTATGACGAGCACTAAGTACGGGTTATTGAGTTGTAGCACTTATCCCCCGGTCGACTCCTCGTGTCCTCTCTGCGCCGCTGATGGTGACACAGTCCACTTAAGGACAGGACTGAGCAGCTGAGACACTGGAGCTGACAACTTAAAGGACAGCAGCCCCGAGCCCGAGCCTGAGCTAGCTGCAGACCGTTAGCTACTCACTTCCACATGTTTCCAGTAAAAACACTCTGGTAGGGAGGGACTTGATATTATTGATTGACATCTACAGCAGCCAATAGATGATGATGATGATGACGATATGGATGAAGAAGACGTTTCTTGAGTGAGAGCGTATTAGTTGAGGAGACAGACACCGCCCCAAACTCTCAAATTATAGCACTGAGGTTGCCACAGTGACTGGATGAATTTAAAGGAGACATATGATGCCCCCTTTCTACGAATTAAAATAGTTCCCAGGTGTCTTAAAAACATGTCTGTGACATGATTCGATCAAAATACCCCAAGGATCAAACATCACAGCTCTTTTCATCCTCTCTGAACAACCCTGTTGTTGTTTCAGTGCCTGTCCCTTTAAATGCAAATGAGCCACTGCTTGCCCCGCCCCTTCTACCGGTACCAAGTAGCGGTAATATTATGCAAATTTGAAAATTAGTTACATCATTTTCAGACAACTGGGGGAACAGCTCATAAAACCACATGGATTTTAAGCCTGAAAATGACAGATTTATTTGTCAAGTCTCACATTTTGGAGGCCAGAAGGCAAAACAAACACCCAAATATATGTTAAAGAGCCTTCAAAAAGTGATATTGTCCCCTTTTTATGCTTGAGGGGGGATGTAAAAATTTGAGGAATTGATTTTAATCGGATGCAAAATCAGGACAAGTGCATGATAACTCGTCAAATGATACATCAAATTTGAGGTATAAATGAAGAGTTCATTTGCAAAAGCAGATAACTCCGTTTTTGCAAAATTCCAGAATCTTCATTTTTAATTTTTAATTTACATAGGATGATATCAGTCAAATTTTTTGATGTAACAAAAAAGACATATCTCAAAAAAATAAAGTTTTATTGAAAACAACACTATGCAAGGAATAAATACATAGCCTAAGCTCATTTTTTTCAAAATGGCACTTATCTGCTTTTGCAAATGAACTCTTCAAATACTAAAAAGATTGATAGTGGATGGTGCAGCACAGCTTACAGGAACTATACCTGTTGGAGTTGGACTGTGTTTTCATTGTTGCAGGACATTTTGCATCAACTTTGTTCATGTTACATTTCATTTAAGCTTGTGAAGTTTAAATCTCTTCTACAATGTTATCTTTAAGTCTGATCCGAGCTCTGGATGCACAACACCCCGAGCTTTGCTTTCTTTTAATTTGTTCATAATATGGATTCTGGGGGAGCTTCTCTCTTCACTGGTGAGCTCAGAAAGCCGTGCAGCAGCATCCAAATGCCAATATTCATAGACAGAAATGTCAAAGTTATACAAGCTGCACCACTGAAATGGCAGAAAATTAATACGAGGGAGTGTGCGCTCAGCAGAGGTCTCATCGCTCGGCTGGAACGGCCACGATTGTCTCTAACTCTTCATGTTTAAAAGCTGTGAAAGTAGTCAAGTCTGTAAACTAATGAAGCTTAGAAGGTGAATTATTATTAGCCATTTCAATAAACAGAGCTACGGCAATCTCCAGGAAAAATAATAAGTTGTCCACGTCCGTGTTGTCAAACTTTAATTCTTCCTCTTGAGGAAGTTTAATGGGGCGGTTACATAATGATTATCTCCATCACACGCAGCGCCTGCAGCTATTTGGAGAGGAACGTCTCCCAGACACACAAAAGAACCTGCATTCACATCGCGGTACAAAGGGAACAAGCATATGTGATGCACTGAGAGCTCGGCGCTGAATGAGGCCTCTGCAGGGAGCGATGCAGAGCCACATGTAGCTGCCTACACTGAAATAAACCAGACAAGAAATATTTGCTTCAAAGGCCAATAAGAGGGAAAGCTGCTTTGTGGAGGGAGGCAAACATCTACGGCAGGTAAATATTGACTCATCTTTTGTTCCCGCTGTGTGAAAGAGAAAGTAGCTATGAGGAAAATGTCCCCGTGGCAACAAGAACGTCAGTGTAAACAATCACATCTGCACCTTCAGACACTATGAATTAATATAGAAATATAACATGTATCATATCTTTTATTAAAGGTAAAAGCCATGAGATATTACTGATCGCTCTGCAAATAATGAAAACTGCATTCATAGACAGAGCTAGTTACATATTTAAGTTTATTTTTTGTCTTCACATTCATTTTTTGGTATTAAATACCCTGGGTGGCATGATTTTACTTTTATTTTTATCTTTCATTGGTTGTGTCAACTGTTTGTTACAGTTCTTTCTTTAGTTTTAATGCCATTAAACGTGGTTTTATCTGTAAAAGCACCTTGTTATTATGTTAAGAAAGGTGGTCAGGGTTTACTTTTTCCTCTTCTTTTTCATCTTCTTCTAACCAATCAGAATCAGACTTTCTCAAACTTTATTGATCCCCAGAGGGTAATTCTTTTGATACAAACAAGCTCCCTGGAAAAAATGGCAAAAAATTAAACGTAATATGCGTAAGACTTGAAATAGAAGAAGAAAGGTATAATTTTCATCAGCCTCTCTTGTGTAGTAGTTAAAACATGGATTTAGGGAGCAGAAGATCTTTTACTGTCGTGTAAATAAATGGTGAGGCTTGATATGACAAGAGCAGATTTAAAGGGATAGTACCATTTTTTTTTAAAAGTGTGGTTGTATGATCTACAAATAGCCCCTAAGTACTTTAATTGCAGTAGAAGACTCTCTGCACTCCTCCCGTTAGCAACGCCAGCCCATAATAGCCCTGCCCAGAGATTTACAACATACATTGTTGTGAATGGATCCAAAGAAACAGCTTATTTTCACGGCCTAAAAGAGGTTTTACCTGAAAAACTGTTTTTTATTCACCTAATGCCTAGAGCCTAAATCTCTAGGCAGGGCTATTATGGGCTGGTGTTGCTAGCGGGAGGAGTGCAGAGAGTCTTCTACTGCAATTAAAGTACTTAGGGGCTATTTGTAGATCATACAACCACACTTTTAAAAAAAATGGTACTATCCCTTTAAACTTTGACAGTTTAGCAGTTTTTTTTGTTGTTGTTTGTGTGATGATGTGGGACTGAAGACGTAGTTGTCTCCGCTGTCTCTCTTGCTGTTAAAGACTCTATTCCATCGATTTAGTCATTTAGTTTTTTTTCTCCGAGCTGCATGAATCAATAACTTTAATCAGACCACTAAAAGGAGGTCAGTCCAAGAGATCTATTACCCAACTTCACTCCCGTGGCGTCTTTAAACTCACCGTTTCTGGTTTTAGGGCACATCATGGAAATCACAGATCAGTCTCACCGATCCCATCTCAGCTTTGAACCCGCCGCAGCCGCACACGAGTCGGACCGAACAGTAGAAAAACTGCGTAGTGAAGATGAAAGTACTTGTAGAGGCAGATAGATACATCTGCTCAGATTTTGTAACGTCCAAAACCTGAGAGGTGGAGGAGGAGGAAGAGGAGCAGGGGGAGGATGAAGATGAAGGTGTACTTCCATTCATCAGGCCTGACAGGAAATCCAGCTCTAATGGGACGAGAACATTTTGCAGCACAACAACAACAACGACTGGAGGCCTGAGTCATGTATCTGAGGGTGAGATCAGGTTATATCTGTGTGGTTTCATATTCAGACAGAAAATATAATCCAGTCAATAAGAGAGAGAGACTGTATTCACACGCATACTGTACACACACAGACACACAAACAGCTCCAGCCCCTCCAGGCTGCATGTTCATAATGTTTACAACGCGCCGTTACTCATGGATGAAATGTAAAATCATTTATCAGATCTTGGAATCTGCTCCCCGTCTCATTTTCTCCTCTCTGGTTCCTCTCCGTCTCTCCTCTCCGTTTCCCCCTCACGCCTCCTCACCTTTTTTCCACTTCTGATTGTTCCATCCCTGTCAGTCTCTCTCTCTCTCTCTCTCTCTGTCTCCGTCTGTCTTCCAGGGTCACGGTATATTTCCCTGGGTGTTTGCTCACAAGATTATCTCATGTTGGCGAGCTGGCCCTGCGGTAGAATTAATTGCATCAAACACTGATAACGCAGACAAGAGGAAGGAGGAGGGAAAGCACCGATTACATTTGGCTTGAGTCAGATAAACAGCCTCGACTAACAACAAACGCCAGCCGCTAATATCCTTCCAGCTCACTTCCCTTTCTACCTCTTTCTTCTCCTTTTTGCTTGGCTGTGAAGAAACGTCAGTCATCACTTCTTTCTCTTAACCTTGAAACAATGAAGCTGTTTGCCGAGCGTCAGGAGACAGCAGATAATGAAAACTGCTTTCATAGGCAGAGCTATAATTACATATTTAAGATTATTTTTGTCTTTCTTGGGCTTCCATACTTTCATTTTTTGGTATTAGATACCCTGGGTGGCATGATTTTACTTTTATTTTTATCTTTCATTGGTTGTGTCAAGTTGTTTTTCACAGTTCTCTCTTTAGTTTTAATGTCATTTAAAGTGTTTTTATCTGTAAAAGCACCTTGTTAAGTAAAGAGGGTTTACTTCTTCTATTCTTCTTCTCCTGAACTATTCAGAATCAGACTTTCTCAAACTTTATTGATCCCCAGAGGGTAGTTATTTTCTCTAAACGGCTACTTTCTCAACTAAAAATGTTTGAAATGTTGATAAAGTGATGTATTTACAGAGTTTAGAGCTAAAATGAAATCAGCTTCTGACTGCTGATTTCGGCTCAGGTAGGACTCGAGGCAGGCTAACACTACCCATACACTCCCAGTGTTTGAGCTAAGCTAAGGCTAACACTACCCATACACTCCCAGTGTTTGAGCTAAGCTAAGGCTAACACTACCCATACACTCCCAGTGTTTGAGCTAAGCTAAGGCTAACACTACCCATACACTCCCAGTGTTTGAGCTAAGCTAAGGCTAACACTACCCATACACTTCCAGTGTTTGAGCTAAGCTAAGGCTAACACTACCCATACACTTCCAGTGTTTGAGCTAAGCTAATTACGGGCGATACAGCTCTATCTCCCTTGTTACTGCACGCACAGTGGAAAGCACGGCGTCTATCTGCTGGTCATGGACTCGGGAGTGAGGCAAGACATGAAAAAAAAAATGTCGGCCTATCACTTTAACCTTGAAACAATGAAGCTGTGTGCCGAGCGTCATGTGTCAACATCCGGTCCGACTGTATCTCAGGCTGGCAAACAGATGTGCACATAAAACCTAATTCATATTCACAAACTGTCACTGTCACTCTCTCTGCAGAGATGTGTCATGCATGCATGTGTATTCCCAGAAATACTGATATCTCTGCAGCGTTAACCACACTAATGCCTGTGTTTTGCAAACCACAGCTGCACATTCACGTTCACACGGACACCGAGCAGCGTCACATCGTGCTTAAACGCTGCGACTCTTTGTGTCAGAGGACGGCAAAGAGATCTTGAAATGAATTAAAATGCCTTTCGGAGCAACTCGCCGCCGAAGAACAGCACTAAAGCTGCAGCGAGAAGCGCAGAGACGCCGTTGTCTCTCTGGCAGAATGAATTGATCTTCTTCACACTGCTGTGGTTGTGAACGTGAACGGACAGATTTCAGGGCCTGGTGGAAGTGTTTTATCAGAGTTTATTTACTCCGGGTGATGAGGGATCGCGGCTACGGAGCGGTTTAAATAGGTACGACTGACTGAGCTGCTTGTTCAGCCTTCTGAAGGCCTCATTTACACACCTTTCATCTCATACAGGATTTATACTTTACAGTTGGATATTTACACTTAGATATTCATACTTTACTCTTTTCCTTTGTTTTATTTGAAGTGTTGATCCGTAAGAAGATGGATTTTAAGGATTTTATGAACCAAAAACATCTCGTCTCCTGAGCTGCTATCGAGATCTATCAACATGTTACCTGACTTCTGATTGGCTGATTTGAACCAAATAATTCATCCTTATTTAACCTCATTGTACTGGTTCTGGTTCTGGTTCTGGTACTGGTATTGGTTCTGGTTCTGGTACTGGTATTGGTTCTGGTACCGGTTTTGGTATTGGTTCTGGTTCTGGTACCGGTTCTGGCATTGGTTCTGGTTCTGGTTCTGGTACTGGTACTGGTTCTGGTACTGGTACTGGTACCGGTTCTGGTACTGGTTCTGGCATTGGTTCTGGTACTGGTTCTGGTGCTGGTTCTGGTACTGGTACTGGTACCGGTTCTGGCATTGGTTCTGGTACTGGTACTGGTACCGG
Organism: Decapterus maruadsi; assembly: GCA_030347415.2. NCBI lineage: Eukaryota > Metazoa > Chordata > Actinopteri > Carangiformes > Carangidae > Decapterus > Decapterus maruadsi. The sequence continues at coordinate 3,083,285 of CM064892.1, forward strand.
TACTGGTTCTGGTACTAGTTCTGGTACTGGTTCTGGTACTGGTTCTGGTTCTGGTACTAGTACTGGTTCTGGCATTGGTTCTGGTACTGGTACTGGTTCTGGTACCGGTTCTGGCATTGGTTCTGGTACTGGTTCTGGTACAGGTACTGGTTCTGGTACTAGTTCTGGTACTGGTTCTGGTACCGGTTCTGGTACTGGTATTGGTTCTGGTTCTGGTACCGGTTCTGGCATTGGTTCTGGTTCTGGTACTAGTTCTGGTACTGGTTCTGGTACCGGTTCTGGTTCTGGTTCTGGTTCTGGCATTGGTTCTGGTACTGGTTCTGGTTCTGGTACTGGCATAGGTTCTGGTTCTGGTACTAGTTCTGGTTCTGGTTCTGGTATTGGTTCTGGTACCGGTTTTGGTATTGGTTCTGGTTCTGGTACCGGTTCTGGCATTGGTTCTGGTTCTGGTACTGGTTCTGGTACCGGTACTGGTTCTGGTACCGGTTCTGGCATTGGTTCTGGTACTGGTTCTGGTACTAGTTCTGGTACTGGTTCTGGTACCGGTTCTGGTTCTGGTTCTGGTACTAGTACTGGTACTGGTACCGGTTCTGGTACTGGTTCTGGTACCGGTTCTGGTACTGGTACCGGTTCTGGCATTGGTTCTGGTTCTGGTACTGGTTCTGGTACCGGTACTGGTTCTGGTACCGGTTCTGGCATTGGTTCTGGTACTGGTTCTGGTACTAGTTCTGGTCCTTCTGGTACTTTTTTCTGGTTCTGGTACCGGTTCTGGCATTGGTTCTGGTTCTGGTACTAGTTCTGGTACTGGTTCTGGTACCGGTTCTGGTTCTGGCATTGGTTCTGGTACTGGCATAGGTTCTGGTTCTGGTACTAGTTCTGGTACCGGTTCTGGTTCTGGTTCTGGTTCTGGCATTGGTTCTGGTACTGGTTCTGGTTCTGGCATTGGTTCTGGTTCTGGTACTGGTTCTGGACAGATCTGGTTCTGGACTAGTTCTGTCTCAGAAGAGGTTCTGGTTCTGGTTCTGGTACTAGTACTGGTTCTGGCATTGGTTCTGGTACTGGTACTAGTACTGGTACTGGTACTGGTTCTGGTTCAAAGCTCCATATTTTACACTTTCCCTGCGTTTTATTCCAAGTAATGATGCATTGGAAATATCAACTCTCTGCCAACAAGTGTGATTTCCAGCTGGAGATATTGGTGAAGACCCAGAATCAGAGGAGACATTTATTTTATTTTTTTTTCAAATCAATAAAACACTTGTGCAGATTTTAGACATCCCACCCCAAATCTTGCAACTGGATGTTCCATCTGAAGTTCTCCAGTGAAGTTGTTGTGACATCAGACTAAACATCCTGAGGCACTAGAGCACTGAAGAAGGAGGAACTGGATCATCCACTTCATTTTAGCACCTTGACTGACTAGGAAAGCAAGATTTTGTTTAATGGACTCCTGTTTTGCTCTCCCTTGCTGCAAGATGGAGGAATGAATGGGGGGATCAGTTGATTTGGCCCCATCCCACAAAGCCGCAATTTTTTCCACAGACAGCTGCCCCTTCAAACATCGTCCTAAGTTTATCCAGCGGACCTCAAGCATCCGGTGGCCCTTGTCCACCTGAGATTCCTGCTCCATCCAAAGGTCCTGCTCCATCCCGTGGCCCTGCTCCACCTGGAGCTGTTCCTGCTCCATCCAGAGGAATATCCATCTTTCTTTCTTATTATTATTTTTTTTCCACAGACAGCGTGTCATTGGCGATAAACATGGACTAATTTTTTTCCCTCCTTGGGATGAAGTCAAGAGTCGATTTTCTGTGTTTATGACACAAACTACTCTGACTTCCCCGAATGCAGCCAATCAGAGGAACATGGTCTCTGAGCCTCTCTTTGATTGGCTGACTAGTTTTACAAGAGTGATACAATAAAAAACTTATCGGTAGAGTCAGATTTTCTGTGGAAAAAACACTTTGTGGGATGAAAACCAAATCTTGCAAGTTGTTGGATGGTTTCATGGTGGGCGGGTCTTGGTGGATGCTTTGTTGTGACATCACAAAGTGACAGGAAGTCCTGACGGCTGGTTTTAAGGCTCAGTTTCTGAATCCAGGCTGTGTGCATTTCTCTAAGGCTTTGATACTTTCACAGTATTAATATAGAACCTAGAGCTGCTTTATGACCACACTACACATGCACAACCCCATTTACATAATGCGGGACCTTTAACCTCCTGAAGAGGGTCTAATGCACCAAAGCTGTAGCTCTGGTTGGAGAGAGATGAGTCTCCCAGACGTTAATGACACTCCAGCTTCAGATGCTGTTTCTTACAGAGAGAGAGAGGCTGCTACTCCACTCTGCCAGAGCGTAAAAATGAAAACATCCCAGGAGGAGAAGTTTTTGTGGGTTTTTCTATTCAAATTTACAGCCCAATCTCCCACAGCATCACATAATACAGGACTGACATCACTCAGGTAATTTCCTCAGACTCTCCACGGTTCCCTCTGGAGCCGTACAACGCTTGATGGAAACGCTGCTTCATAATCCCCACGATAAGAAAACAAGTTCTGATGTCTAAAATCAGTGCAGTTTAAACACTGTTTTCATCATGTAGCACATAATCTGCTATCACTGATTTGGCTTGGTGAGACGTTTCCTCTCCATGGGGCGAATCGTCTGATAATTATACATCCTATCATGTCTGACCAGTAAACAGGTTTTTTTGAAGCGCTGGAGCTTCTTTATGAAGCCGTCTTTGTGCCCCAGCAGACAGATAGACAGTAATTACTTGATATTAAACCCATCTCATAAGCTGCAGTGATTACAGTTGCAGATCTGGAAAAGTGCTGCAGCCATATTGTTGGAGAAAGTTGAGTTTTTAAATCTGTAAACAGACTCGAGTGCTCGCCGCAGTGTGTTATTACTAATAAAGTGATATAAACAGGAAGTAAGTGAAGGAGTGTTTGCTTCCATATGCTGCATGTTGGCCCCGGTTTGACTTTTCTAAGGTGTGATAGGCTTTTTATCCAGCTGCTTCTTTCAACTCATTCATGTCCTTGACTCTCTGAAGTCTGTAAGGAAGGGTCCTCACATCCTCTTTAAAACTAGACCATAATACTCACCATGTAGAGTGCAACCAGCAAGACTCTACTTTATAATGATGTCTGCTTGTCTGTTCAAGTCACCGTCCACACTTTTATCTCCCAGGTCATGTTTTCACCAGGTCTTCTTTAATAAGCTCTTCTTGTCGGGTGTAGTATGAAATAACAACATGTAGGATGACCTCGTGGCTGAGTGGTTAGAGCACACACACCGCATGGGATGAAATACTCAGAGCAGTGATGGTGTGTTGCATAGGAAATGGAGGAATTTCCAAGCTCTGAGTTGTAATTTTAATCTTGAACGTCCCCTGAAGTCAGAACCCCACAAGCCCCGACATAAGAATTCAACATGGCTGCATCAACAAGTAAACACTCTGCAATTTTATTGTTCGTGGACTGTATTTCTCTTGTAATAATTTTACAGTAGAGTTCATACTGTTCAGTTCTTATCCTTGGACATTTTGCTTTTGTGTAAAAAAACATCTACATGCTAGCAGTGGTTAATAGTTTGCTTGTTTTTGATGTTAAATTTTTTCATTTCTAAGTTTCTATGACTATAAAAAGTTTATACATAAGTTTGCATTGAAATCTAAACATTTACAAGTATGATTTTGTTATATTAATCATCATTTTTTTGAACTTTTTCTACTGAACAGTGCTGAACTCCAAATTCCGACATAGATTGAATGCACCATGAGTCTCGTTTTTTTTTGTGTGGCTTTGTTGGTTTTCTCTAGATCTAATATCGAACTATTTCACAACATCAAACAAGGCCACAAAAGAGCAAAACAAAATAAATGATAATATGTTGTCAACATTTTCAGAAATAGCAACAATAAATTCTACTAATCTCTCTTTGCATTGCAAAAGTCACATAAAACTGATGTTTCCATATTTATCTTCACTTGTTTCCTGGTTGTTTTGCTGCTGTGATCTGATCTAATGATGGCAACAACAACCACAGTCCTTTTTATTTATAGGGCAGTTTTCACAAACTTAACAAAGGCAGAAACATGACTGCAGCTCTTTCACTGCAGCTCTGTGGCCTCTTAAACTGACCAGTGAATGATGCTGCTGCTGCTGCAGTCCTGTTAGTTAGTTTCCTTGGGTTCTGTTCAGGTCGACGGCGTTTTGGATCAGGTCTAATTATCCTCAGGTCTCTCCAGGTCGTGTCTGGCTGCGTTCAGGTTCCCCTCGGATCAGCTCTCTCATTTCTGAAAATGAATCTATGCTCATGAGGCGGAGGGAAGGGGTTCCTCCTCGACTGAGGCTGAGCTGCAACCAGCCCGTTCATATTACTGTTGCTTATTTTATTTTATTTTGTAAGGAAAGAGTCATTTTCACTCATGTGCATCTCCATCAACACAACAATGGAGTCCATGAACGCCACCGCAAAATGATATATGCATGCTCTCAGGTCATGAAAACTGAATTTTCTTGTTCTTCCAAGCATGGCATGAATGCATGCATGAGTTGCACATCAAGTGTATGTTCGTGTGTGTGTGTCTGCGTGTGTGTGTGTGCAACGAGTGCGCCGTCTACACTGCAACAACATTTCAGAGTGCAGATATATTTAATGTGGTATCGACAGAAACAGGAAGACTCAGCATTGAACACGCAGGGAAATCAAACATGACCCTCGGTATTGTTCTCTTCAGTTACAGATGAGAAGAATGGCTGGGGGAAAGAAATCCATGTGAATGCATTGATATTGACTAAAGGCATGCTGGGATACATAGCAAGAGCATGTCTGACCTGCAGTGAGACTGTAGTCGTAGCTTCACCGCTGACGATCAAACGTATGGATTTTTTATTTTTACAAACCGAAATTATTTCATATGTTTCGGCTCCTCCAGCTGGAACTCCTGCTTCAACAACAAAATGATGGAAATTTCACTGGATCTCATATTGATGCAGGCAAACATTCACTGTCTGTCTTTAAAAATCTCTTAAACAACAAGTTTTGAATATATTCATCCCTTGCTGATTAAAATTCAGTGTTTTACATAAGAAGAAACACTTGAGCAACCTATTGCAGCATCTCAACCGGCTGATGAATATTAAAAATCCGTATTTTGTTCTTTCTTTTTTTTGACAGATTCCTTGATCCACAGTTTCTTTGCTGTAAAATTGAGTTTATGCACGCTTCCCCACTGGCAGCTAAAAGGCTTCACATCCCTGAACCTGGCACCACCACTGTTGTTTAGTATCCAACTAAAGCTGCACCGGGGAGAGCCGTGTTTAAACCTAACATCTGAACTGTGGACAATTAATTATGTGGGCTGAGTATAACTACAGAGACAGAGTGAGTTATCAAACTGACAGTCGGCCCTTTTTTTTTTTTTTGAGAACTTGACACAGTTAAACGCACATTCACACATGTATATTTATCCTTTTTTTCTTGCTCGTCTCTAGAATAGTAGCTGCCAGATACCGGCAACTACGGTTGTAATGATATTAATCAAATCTACACATGCAACTGTGGATGTTTGGTGTGTAGGAAGAGAAACAGCTGATTAAACACGGTTATGTAACGTTTTATCAGTCGCATACTGTCGAAGCAAATATCTCACATCAGAAAAAAAAAAGATTGTCAGGGAGTTTCTTTTTGCATCGACAGCATTTGTGTTGTTCTCTGCATGGGTGCAGAAGAGATCCCGGGAGGGACATGCCCCCATGTTCATTTTCTTTCACCTCCTATACTTTTTCAATCAAAGTGTAAAGCACTTTGAACGGCATTTACTTGCTTTGAAAGGTGCTATATAAATACAATTTGATTGATTGATTGATTGAATTTCTGAAAAACCAATAAAAAATACCCCAAATTATTCAAAATTAAGTTAAGTTAAGTTAAGTTTATTTGATATGGACATCATTCAAAATTGAACAAATGTCCTGTATTTTCAGACTTTCGTCACATTTTAGATTCACATCTAGAAAGAAATGATTGAAATGGTGGAACAAATAATGTTTGACAAAAATATTTCTGACTCAACATCCCATCTCTGGTCTGGTCTCCCCCACAACAATGCAAACAACAACCTCAATCTTAGGGCTTCATATGTTGATATTTATCCATATAAAGTAGTCCCATACGCTGGGAGAAAAGGAAGATGGTGAGAAGAATTGGGGAAGGTTGGAGGGAGGCAAAAAATAAGAACGTGAGTAGATATTTCATGTCCGAGACCCTTAAAATTATAATTTAGTAGTGATTGGCGCTGTTGGCTGTTTAGGACAAATAAACCAGAAATGTTAGGACAATAAATTATTCCCTGTGCAGTACTTTTTGAATGATATGGCAAGTCTCTACGGAGTTGTGATTGATGGCGGCATGGTATGAGTTGCATATGGGCAAAAAAACGTCCCCCCCAATCCTGACATCGGCTCTGCACCCCTGTTTGTCTGCATGCATGTCCTGCTGCAGAGGTGTGTGTGCTCTTGCAGCCGCAGACGAGGAGCGTGGATGTGCATGTGGATGTGCATGTAGCTCATGTGTGAAGTGACAACAATAATCTGCTGAGGATCGATTTGAACACAGTTTTGGGTGTGGATGTTGTTTAGCTACAGTTCTGCTGCAGCTTGTACGTGCAGCTCATGGCACTCGACGTATCTGAGCCCCCGACAAAACAGCTCAGCTCCTCCCGTCCCTGCAACACAAGCACAGCAGCAGCAGCAGCAGCACTGGGGATGGGCGTGTGTGTCTGTGTGTCTGTTCATGGCACCAGGTTGTGATTTCTAAAAAATAAAAAAACAAGACAACAACAACTTTCACATCAGCAAAACAAGAGGCTGCCATTTCAGGCTTTTCTTAAGTTGAATCTCCCACGAGACCCTGGGAATGTGTCTGCTCCGCTCTGCTTCCTATAGAAAGAGACTGCGACCTCATTTTTAATTCCCTGCCATTGTATTCCTGTCACAAGTTAAATTACAGCCACTGGAGACTTTCTGACTCGTCTGTGCTGCATTTATAGCAAATTATTCTTTACTAGAACATCCCAGAATTTGATGATAGCTGTTGAGTATTTAGTCTGGATATTCTCTATTCATATATAATGAGTCTGTTGTAATGTCGTTCCCTCTCGTGGCTCTGACATGAGATGGGATTTTAATAAAAATGTGAAAAGTGTGTGATAAAAATTGTAACAACCTCACAAACTAATTGCAGCTCCAGAGGTCTCAGGGTTTTTTTTTTTTCTTCGTCCGTTATTTTTCCTCTTTAGTTTTTTCCAGAGTTGCACGGCTGAAGGAGAGCGGCGCTGACTTGATGATGCCGAGCAGCAATAAATCAGCACAACCAGGCGCCGCTGTAAAGAATCGCTTTTGACAACAGCGAACGCGAGTCCAGGAGAGTGAGTCATAATTATTTGTCAAAATCTTATTCAGGGTTTTTTATCCCTTCATCCCAGAAACCCAAATGGGAGAGTTTAGTTTTGTATCCTGGGAGCCAACCTTATTAAAACACACAAGTATTCTTCCGGGGACCCACTATAGCCAAAGGCCTGACACCCATTATAAATCTCATTTCAGCTTTTTAAAAAGGGCCTGTGTTTAATGTTGCACCTGAGGGGGAAGGTTTTTGTAATGATAATATAGGTACAATGGTGATTTAATAACCGGAGGTGGAGCGTCTTTGGCTTTTATTACCATGTCATCAAAATATAACAACATACTCAGCTGTTTGCTCCAGTGGCAGCCACCAGATACAGCACATGTAGCTGTTGTACAGTCTGTCAGTTTCTCACAACGGAAGATGAAAACCTTTCTTTTTTTTTCTCTTTTTCCTGGGTGAGGAAGGTCTGATGGATCCACTGCATGTCTATAGTGAAAATAATATGGCAGCGAACGACACTGAGAGCCTGAGGATTGCACTTTTATATCTTAGTGTTGGTATTTCAGCTTCAGTTCAGCAGCCAGTGGGACAAGTTTTACAACTGAAACCTCAAGTTTTATGTTAAAGTCGGAGAAGCAGCACTTTGTGACGCAACGATAAACCCTCTACAGGTCACACGTCTCGTTTTATTTCAGCCATGACATGTTGCAAAGGTCAGTGTGATTTTAGGTGACAAAGATACTTCATGAAACATCATTATTTCAATTAAAGGGATATTTCAACATTTTGGCAAAGTCGCTTATTGTTATTATATATTGTTATATGCATAACATTGCAGGGAGAAGTAATTGAAACGGTAAAAGATTTTAAATATCTGGGTGTGGTCCTGGACTCCAGGCTTAAGTTTGATAAACATATCAAAAAGATATCTAAAAAAATAAAAAACAATTTAAATTGCTTCAAACTAATTAGACACTATATACCTATCAAAGCAGCACAGCTGTACATGCATGCCATGATTTTTTCTCATATGTCGTATTGTGTTACAGTGTGGAGTCAGGCCTCTCCGACCACAATTAAGTCAATTGCATCTTTATATAATCAAACCATAAAAATAATGGCCAAGAGACCAGTTAAATGGCATCACTGTCTCATTTTGAAGCAGTATAATTTGCTTAGTTTCGACAATTTTTTAAAATTTCATCTGTCAAACTGGTTTTTAAATGCCTGCAAAACTTGGCGCCAGATGGTGTTGTCATTTTAAAAAACAAAACAGCGATAGGATGACAGGGGTACTGCAGTGGTAACTTTCAAAGACCTCCTTTGGTCAGTCAGCCTTTGCCATAAAGGGTTCTCATTTGTGTCTGAAATGTAAAATTAACTCAAGATTTGAAAATTTTTAATTCAAAGGTTAAAAGCTGGCTGAAACAAAGCCAGAACTGTATGCATTTTTAATGTGCCAGGATTTAACATGTTTTGTATATTTTTTATATTGTTGTATGTAATCTCTGACGTTTCTTTACCTTGTTTTTCTACGTACCTTGCTCTTTTTTATTGTTAAAGGCCTAACTGGGGACAGGAGTTGGAAACTAGCCTTGGCTATAATCTCTGTATGCAGAACATCATTGACTTGTCTGACTTGTTTGTAGCAAGTGGAAGTGTCACTATGTAACCTGCATTGTCCCTATCAAATAAACAGAATTAAATTAAATTAAATTATTATCTTATCTTATTATTTTAGAACGGTGGAGCAGAGCCGTGAGCTGCACGATATTTCCATGTTCCCCTCATCAAACAAAATACACAATTACAAAACACTCTTGTGGACAAGTTGTGACCTGCACATTTGTCATGCTATGACGTATGATTATGTGATGGCACATGAAGCACATACTCAGCTTTTAAAATCACTCCGCCCAGCAGCCGTGTCTGAAATGTAGTTCCGGCTACACATTTGCCTTGAAAACAAGCCTGTCTCTTAATGTTACATGATTATCTCATAGCGTGGTGAACGTGCAGGTCACAACTTGTCCACCAGAGCGTTTTGGAGTTGTTGGATTGTGAAATTGATGAGTTGAATGAGGGAAAGCCGGTAATACCTTAGCGTAGCTCTGAGCAGCTCATATCTCTGCCCCTCTGATCGAAAAACAGCTTGCAGCGGCAATTAAAAGTAACAAACCTACTCCTAAAACCATAGGGATTATGCCAAGATGTTGAAATATCCCTTTAAATGAGCATTTCTTTAAGATTTAACATTTGACATACAAGTTGGACATCACTCTTCATAGCAACTCCATTCCTGCTTTGCTCCTAAAATACTAATTTCACAATCCAACTAGTGAGATGTGAGAAACCGACGCTCTTATTTTGAAAAGATAGCCTACAACAGTGTAAAAAAAGAAGAAGAAGAAAAACAAGCATCTGCACCTGTAGCCAATAAAAACCATACTTTATTATTATACAGCCACATGTTCCATATGTTCTCTGTGACCATGACCTACCTACTGAAAACACTGACTGCTGCCAGCTATCAGAGCGGTGACTCCCTGCAAATCCCCAGACTCCTGCTGTATTAGCATTAAGTTGAAAATGAATTTTTAATGTTTTTAATGTATGTTCATGTTCATTAACTGTGTATCTCAGCAGGTTCTGCCAGGAGAGGCAGAGGGAGGAGGAGGAGGAGGAGGAGGAGGAGGAGGAGGGAGGATCAAGAGGTCAAGGCCACGTCTTTAGATTTAATCCTGCAGCTTCACAACGACATGTATTTACTGAAACAACAAATAGTTAAAAACTAAAACAAAAAAGTACGAGTTCCAGTTAATGATCTCATTTAGACGCGGGGAGAGATAAGAAATGAAAAGAGCGACAGTCTACAGCTGCTCATTATCTTAAAGGCTATTAGCCTAATTGAGAAACAGCTTGTAAAAAAGCCTAATAACTATTACAGAGGTACAATGTTCGGTTTGCTTCTCTAAAGTGTAACACAGAACCACAGGTAAAGCTGAGTCACGGTGGCCCTCGGAGGGGATGTGCATGTGTGGGCGGGTGTCGAGTTTACAGCATTATTTGCTCACTAAACAGCTGTAAAGTGTTGAAGAGGAGGCATCAGGAACATCTGCAGATTAACCGAGGACATGCATAATGGTTTGACTCGTGTGTTCGAACTGGAGGAAAAGGAAAGTGAAGGAGCTCATTATCATACATCTGCACTCCTCTGTTTAAATCTGCATTTTTCATGGCAAAGAACTAAAGAGCGGATGAAAGTGACCTATAAGAAAGAGCTTGAGTGAAGCAGCGTTGGCCTTGAGAAGGTTAAAAATCCACTTGTTTTAAATTGTTGCTGTTTTTTAAAATGTTAAAAGCTGGTTCTACACCGCTCAAGGTCGAACTGAGGTCGGCGGTTTCTCTACGAATTAACACCAGTTTTATGTTTTTATTTATTTGTAAATGTTTCATATTTGACTCTTACCTGAAGTGTTGACCCACAAGATATTTGTTGTTTTTGGAACCAAAAGCCCACTCAGTGTAGTTTTCCATCTCTTTCTGGAGCTCTAGTGACAACTGGTCAGTGCCAGCCAATCAGAAGAGAGGAGGCTCTGATCCTCTCTTCTGATTGGCTAGCTGTTTTGTGGTTGATTAATTTGGAAAATGGAACAGATTTCAGAATAAAACACTTCACACACACAAATCCTGCAAGCATTGAATGTGCAAGTGGTGGGCGGGGCTTGGTGACTGCTTAGTTGTGACATCACAAAGTGACAGGAAGTCCAGACGGCTGGTTTTAAGGCTCAGTTTCTGAATACAGGCTGTGTGCATTTCTCTGTGGACTGAGGCTTTGATACTTTCACAGTATTAATATAGAACCTAGAGCTGCTTTATAATCACACTACACATGGACATCTACCTTTATACTGTATGGAGCTTTAACACTAACATCTACCTTTATACCGTATGGAGCTTTAACACAAACATCTACCTTTATACTGTATGGAGCTTTAACACAAACATCTACCTTTATACTGTATGGAGCTTTAACACAAACATCTACCTTTATGGAGCTTTACAAAGGATCAGGTTGCATTCACTCTCATTCTTTTCAGCTTCATTTTAACACAGAACTGGCTTTTTTTACAATCTCAAACGTGCAGTTGGCTCCACCACTGTGCTGCACATTCCTCTCATGAAGCCGCCACACTTTAATGGCCTGACAGCAGGAATCTGTGCAGCAGCTCTCTGCTCAGTTACTGTAGAAACGCTGTGCAACACCAGAAACCTCTTGCTCTTTTTTGTCATTTGTTCTGCGGTTGTGTCGTCCACCGACTTCAGCTTTATTGTTGCACATCGTCGTTGAAGATTATTCCCTCATTTCTGTGATTTGTCCACTTTTTACTATTTATTGTCACTGTGCATTGTCACCACACCACATATTCCTATGTGACCACCCATGCACTCACAAATACACTACCCACACACACACACATGTCCCCACTGCCTCACTTTTGCTTAATTAGCCACTCTGCGAGTAGTAAACGAGCGGGGACACACCGTTGATTAAAGTGTTATTTTGATGATGAGAGCATCTTCAAAGGGAGCTGTACTTTAAGCATTAGCAGAATAATTAACACCCTGCTGGAGTAATAGGCCCCGTGGACCGACAGAGACAGGACACACACAAACACACACACACTGACGACGAGGAATGGGAACATGGACGTATATATAAATATAGAAAAGTACGGAGCAGCAGATTTCTCAGGTGATCTCAGTGGACAAACTCGTCTTTCTTCTGTAGCTTCAAATGCGAGTTGACATTTTGAACAAAGTAAGATTTTTCATCCACAGCAGCATCATCAGGTACACACACACACAAACACACACACACATACACACACAGCCTGTAAACACACACTAACTCAGTGCAGAGAAGATGTTGGTGGGAGACTGGAGTGTAATAAAGACATAACTTCTTTATTTGGCGCCTGCAGGGACGCCCGTCTCTCCTCTCCGCTCGTCTCTCTTTTCATTTCATCCATCATTCGTCACTGTTTGTCAAACAATAGAAAAACAACTGAGAGCCCTAAAAGGTCTCATTCGTCTTCCTCTGCTCCGTCTTTGATCTGTTTGTCTTTTTCTCTTCGCCGTCCGTCCACTCTGAATCTGCCTTTCGCCTCAACATCACATTTTCTTTCTCATCCTTGTTTGTTTGCAACTTTTTTCTCTTTCTTTCTTTCTTTCTTTTACATAGAGGCTTGTTTGTCCTGTTACATGCAGCGTCTGTTGTCTGTCTGACGTCTGCCCCATTTCACCTGAATGCAACATCAAGAATACGTTCCGATATGCAACTGCACCGCTAGACGGAGGGAATTCCTACGTACTATACCTTTAAAGATGAAATGTCGTCTCCTTTGGGTTCTGTGATTAGTTTTTCTTTGCAGCTTTTGAGTTGAGAACAGAAGAAAAAGGTCATTTTTAGAGACAAAATAATTAACAGCTGCCCCGACGATGACTCACCTGTGATCACGCCCCCTGCTGACCAACTTCTATATCCTCCAATAACGCTCATGCTGAGAAACACTAGGGAATCTGTGCAGTTGGTTGGTGTCTCTGCAGGTTTCAAATATAGATTTCTGCAGATCCATAACAGAGAGCAGTAGAGACTCCATATGGCACAAACACAGGAAACAATCGGAGGTCGTTGTGGTTCAGTGTTTGGGTTTATGAGCTGCATCCTAAAGGAAGTGGCCATGCTTTTGGACACAGAGTCACTTCTTTCTGTTATGCTATATTTTTGTTATAGCAAAGGCTGTGGAGAGATAAAACTTGTCATTTGCTGCTGCTCCTGCTAATTAAAATGTATTCACTTAAGTAATATTACTGTAGTAATGTTATTTCTGTTTTACACACAAGATTTACATTTAATACAATGAGTAAATTTGCGACTGGATTCAAATTTGATCAAAGGGCTGAATCGCAGCTCTGCGTCAACAGACTGCTCATTAACCAGAAGATGTTTTTATTCTTACAGTTTTCAGCCGGTTTGTCACATGGAGCGGCTTTGACCCGGAGACGAGTCGTCAGCGGCGGCCGAGTGACGAGCAGCCGAGCAGAAGGCATCACAGGCGTATTACCTGTCAGTCCGGTGTCAGGACGGGGCAGAAAAGGTCAACGCTGTGAAGATCAAAGCCGCCGTCATCGCACCGAGAGGCTGCCCACTTCAAACACAGGTGACTGACACCGCATCACACACATCCACTTTCCTCAGGTGACATTCCTCTGGAGGTAAGATTTTTGTCTTTCAGTGGAGACTCTGGTCATATTTTTTCTAAATTAAAAGCGGTTTCTGGTCCTTGTGACACATTCACTCCAACACATGTTCAGAATCTTTGAGCTGAGTCATTTTAAATCATGCAAAATATAGATTATTGTGCAGTTTTCTTTATATTGTTCCAATGTTGTACAGCCTTCGTCTTGTGTCAGCTTTCTGCTCCATCTATGGTGTTTTAAATCAGCTGTAAAACCCACTAAAACAATTATTTATCATCCCATTTGTTTCTCATCTCTTGGTTACGTCGTTAGGCTTCATTATCCATGAAAAGGTTTTGCACTTCTGATTTCAGTATTCACTCTCATTATTGTTCTAATCATTATACACAAATGCCATAATTTTAACCAAAGCATTTTAGAAACTTGTGAAAAGAATGTTATTGTTTAAATAGAGTTTCCTGACAAAGTCAAAAATCCTTGATGCAATACACAAATATGTGGAAATGGGTCATTGGTGACCCGAACACAAGAGGAAGGATAATGTCAGTTGACTTTGACATTCAAGCTTAGTGTTTAATTTTATGAATTAATTAAAAAAACCATCCTCATTTGTCATGCACATTCAGGACAGCTGCCAGATTTACCAAACCAAATTTGGTGCAGACGGGACCGCTGGTGCCGCTCGTGTGACATTTGCTACTCACTCACAAATATCTCAGCTAAATGTCACCTGATTTGCGATGCTAATCCGGTTTGTGCTGCAACTTTTTCTGCTAAATTTGCTGCGAAACACAACAGACGGTTTGTGCAAATTGTGTTTTTTTGCAACTGCACTGTCTGTGTTGGATTTTTAAACCTGACTTCATCCAGAGAAGTTACACCACCTGTCTCACCTGCGGAGAGAAGAGAAGCCTCCTCTCTCTCAGGCTGCTTCAAAAACACTCGTGTTACATAAGGAGGGTGATGTAACAAGCCTCGCACCGGTTGAGCTTCTGTCCCTCTTGTTTATAGTGACAGTCAGAGCTTCACTTTTTGTGTTTGAGCAAGAGGGGAGAAAAAAAAAAAAAGAAAGAAAAAGAAAGGGATCCTGTCTGATCACAGGATTACCTGTCTGCAGCACCGGAGCTCCGGTCTCATCCTCGGGCTTTAACGCCAGCTGGAACAAGACGACGTAGACAAAGGGAGGTAAACGGGAATCAGATGCCACTCGTCTCGTAAGGCGGCTCCTTTGCCTCGGCTCTACTCTGGCTATCATATGGCTATTTCAGATTGTTTTTTTTTTACCATGTTAAAAGTGACAGCAAAGGAGAGCAAAGGAGACAAGCAAGGTCGTTAGAGCTCCAACCCGTTTTTCCCCGTGAAGGGTGTGTTTGTGTTAGTGTGTGTGAGCCTGGGGAGCCTGGAGGTAGATAAACAGATTTGTGTGGCTGCTGGAGGAACATGGTTTGTACTGGAGTCATCTGGGGTTAGAGTTGACTCACTGGGAGTCTGATGAAAACATCACTGCCTCCCACACTGTCTTCCACAACATGCTCCACTGTCAGCTCTCTGTCTCTCTCTCTCTCTCTGTGCTGTAGTGTGTTTTTTTTTTTTTTTGATAAACAGAGATCAGCTCACTTTCAGCTGCACAACCCTCTGCAGTGATTGAATTAGCAATGTGTTTTCTGGGACTGCCCTGTCATGAGGGACTATTGGAGAGAAATACTGCACACAATGCCCTGCAGGATATCTTCAGAAGTGAAATAACCCTTTTTTTTTTTTTTTTGGACACATACCTCAGGAACGGCCAAAAAGAGATAAACATTTAATAAGTATCTTGCTAGTGGCCTGTAGAAAGAGTATTACCAGGAAATGGTTATCACAGGAGAGCCCAACCTTAGATGTATGGATGGACGTTTATAATTCACTTCATATTGGGAAAATTGGGTCAAATACGTCACGCAACATAGGCCAGATTTTATTTTCACAAACCAGTGGCTGTGATGTATGAGAAAAATCACTCCCTACTGGTGCATAGATGCCTATTTCTGTAACTCATTATAGTTATAATGCAGTTATAGCACTGTAAACACTCATAAATGATCATAATGCAGTCGGATAATCTTAATAAAGGTTGTGAATGTCAATAAAAAATAAATTGCAAAAAGAAAAAGAAAAAAAAATTAGCACTTTGTGCTTGTACACAGCTGAATTTTCCCGTTTTTTCTCCAGTCCAGCACCCATTTGACCTTCATCGTCCTCCCCAAAGGACTCCCCATGTCCTCCTCCACAACTTCCCCAGCTGTCATTTCATTGTCACTTTGTTTGCTGACACTGACCCTGTGTCCGTCAGCCTCTGTCAAACCACATAAACCAAAACAGCGTAGAGCAGAATTCACTCAGCGGACGGATAAAACGTCAGTGACGGGAATGACAAAGAGTCCTGAAACTTTCTCTTTTTTTTTTTTCTCGGCTCAAATTTAAGCTGCCAGCGTTAAAGTAACAATGAATTAATAAACATTTATATTTATACGAGTCAGTGTCTGTATGTTTGTGTGATCCCGCTGTGGCTTTGAAGGTGACGTTCGGCGCCACACATTAGCGTTATTAACATCACCGTGGAGAGCAGCAGCGAGCTACAAGTGAAGCCACATTTAGAGCAGAAAATCCACTTAAAACAGCATTTGAAGTGTTAGATAACAACCTTCACTGTGGCATTATTTATTTTAGGGGTGTTTTCTGTCAACACTTTGCACTTATGAACTTGGTGGAAGAGGAAGAGGAGGGAGGGAGGTTCACCCGACAACTTATATAAGTTAGGAGCAATTAAAATACCATCAGGCGTAACGACAATGATAAAATAATAAAATGAGTGCAAAACGTAAAATAGAAAAACGGATCAATGTAATAAATATCTAGATTATAATGACCACAAAACACCACCAAGAGCAGTCAAAGGCCAAAGGGCCCACATTTAACATTTTTCAAGAAATGTATTTGAATTCATAAGAAGATAAATTTGTGTTTTTAAAGGGATAGTTCAACATTTTGACAAATCGCTGTCATAGCAGTAGGTTCGTTACCTTAATTTGTCACTGCAAGCTATTTTCATTCACCACGCTATGAGATAATAACAGAACGTTACCACACAGAGTTGTTTTAGAGGTAAAATCATGCACGTTGCCTTCAGGGACAGTTTTTCATCAACAGTCTCTGTATTTCCCTCTAAAACAACTCTGTGTGGTAACGTTGTGTTATTATCTCATAGCGTGGTGAATGTGCAGGTCACAACTTGTCCACCAGAGCGTTGTGGAGTTGTTGGATTGTGTATTTGATGAGTATGATGAGGGAAACCAAGAAATCCCATGAGCCTCCGTAGCGTAGCTCTGAGCAGCTCACGGCTCTGCTCCGCCGTTCAAAAAATATCTTGCACCGACAATTAAAGGTAACGAACCTACTGCTATGACTATAGGGATTATGGCAATGGGCCAGTTTGCAATAATGTTGAAATATCCCTTTAAGAATCAAAAACTGCCACAGTGCTGCAGGTTTCTAACTGGATGTCACATCGGTGAAAGTCAGTTTGTTATCTTGAGTTTAAGTGGACGAATGGACGGACTGACTGGAGCGACGCCAGGTCGACACGCAGCCGTCTGAATCCATCTGATGGTTTTGAACTTCAGGCAGTAAAAAGTTATTGATTCTGTCCACAAAGTAACAGTCTCGTTGGCAGGAGGAAAAAGGTCTTGTAAGGTGTTGAAAAACTGCCAAGAAAGGTAAAAATATATATATATATGAGCTCAGGGACATTTCATCTTACATAAGTTATCAATGATTTTGCATAAATTACAGTGTGTTGAAGTGGCCGGTATCTGCGGTGCGTGATAAAATGAGAAAAGGTCTCACTTTCAAAGGAAGCGGCCGATGTCAGAGATGAATATCCAAAAGCTGAAGAAAAAAAAAAAAAGCCACAGACTGGATTCCAACAGTCCTCCTCCGTCGTTCATCTTAAAGAGCGCCGGCGCCTCGGCTCTGAAGCTGCTGATGTACGGTGAATGTCTGGTGCAGTTAGAGGCCCGTTTGATCGCGCTCACATCCTTGTCAGGCTGGTGCTCATTGTTCCTGTGTCCTCAGCAGAGCTTGAAAGACATTTCAGTGAACTGAGACAACCCTCAGCCACAGATCAGGTGTTCAAAAGCCAGAAACCGAGTGGCCATAGGCTTTACATATATAAATAGATGGTATGGTTTGAATGCACAGAGCTGAGCTGCATGTCCCATGTTCCCATTGCTAATATTTCACAAGAAACACTGGTGCGGGTTGTGCTTGGCTCTGTGCGGGTGCAGGGGAGCTCATCCAGGCTGCATTAGGCTACAGTACAATTACCTAATTACCTTGGGACTGAGCACCAGTCTGCATTCCCCCACCTGCTCATTAAAGCTTCGGCTGGACCAGTTGCACCATCTGGTCATGTCCACTCTTGTATCCTGGCCTCTCTTCGGCCTTTAAGACAGTTTCTTTTTTTCATCTACATTTTAAACATTTATCTCCTCGGGGGCGCAGAGGAACACACCAATGACATGTCATATAACCTGTGCATGTCCAGTTGACAAAGAGAAACATTGGTATTCAAGTCTTAGTCCAGTATTCACACATTTTCAGCTCTGTTTTTTTGTTTCCTGCAGCTCCTGAGGGAAATATCTGGCTCTTCGGCTGCTACATGCTCCCTGATGTTCAGCAGCTAGTTGCTAACTGCATCTGTCTGCTGTGAGATTACACACTGAGCTCCTGCAGGTTTTTTTGGGGGGGCTTTATTTTTTGCTGAAAACAACTGAGGGAATAAAAACCTAGAGACCAAAATAATGAGCTGAAACGTTAGAATACAGAGGATCTGAGATAATTCATAGGTTTGTCACCATGAGCAACCCTACTGATTACTGCAGCTTTAATATTTTAATGTAAAATACTACATGCACCTTCATGTTTGAAACGTGAATTCCACTCTGCTTGAGCCCCAAAAGCATAAAATGTTCATAACTCTGTTCTTCAGTGTCTTGTTCATGGACACGTCAAGGAGAGAATTTTGCGATCTCGTCTTCGTCTCGAGGTTTCACCTAATTAACAACAAACAGCTCAAATACTATTTAAAAGAATCTATATTAAAGGGATAATTCAACATTTTGGCAAATTGGTCAATTGCCATAATCCCTATAGTCAAAGCAGTAGGTTTGTTACCTTTATTTGTTGGTGCAAGCTATTTTTAGAACGGTGGAGCAGAGCCGTGAGCTGTTCAGAACTACACTTCAGAGGCTCATGGGATTTCTTGGTTTCCCTCATCAAACTCATCAAATACACAATCCAACAACTCCACAACGCTCTGGTGGACAAGTTGTGACCTGCACATTCACCACGCTATGAGATAATAACACATCGTTACCACACAGAGTTGTTTTAGAGGGAAATTCATGCAAAACCGCTGATGCACGTTGCCTTCAGGGACAGTTTTTCGGCAAGCAGTCTGTGAATTTACCTCGAAAACGGCTCCATTTTGTAACGTTCTGCTATTGGTGAATGTGCAGGTCTCAACTTGTCCACGGAAGCGTTTTGGAGTTGTTGGATTGTGTATTTGATGAGTTTGATGAGGAAAACCAAGAAATTCCTTTAGCCTCCATAGTGTAGCCCTGAGCACCTCGCGGCTCTGCTCCGCCGCTCTAAAAATAGCTTGCACCAACAAACCTACTGCTATAGGGATTATAGCAATGGGGCAATTTGCCAAAATTGTGAACTAACCCTTTAACTTGGCCTTGGAAAACATCCACAGTTTAAGGTGTTTGCCGTCACTCTCCTTCCTCTTGTTCATCTAAATCGTTCAACCTCGGATGCATCTGCATCTGATTCAAACTGACATTTCATCCTCGTTTGTGTCGTCTGTTATCAGACGCTCAGAGGGAGATGCATGTCGCGTCGTCGACTCTGTTACACATGGGAGATTGTCCTCGCTTATAAAAATGACGACGCACAACGCGCTCACACAGACGGACTTTAAAACACAGGTGTGTAGTACTACTGTACACATGCACACGTGGCTCCGAGGCGTGTGCACTCAGACACATGCACACGCCCCCACGCAGAGAGCAGTGTTTTATAATTCCATTACTGACCCTGGGAGTTGCAATTATGAAACTCTTGTGTGTCTGTTGCATGCACACACACACACACACACACACACTCACAGAAGGACGCCATATTCCAATTTAGGCTTTCTCAATAGCGCACTTTAACTTCAATTGACTTCTATTATAAAGCTCGGGCTAGCGTGCTAACTCTCACCCCACGATCCTGCAGTCAATCCTATTTCCATAACCAGCGTGGAGCCACATTGCTAATAAAGTTAGCATGCTGACATTCAGTATTCACTGTGTGTGTTAATGCCCCATTCTGAGCCGCGCTATGGAAGTGCTCGGCCGGCCCATATTGGTTTTCCCCATTAGAGGCTAATAGTTTTAGTTGGGTTAGTGCAGTCCATTCTGATCCTGCTGTGAGCATTGATTTCACTGTTTGTTATTCTGCCTGTGTGTGTGTGTGTGTGTGTGTGTGTGTGTGTTCACCTCCTAAAGTGCATCACACAGCGGAGCAGCCGAGACTGACCACAATGAAAAATACAGTAGCCTATGTCATAAGTTAATTGTTATAATACCAAACAAATTGATTTTGGATTTTGCTTCCAGCATTTTTTTTTTTTTGGTGGATGGAATAATACAGATGAGATGTTTCTATTTTCTATGAATACATATCAGTGCATGTTCAGGAAATAACCATAAAATATAAATATAAATATTTAATCTTTGAATTTTTGTTTAACCAGGAAACAGAAATCAAGAGCGAGAATAAAATAAATTGACTGTATTTTAGGCAGAATATATATATTTATGTATCACACATCACTGTCTGAGGAGATGAGTTTCCTTTTGAGAGAAAAACAAGACAAAAGGAGGAGCGCTCTCTGCACTAATGAGGACATCATGAACAAGTGATTTTAAGTGGAATAGTCCTTTATTCTGCAGCTGATGATGCACACGCTGGATTTATCGCCTCAAACCTCTGACGTGTCGTTACTGTTTTAACCTATAGAAGAGAAGCAGCACAGATCAACCACCTGGGTGAAAGACTGGAACGTCCGACGTCTTCCTCCCGCCGAGCTGCTGGCGTCCGCGTCGTTTTGCACTAATTGAGCTCCACCACTCAGTCCCAACGTAAACCACTTAATGGATGCTTTTATCCAAATGGCCTCTTGCGTTATAGGAGAAGCGAGGCCCATGTCGCCGCTTATTGGCTCATGACTCACAAGCAGCTGTTGATTTCTCAACTTAGTGCAGCAGCAGCAGCGTGTCACAGCTGTCGTCACATGGCTCCAAGAGCAACAACGTGTTTTCTGCAGTGTGTCACCCTTGTCTTCATACCTGAACCCCCCCCCTCACCCTCACCCGCTCTCATTGTCACTTCCTGCAGGTTATGAACTGTGATTGTTCAGACTCTCTGAGCCCGAGGCGCGCTGCAAAACTGAAGGCACACTATTCTGATGTGATAACAACACAACAAGGACAGAAAAACACACTTCTTCTTCTTCTTCTTCTTCTTCTTCTTCTTCTTCTTCTTCTTCTTCTTCTTCTTCTTCTTCTTCTTCTTCTTCGGCGGCGTGCAGGGCTGTGAAGTTCTTACCTCCAGCATGGATGATAGCAGGACTAATTATGGGATTATTTATTGCTCCGTGTGAGGGCGTTTTGTCTTTCGCTGCACTCCAGATCCAGGTTTAACATCAGATAAATGCGAGCAACCTTCACGTTGAGAGTCTGGTTCGGTTGGTGCTGCTCCTCTTTTGCCAGCTCACACCAGGAACAAACATTACTGAGGGCACTTTTTTTTTGGATTTGGCGTCCATGTTGGCCGACTTGAAACCACCTCCCCATCCCCCCTCCCGGTGCCAACCTGGCAACCTCCCCACTTGGCTCCGTTACATCAAGTTTTATTGCAGACCCTGAGCAGCCTGACAGACAGAGACCCTGTAAGAGTCGGTGATGAATGGAGCTCGCGGCCGACGAGCTGCTAACTGCCAGCAGAGTGTTTCTGAACATTTCCTCTGTCATCAGGCTTTTCTAATCACAAAGCGTTCACCTTGATACCGCTGCCTCCATCAGCGTTTAACACACCCTGCGAGCAGCCAAGCAGTGCGTGTGTGTGTGTGTGTGTATAGGTATGCGTGTGTGTGTGTGTGTGTGTGGCATTATTTCCTGACTATAGTGCTTTTCTCATGTCTGGCCTTGCCAGCAATCGATCGGCATCTCCTTTGTCTGCAACATTAACAGACTCTGAGGTGTGTGTGCGTGCCTGAGTGTGTGTGTGTGTGCGTGTGCGAAGCCAATATGAACTGACTTGCAAGTGCATTCACCTGCCTGTGTATCCATTACCTGCTCACGGTAAGGAGACCGCCAAGGTGAAGGATGCTTTTGCTGATGTCCGATAACCATCTGAGGAGGCAGAGAGGGATGATGGGTAATGGAGTTGGCTCGGTGTCATGAGATGAGTATCAAGGCTCAGGAAATACAGTAATGTGACGGTATATTCTGTTCGGATGGATGGATGGATGGATGGATAGATACATGGATAGAACGATAGATAGATGGATAGAACGGTAGATCGATAAATAGATAGATGGATAGATACATGGATAGAACGATGGATAGATGGATGGATAGATAGATAGATAGATAGATAGATAGATAGATAGATAGATAGATAGATAGATAGATAGATAGATAGATAGATAGATAGATGGATAGATGGATGGATAGAACGATAGAACGATGGATGGATGGATGGATAGATGGATAGATAGATAGAACGGTAGATAGATAAATAGATAGATGGATAGATAGATGGATAGAACGATGGATAGATAGATAGATAGATGGATAGAACGATAGATAGATAGAACGATAGATAGATGGATGGATAGATGGATGGATAGAACGATAGAACGATGGATGGATGGATGGATAGATGGATAGATAGATAGAACGGTAGATAGATAAATAGATAGATGGATAGATAGATGGATAGAACGATGGATAGAACGATAGATAGATGGATAGAACGGTAGATAGATAAATAGATAGATAGATGGATAGATAGATACATGGATAGAACGATGGATAGATGGATAGATAGATAGATAGATAGATAGATAGATAGATAGATAGATGGATAGATGGATAGATAGATAGATAGATAGATAGATAGATAGATAGATAGATAGATAGATAGATAGATAGATAGATAGATAGATAGATAGATAGATAGATAGATAGATAGATAGAGTTACTGCTACACAGAGGGTATAAATAATCCCATTAAAACAGCTCTGGGATCAGTTTGGACTGGTATCCCAACACGCTCCGTCCTGCAGGTCTGAGTGACTGCGGTCGTGGCTCAGCTTTCACACTGATGCTATATTTGCTCTCAGCTCTCAGCGCCGGTACAGGCCGTCCCTTTGACATCTACTTAACGTCAAAGTGTTTGCTGAGCCGCAGACGATTAGACTTCCTGCTCGCGGGGCCTCGGCGCCGACACCGACTGCGACGCCGTCCTCGTTTCACCTGGATAAAAATTAATCGCGGGTGGTTGCCGTGGTTATGTGAGGAGCTAATTTAGTGGTGTATAAGTGAAGATGGGCTGTAACCGGGGTCACCTTACCCATCATCTGCAGATGACGAGGGCCATGTTTCACTCTGTTAACCACAAAGTGCCACGGTTATTATTCATGCGCGCAACAAGTGCAGCGTTAATGGAGACATGTCGATCCATGCAGGAAGTCCAGATCGTTTCCTCTCCATCAACACTGCATGCATGTGTAGGCCGGAGCAATTTACAGTACCGTCCTGTTGCTGTAACGCATTCTGCACTTGAGTAAAAAGAAGATTGAACCAGTGCTGGCTCTGAAATTTTTCAAAAAAAGCAACGTTGCAAATGTTTTTTTCATTAAACACATTCACCACAGACTAATTTTAACCATGTTTGATTCGATAAAACTCCACAGAGACCGCGCTCCTTGTTGTTTTAGAACCTGCTAAAAAATCTGTCGAGTCTGTGTTTTTTTTTTCCTTTGAAAAATTCAGCAGAAACTATTTTCATCATTTCTAAAACCTAAATATGATCAGTGATGTTACTGTAGCAACGACAAGCTGACCTCACGTTTCAGTTAATGTGGCAGAATCAAAGCTGTAAACGCACAATGTCTCAAAGTATTTGCACACGAGTAACTGAGAACTTGTCTCATGTGCAAAATTACCTGCACGCAAAGACGGTCAATACTTTATCAAAACTTAAAGGGAGAGTTCAACATTTTGGCAATTTGGCCCATTGCATTGGTGCAAGCTATTTTTAGAACGGTGGAGCAGAGCCGTGAGCTGCTCAGAGCTACACTACGGAGGCTCATGGGATTTCTTGGTTTCCCTCATCAAACTCATCAAATACACAATCCAACAACTCCACAACGCTCTGGTGGACAAGTTGTGACCTGCACATTCACCACGCTATGAGATAATAACACAACGTTACCACACAGAGTTGTTTTAGTGTTGATTGTGTATTTGATGAGTTTGATGAGGGAAACCAAGAAATCCCATGAGCCTCCGAGCTCTGAGCAGCTCACGGCTCTGCTCCACCGTTCTAAAAATAGCTTGCACTGACAATTAAAGGTAACAAACCTACTGCTATGACTATAGGGATTATGGCAATGGGCCAATTTGCCAAAATGTTGAATTATCCCTTTAACTTAACTTGTTTAAACAGGTTAAATTAAGGGAAAGATCATGGTCTTAATTTGGATTTTGGAGCGTTTTATGTGGAAAATACTGAAAAAGTCAACACTCATTTGATGTCAAAGGCTTCTTGAAGCTTCCAGTTGTGTTTTCCCTGTTTGCCATTGTAGCGTCACCTCTTCATGCATCTACTCAGCAGTTCATGAACATCATACTTCCCAGACTTGAGAGAAAAAAAGAAACAAAAAAATGTAACTCAGGCAGAAATTACATTCCCACCAAATCTTCTTTTTTTGGAAGAGCTACTGTACACTACACGCTCTCTCTCTGCAGGAGGCTGCAGCTACATCTCATTTAGACATAACTGAATACAATACACATGTTAATGTCAGGTGGTGGCAGCCGCCGAGCCTTTAATGACACCCGGTGAGTTGAAGACATATTCTCCTGCTCCGGTGCCACTGATGTCATATATAAATAATTACACGGTAACTTTTAATTTCCCCAGAGAGGTTATTATAGTTTCATCTAGACGTATATCCATCATCACCCTTTTTCCTCCCTGTACCCGACATCTTCATTACACTCCTCCACCCACCTCTCTATCTCCAACGCTCCCATCCGTCTTCTTTTCCTCCACCTCTCTTTCCTTCCACAGCGCAGCATCGCTCCTCTTCTTTTCTTTCTTTTCATTCTCCTGCACCCAAATTCTCTCAGTCTCACACTGATCTGCACTGTCAATCTCTGTCTCTTGACCTCTCTCTATATCTCACCCCCCCTCCAACCTCCTCTCTTCCTCCAGCTGTGCGATGGCAGGTACCTCTGATGTAATTTATCCTACTTACGGTGTTGCCATGGCATCCCTGAAGCCAGTGGCAGTGTGGGTAAACAGAGTTCTGCATGACTGGAGGATTCATCAATAAATAAATCTGTTAATGGGACACACACACACGCACACACATATTTCAGTCTGCACATACATCATAATGTTCCTTATTTTGCTGTCACCTGTTCTTATCGCTCTTTGATGACTTATTAGTTCATTATTATTCGTAGTAATGTGCAATATGAGTTTCTTTGGTATAAAGAAAGTATCTCCAAATTGATCTGTTTTACGTCAGGCCTGAGGATACTTAGGAGTAAAGTGAACATAATTTAATAAAGATTGATTAATTTTGCAGGATAATGCTTCAACTAAATTGGATCATGTCATTTCATCAATTATTTATTGTAGCAACAAGTTATTTGTACTTGCTTTATTGAAAAGAAAGTGTTTTCTGTTATTTAGATATTGGTAGAATGGTATTTTTGGATAAATGAAAATAATTAGATGCACAATGCGGGAGCGTCACTCATATTTGTTGATTTGTTGAAAAAAAAAAAGACGTGGCAGCCTGTAAACTAGTTAATTGCTGTTGTGATTTTGGAGCCGTACTCTAGTGGTCATTTAAGGAACTGCAGTGTTTAGAATTTATACATCATGCTCATTTGGGTTAATGGCACATTATTGGTTCAGCAACTTTCTAAATAGGCGTATTAAATAAATTGTAATTCTGTTATGATTTGTGATTCCACACCACTGTGACAAATTTAGGCATCAAATGATTATTTATTTTTTTCTGGTTGAGAACAACATAAATCACTATAAACAACAGTGTCACATACTTCCACTCTGTAAAGTTTTGTGGCTCTGCAACAGTAAAACATTCGCTGACATTAACTGCATTATTCATTGAAAAAAAGAAAAAGACAAATGTTGTAATTTCTCTTTGTCTCAGAAGAAGCTGAGTGTTGCTCTGTGTGGAGGAAGAGTTTCTTCATAACTATTTTATAATCTTCTATGAAGTAAAAAAAAAAAAATCACTGAAACTCTTTAATTTCAAAATAAATGACAGCCAGAGATTGAAAATAGAGTAAAGTGGTTATATTACTGGTAGCCCGAGGCTGTTTAAATTGGATTTGATATGAGAAATGAATAAATAAGTTCACTGATCTGCGGATCTATTTGGCAGCTTACATTCACAGTGCCTGTCAGCAATATATTTTAATAGTGTGTATTTTTGAAATGAAGCAAAGAAAAATCAACCTGTAATCTAATATGCAGTGATTTATTTTTCGTGATTGAATAAAATATGTTATGTTTCTATACATTAAACTGGAGCTGATACTCAGAAGCACATTGGATCAGAGCAATACAAGCTAAACCAGCTACAGTATAGGCTATGGGGTTATTTTAAATATGTACTCTTTGCCAAATATTGGTATAATGTAAAGAAAATAGATTTTTTTTCAGTAATTTGCCCAAAGCAACCTAATTTAAGTGTAAAAAGAATTAAAAGCAAAGATCTTGTGGTGTAGCTGTTCCATCACTTCACTTTCTTTTGTCTTGTTTTCATCTTTTTTTATTTGTGTCTCTGAAGCAAGTCGCGACACTCAAATATGAATAAAATTGGCTTACAGGGGAATCACAAATGAAACCAGAAAACTTTCTGTCAACAACAACTTGAGGGTTAGAGTGAAAGAGGGCAGAGGCCCGACGCGCAACGCAACACAGGCTGTTGTCTAATTTCCTGCTCAAGAGGCTTTTTGCTGATACAAACAAGCAAGTGATACGACTGCAGCAATATCTGAGCTGAGTGTTTTGATTTTCAAGTTGGCCCTACTTGACATATTGAGGATCTTGCCGCATGCCCCTCGAGGAAAAAAGTGAAAGAAATGGCAATAAATACTTTAGATGGAGGGAAAAGGGGGGGCGGAAGATACAGAAGAAACAAAAGAACAGGTCCAGGATCAGAAAAACAAAGACGCAGACAAAGGCAGCATGTGACTGAACACTGAAACTAGTGAAATATATCAATAGACAGGCTAGAAACTGAAAAATGGCTGCAATATGTAGAAGACATTTCCTATGTTACAGGTTTTTTTCAGTTCATTACACATAAGTAAATAGCACTACAAGGTAGATTTCTTTCTAAGTGGAGGCTAATGTTGTGTGACACGTACTCGTCGTGAGCTACAGGGAGAAGCTAACTCAGTGGAAATGAGCAGCTCATTTAGCCTCCATTTAGCTTTATTAGCAGGTTAATTCAGCTAAAAAAGTTAATTTAGCATCGTTAGCTAAATTAACTCACTGGCTAATTAGTGTAACAACGTTCAAATGTTGGCAATTATTGTGAGCAAATGAGATAACTTTGTGGATTAAAATCAGTCATTAAATTTAAACCAGCATTGGTAATGTAGCTAAAAGTTCAGCTACACGACAGATTTAGCATTAGCTGCTTTAGATGCAGTAGTCGACACAAATTAGTTATCATGCTGCGTTCAAGACAACTCGGAAATCGGAATCTCCCGGTTGAAAACTCAGATTTTTAACTTCAAAGTGTTGCAAATGCAAGACAACCATTTCGATGTACAAAAAATAAACTGAGACAATTCAAAATACTCAACAGATTATACTACACGCCGTCAAAATTATTTATAATGGGCGCACAAGAAGACAGCAAATGTCAAAAATGTGGTAATACTGGTGGAACTTTGATTCATTTACTGTGGGATTGCCATAAAATAAAAAGGACTTTGGTTTGGTAGGCTATCACAAAACAGATTATGACCCATTCCACTGACACCAGAGTCATGTATATTAGGAGATTTACACAATTTTAATAAAAAAATAAAATAAAATAAAAACTTCAAAGTGTTGGAGACGCACCACACACCAAAAATAATGTAAATGCTAATCCTGAAATATATTTTATATCGTAAACTATTTACATTGCTAGCTTTTTTGTTAATTTTTTTGTTTGGGTTTTGCTCAGATTCTGCGCCAGAGCCTATACTGATGGGTGTAAATGCTGTGTGCAGCCACATGCACATGAGGATAATACAAAGAAAATAGGAATACATACTGTAGGCCTACATGGAAATAGAGAGGCTACATGCTGCATAACTATTTACATGTATCTGTCCTTCAAGCTTTTGAGCAACACATGCACTCATACTCCCCAGGCATAACTAACACATGGAGACCATGCAAAGACCAACAGAAGAGACAGATTGACTTAGTGCGACTTTGTTGTTCTTGTTGCTTTGATGTAGTGTCAGAAAACGATCAAAATAAACGCTGCACTTCTTCTTCTCCCGTTCTGACCTTCTGTCTTCACCACATCAGACTCTGTCACGATCCAATAGAAACAGAGTTGGTGTCATTTTCTATTGTAAGTGACTGTAGGCGACAGTATGTGACTGGAAATTTGGAATTGATTTATCATTGGTGTTTACTAACACAATAGTACACACATGCACACAATATGTAGGACACATCAAATATGTAAATCATGCTTGTGATCATTCATGTCCACACACACACACACACATAGCAAAAACAAAACACGCACAGACTGAACGCGTCGCCAAAAAAAGCTGGGCTTCAAACACACACAAACACACACGGATGCAGTCAGTCAAGTAGTTGTGAACAGATACAGATGACGCCAAGAAAACCGCTTTCATAGCCAGCCAACTGTCCCAAGATACGTGTGTGTGTGTGTGTGTGTGTGTGCGTGCATGTGTGTGCGTGAAAACTGGAGTGTTTATAATACATTAGCACTTCTAACCCTCTTTCAGCCCCAAAAAATTAATTGTGCATGTGTGAACGAGACTGTGTTTGTGTGTGTGTGTAGCCTGTAGGGAAATCCCGGCGCTGGGTACATGGTGTCACCGAACACCTTCTGCCAACTCTGAATGAGTTGCCCTCCAAAGAATTAGTCACACACAAACACACAAACACACAAACACACACACACACACATGCACACACTTTCAGTCATGTGAAAGAAAGGAGAGCAGCATTTAAATGTAACAGGGGAGGCGGGGGAGGAGGAGGGGGTGAGAGAAAGTGAGAAAAACATTTCAGGATTTTAGGAAGTAAACTAGCAGGTGTTTGTTGTAGTGTGTTTGTGTGTGGTTGTGTAGTTGTGTCTGATCACTTCCTTCCTGTGGCTGTGGATTAAAACTACACTGTGGTTCATGTATAGTTCACAGCGGCGGCTTGTCACTGTCCTTACAGACACATTACAGCATTTAAAGGTACATTCTGTAGCGTTGTGGTTGCGTATCGCAAGCAACTCAATCGTATTTTTCATGCTGCATTCACGTGAAATTGGGCAGACGGACGACAGACGACGTAAACAAGCCTCTATGTAAACAAGTGGCCCGTCAGCACGAGGCAAAACAAACACTCAATATGTAAACAAGTTTATGAATGGTTGTGGTTAAAATCCACACAGCTACTGCACTTCCTATACTGAAGTTGTTTGTACTCATCTTATTCTCCTCTCTAGAACGATCAATAATTTAGCAGCGAGACACAAAACTGATCGAAAAAAACAACAAAATCTCCGACATATTCGTGTGTTACTGTTTATTATCAAGGTTTTTGGGATAAATACCATATATATGAATTTGTAAAAAAGCACAAAAACGACTCCCTGAGCAGACATCTGCATTTATGCTACTGTGTCTGTTTAATAAAATATTCAAGATCCTCAGTGCAACCACTGCTACAATTAGATGTAATTCAGCAGCACAGCACTGAACCTTGGTTATTTATGTATATGGCTGAGTTGTGCTGCAGAAACACAAAAACACACTGATAAAAAAAAAAAAAAAAAAAAAAGTTTGGAAGGAATTATTTATGTATCGACTAAAGTACAGAAGTTAATTTTCACTTCCTGTTTTCACTCTCATTTTATCTTCACTGTGTCCAATTGAACCCGTTAGTGATTCAGTCTGCATGCTGCTGTAAGTCTCACCCTTCAGGTTTGTTTACTAGTTTGTATCTCCTGTGGTTGTTGTATATACTGTGTATATACCTGTAGCTTTAATTAAGTGCCAGAGCAACACAAACCTCTTTATTCTGCAGTTAAAGAACAATGCATGCTGCCTTTTTTCTTCTTTTTCTTTTCTTTTTTTAATGAAACAAACAAATGTTAAGACAAGGGCTAAACGTCAGCTCTCTGGTTCAGATAAGTGCGAGGTGTTTGCTGAACACATCAGCACCAAGCACTGCTTTATTGTTTTGCCCCTCATTTGTTCCTAATGGATGTTTTAATGACACCGGCTGTTTACTCTGCTGAAGTGAGAGAACGAGAGAAAGGTGGAAAGAAAGCAAATAAAACAGAGAGAAGGGAAATGTTTTTTTGTTTGTTTGTTTTCTTTATAGAGAGTGAGAGAAGGAGAGATTAACCATGTGTTTTCTCACCCGGGGCTTGTTAAAACCAGGTGTCAAATACGCTTCTGTGTAGAAATCCTTTGTTTGAGGCTATAACAGGTTAGTTAATTGTCTCAGTGAGTGATGAGTTTACCTCGGCATAAAGTAGAGAGTGAATTTCTACTCCTGTTTGTCTCCAATCCAGCAGAAACCAAACCCATGACAGGCTAATGGTAAAATAGTACCACAATTTACAGATGTTCCCTAAACTACTCACATGCAAGGGAGCGCTACTGCACTCTCAGATAGACTGACCTGTTGTTGTGATGCTTCCCGTTCAGTTGACAGTGTTTTATATTCTCATCATGTGATAGAAAGTATATTTGGTAACACTTTATAATAAATACAGACTATTAAGCATTAGTTAAGCCTTAATAATTACTGAATTATTCATTTATAACACATGAATACTCATTAGTATGTAGTTTATGAACACAGTTAGTGAGCATTCATGTGTTATAAATGATATATTAATGCTTAACTAATGCTTAATAGTGTGTACTTATTATAAAGTGTTACCGTATATTTTTATATATCAACATCTCTTGATCTATTTCTCATCCACATGTTTTCCCTCTCTCCTCTCTTGCTCCCTGTTGTTGTCGGTGGTTCTGACATGTTCATTAAAACCAGCGCTAACAAAGGACTCATCTTCCTGTTGCAGCAGATTAAATGAATGAACCTGTTCTGACTGGATCTTTTCTCGCCTGAATCCATGTTTTTGTGAACCATTTTCTTTTAATCGTAACTCCGCTGTGATGTTTGAAGCTTTGAAGTATACGTGCAATAGTCTGTTTGTTGGTTCAGCCTCTGATGCTGAGGAAGTTTTGTCATTGTTTCCGACATTTATTTATTTAGGATTTTCTTAATGAGAGGAACAAACGTGCTGCTGTTTGCAGACCGGATGGCGTTGTTGGTCTCAGGATGGATGGGTTATTGTGAGATGTTACGACCGGCTTTGTGCGGCTTGAGAGCAGGTTTATTTGACCAGAGCTGCAGTATTGAAGCCTCCTCTCATTGGAAATAATTGTCTTGCTCAATTGGATTCCTCCAGACCCCCCATGCCCCCCTCGCCAATTGAAAGCAATCTCTGCATCGGTCCATATACGAGCCTCTCTCGGACCATGTCTTGTCTTGTTAGTCTCGTTATTCAGCTCCATCTTCTCCCGTCTCCCTCTCAGCCTGTGCCCCTCTTTAATCTCGGAGCTGCGTTGGGATGATGAGTGTTCATTTGTCTGGAGAGCTGCTCAAGTCCTCACCCCACTATCTGTTTCTTTGATATTTAAAAGTCAAGTGATCTAATCATCATGAAAACTGTCTCTCTGCTCTCGAAAAAAAAAAGAAAAAAAGAAAGCCATGCAGGATTCAGTGCAGCACCTGCTTCTCCCTGGTTCCTCTCGCTCTCTGTCAGGATGTCTCTGTAGATTCCTCCCAGCTGTCAGCCATGTTGGTTTGAGTTGCACTGAGAGCTTAATGAGGGGTCTAAAGTCGAGAGCTGCACGTTCAGATCTCACACCTCCAGTTCACCTCCGACAGCACAGCGGCTCTCTGTGAATACATGCTGCTCCTGTTAGGAATGTGTTTGTGTTTCTGGTGGAGGAACTGTACGATAGTGTCAGTGACAAGACCGCTGCCCTTTTTATTATCTTTGCTTGTTTATTATCATATCCCAGCGTCAGAGCAAGGTCCCATTTGTGAAATACTATTCCATCTCTTCTCTAGGCTTCGCTCTGCAGCTCTAGTAACTACAGGTTGATGTCGGCCAATCAGAAGGGAGGGGGCTCTGAATATCTCTTCTGATTGGTTGATATTGTCCACCAGAGCGTTGTGGAGTTGTTGGATTGTGTATTTGATGAGTTTAATGAGAGAAACCAAGAAAGCTCTGTGGTGTAACTCTGAGCAGCTCACCACTCTGCTCTGCCGTTCTAAAAATAGCTTGCACGGACAAATAAAGGTAACAAACCTGCTATGACTATAGGGATTATGGCAATGGGCCAATTTGCCAAAATGTTGAACTATCCCTTTAATACAAACATCTACCTTTATGGGATCTTTTAATCTTTACAGCTGTAAACTTTTAAATTAACACTAATCCAGTTTAGTTTGAAGTTAAGCTGCATTTTCATTGCAGTGACAGAGACAGTGACCATATGCTAAAAAACCTGGGCTCTGCATTGACTTTAATAAATATCTTTACCTTCATACAGTATCAACCTTTAAAGTAACACTGTGGGTACAACAACAAACTCTGGGATGTCAGTTACGCTTGGAAACACTGTTCAAACTCAGTTAAGTTTCTAACAGCTTTGTTTCAATGTCTATAAAATCAAACTTGTCCAACTTCATCAGCTCGGTGAATATTATATTTGAGAATGAAATTACCTGGGCAGCTGTTCATGTGTTACTGCACATCAACAACAATATGGTGAAACAAAGAGAGTCGTAATTAGTGCAGAACTTGTCATTCTAGATAAGATTTAATGCGATACACTTGAGTCACATGCAGCACCGAATGACTGTGCATAATGTGTCTTGTTTAACCTGTTTAAGTTTAAATTTTAAGGAGGAGTTGACTTCAGTTGACCGGTACTTCAGCGTCACCTGCATCCACATCTGTTTTCTCACAGACATTTCCCAGATTAGCACAGTAGCAGGGCCGGCCCTGTACATGTGGGGGCCCTAAGCAGGATAAAATTGGGGGCCCTGCCTCACAGTGTATACCGTCAAATATTTATAAAAAAAAAAACAGCTGCCATATGCAACCCTAGAGTATTTTATTGTACCTCTATCAACATGATGGTGAGGAGATATTTTATTACTAATTAAACAGTAGCCTATTGCTCCACCTGAGACAGTAAAAATTATTTTACAATTATTGTTTACAGAAAATAGTGCTAATGAATGTAGGTCCAGGGGGATAGATTGTACTACTACTCACTTTACCTCTGAGTGTTTTTTTTAAACATACAGTTGATATTCTGACCCTGGCCTGCACAGTAGGAGCAAGTGATTACTGACCCTTTATATTGCTGCCTAGACTGAAATTTGAACCATAAATGTATTTTTGTGTGGTGGCCTGGGAAAACCCTTCACATGGTGGGATTGTGACATTTTCATTTTTTGATATTTCCATAAGTTCTGAGCTGTTCATAACTGTTTGAATTACTGAGAAAGCCCTCCCAAATCAAAAGTTATGGTCATTTTAATCTAGGCCTATCATGACTAAAAACTTGAAAAGTGAGAAAAATGGCTTAGAACGTATGTGCTGTAACATTCTAAAGACAAAAACAACATACAAAACATGAAATATCCTCTGAACTATATATGATAGAGACGACAGCAAACAGCGTCTGAATCGCAGGGTCCTTGAATGTGTCGGCATAAACAGACGCTAAACTAATTAGCGCCGATGCTAAACCTGTTTAATTGTTTTACAAAACATCATCAAAACATTATACTGTAACTTCGGAACCGTTTATGATAGAGACGAGTTGAAAAAACATCTGAATCACGGGGCCCTCTTCTTTCCGAGGGTCAGTGAATGACACCTGGATCAATGACAACAAGACCTGAAAACGGCAGCTCTCCGCTGTCGCTGCTGCTGCAGCTGCAGCTCCGCTGCTCTGTGGCTCAGCTGACAACACTTGGTAGGATACTCGCCACAAAAACATAATAAGTTTTTGTTTTCTGAAAATATTTATTCACCACAATGTAGTGGGGGTTAAACAAAATATAAAAATCCACCTATTTTGGCTGTTTGACAGAATAGAACTTTGGCGACATCCGATGGATTTGGGGGCCCCCCATTGGCTGCGGGGCCCTAAGCAGCTGCTTAGTTCGCTTATAGGGAGGGCCGGCTCTGCACAGTAGACACAGAGAAAAGCGACATCTCTATTTTTAATCCTGCCTGCAAGGTTCCTCCGTCTTTTGTCTTTATTTGGAGCCACATTTCATAATCAGTCGTCAATAAAGTAAGAAAAAGCAAATGTGGAAAGCAAAGCAAAGCAAAGCAAAGCAGTGAAAGACTGTGGAGCTGTAACAATAGGAAGGAGCCAGTGATGTATGTGTGAACAGCTGAACACATCAGAGCTGTGAGTGATGACTCAGACAAGCGAAGCCAACTTCTTGTTACAGTGATGAAGATGGCACCAGTGACATCTATCGTCTGTGAGCTGAGCCCAGTGTGAATATATTATGGTCTGTTATCAGTGCGCTGTATGTTTTAACTATTCTTGGCACCGACTCCACTGCACTTTTTTTTTTTTTTTTTGAGATTTTACACGTTCTTGTTTTAGACTCTGAGGTGAAGGTCGTTTTGTTTCATTTTTTTTGTTTTTTTTAATGTATTCATTATTAACAAACAGTGAGAATGTGCAGCAGCTCCTAATTGGACCTGGGTGAGAAATAGAAGTTTCCAAGCATCACAAATCTCTCTCATTGCTCTTTTCTCTCTCTTTTGTGTCTCTCTGACATCATGTTCGACTGAATCTCCAGACAGATGACCAGCTTTCCTTCTATTGCTGGTTTGCACCACTTTGTACGATGCAGCATCACTAAAACCAGGCCTCACCCTGCATGGCCGTTGTATAGGGGAGAAAGGTGATGATAATTCTAGGGGCCCAGCACGCAGTAGGGCCCTCAAAAAAACCCAGTAGTCTAATCTTTATATGACTGATTTATTCTGCATAAGACCCTGATTAATGCTGCATTCGCATCAAAACAAAGTGGGCTAAATAAAAAATGATAATAGCCTAGAAAAAAGTGGAAAAGTCAGGGGGTAGGGGCCCACTCTAGTATTCTTTCAAGGGGCCCAAAATTCCTTGCAACGGCCCTGCTTACCCCACTCAATAAAGCACCCAGACCTTCAGATTCGGGTGATGTTATTCACACCCATGGGTCGATTTGTTTTGCAACACAAGGAGCTACATATTACACACAAGACAGTGCTAAAAACAACACAACACAACACAGGGGCATGGGTAGGTTACTAATAGGGCTTATAATCAGGACAATAAGAACTAAAAAACAAGTTAGACTTCCAATAAATAAGATGAAATAAAGTAAAGGAGGAGGATGTGCAGCTGAAATCCTAAGACTTGTTTTAAAACAGCAACGTCAGCAGGAGCCAAGCTGTTCCTGTAGCGTTCAGTCTCAACTCTCGGACCAGATGGACGGGGTAGGGACGGGATTTGTCATTGCAAATGGAGCTGGCTAATCTCTGCAACTGTCTAACATATACAGCAGCGACTCTGGGCTCAGCTGTGACTCGACAATCAGCTGACTGGACCTTCATATTGGAAAAAAAAAAGAAAAAAAAGAGCAAGCACTCAGTGTTTCCACCAAGCTCTCCTGCGGCTCTGTCGCCCCTCGCTGGGATAAAAGTGTTGAAGGTGACGTAATGAAAATGAGAAACTGAGCTCTGATGTATGAAAAAATCATTGTTCTAAATATTATTTCCCCAGGTTGTCAGCTCTTTTTTAAGTCTAAAATACATACAGGGTATGTTTACCTTTCCAGGGAGCTTAGCACCACACACACATGCACACACACTCTGCTCCATATTGATTGGTCCTCACCAGGGAGCTGCCTGCTCCAACTAGTCTCATTTCGTCGGCCTCCGAGCAGCAAAAGGAGCAGAACGCCCTGTTCATGTATTGTTCTGTGATTCCCCTCATGACTGGGACATCGTCCTCTGTCTGTCTCTCTGTCTCCGTCCTTTGCGTCTTTGCATTGCAATCGGTTGCCGAGAAAGGGGAGTCATCTGGCATCCCATCTTGTTTTTCCCCAGCAGCACGTAAACCCATGCAGGCGCTGCAGCGTTTGTGAAAGGGCTTATTTCAAAGGAGGAGCGAAAGTTCCCTTTATTGAAAAAAGTGTTTGTTTTTTTTTCTGAAATGTATTCACAAAGGCTGCCAGTCTCTCCGGCGCGCGCTCGGCCCTGCATGCTAATAGACGGTCACTACATGAGAGAATTAATAATTGACATCCTGCATGCAAGAAGCGCTAATAAGTGTTGGGCTGAGCCAGTCGGCCCCCGGGGGAAAATAAACAATCTATTTATTAAATAAAATGGAAACATGATGAAGGTTATTATGCTCGGTCACACGCCTGAAAATAGGTTCGCTTTCCTATTTTAATTTTTAAAGCAGATCATGCGTAGCTCGAGAGCTGCAGCCACACACAAGTGATTTATCTACAATTATTCTGTTGAGCATGTAATCATTTTCTGTCTATCCATTACATAGATAGATGGAGCCGTCCACATCCACACAGAGACGCTGACCTCACATCAGAATGATAACAAGGTCGTTTCCAAGTCGTAGCTCGGACTGCTTACACTGCCTCGGTATGTGTGCATATGTGCATCGGATGCTTTAGGCAGAGAGGATATGACTGGCTGTGTTATTGATCACAGACAGGTAATCACCTGCTCTGATCCTTAATTACACATATGGATTAGCCGAGGACGCGGTGGCAGCTGCGTCTGTGCTCCCTCCACTCTAAGTGACAAGGTCAGTGCAATGACAGCCTCACTGCAGAGAAGTGGCACAGTCGATACGGAGCAACGTCAAGTGGAGCAGAGGCGGGCGGGCGACGGAGCAGGCGCAGGATCATTCACATTAATAAGTGGAACATTCACACTAATAATCCTCCTCTGCACGGACCGGGAGCTCGGCCCATAAAGACGCACTTAGCCTTTATGTATGCATGGATAAATACGATGAATACAGAAAACAAACTCCTGCTCGACTGGATGCTTTTTCCAGAATTTATATTTTGCAGAGAAGGTTTTGTTTATAAGTCATTTAAAAAGAAAACAGTGGCAGTGTCAACTTCAGTCTGACAGTCAGTGTGAGAACTATAGTTCATTAATCAGAGTTAGTGTTGTTGTTGCATGTGCTGCTCTGGTTTCAGTGCACAAACAATGAGGCTCAGTGAAAGACTGAATAGCTACAGGACCAAAAATAACAATCATGAAACAGTTTGGAGAAGTTGTAAAATCCTGCAGAGTCAGAGTGTCAGACACTGTGTTATGATGAGATAAGAAGAGTGAGAACATGTGCAGCATAGCAAAGTGGACGGTGCAAAGAAGAGGCTGCAAAATGTAACTAGAAAATTTCCTCTTGGGAAATTTTGAAAGGGCACCGGAGCTACTGCCGTTCTAACCATCTCTGTCAACATGGGAATCAAACCCACGATCTTAAGGTCAAGACAGAGCTGATCAGACACATGATCATCTTTCTATAAGCACTGATATGGAGGAGCTGTAATCACATGAGGTTAACTGTGTGTGTGTGTGTGTGTGTGTGTGCGTGTAATCACATGATGTTACCTGTGTTAGAGTGTGAGAGATGATGTGTTTGTGTGTCTTTAACTGTAATCACAGGAAGTTACCTGTGTGTGTTAGAGTGTGGGAGAGGAATGCGCGCTGACGCGCGCATTTGTATGTTACCTGTGTGTTTTTAATGTGTGTGTGTGTGTGTGTGTATAACTGTAATGACATGAAGCTGGTTCTAGAGTCTGTGTGTGTGACTGAGCTGCATCCTGTATCAGTCTGATTTAGCTGTGTGTCTGTGTTTACAAACATCTTAACGAGCTCCAGGTGAATTGTTTATGGAGTTAACGACCCTGGCCTGAGGATCAGAGGTTACCATGACAACTTGAGCTGGTTGCCCATGACGATAGGGGCTCCCAGGCTGAGGCAGACAGAAACGTCAAGAAAAAGACCGATTTTCTGCCTCTGCACTGGTCTTGCATTTAGGCTTATTCTGACAAAACGGTAGCTCCTATCAGAACAAGACACAGATCAACGGTGTCCTAAGGCCTTCCTGAAAATTTTGGTACGATTTGGTGTTTCTACAGTAAATATTTTGGCGACACGGGCAGTTTTAAAACATCGGTCCGTTCTGCTCCTCTCAGAAAGTTTTTGTATTGGAGTCAATGAGGAAAAGAGACAGACATGGCTGCACTCAGGGGCTGATAATTCAAATTCTGTAAGTCTCTCTGATATTTTGAACACATTGTGGGAGACACAACAAGTTTGTCTACAAAACTGTGAAAAAATTATGTGTATACAGTGTAAATTGTGTCCAAGAGGAGTGTGGAAAGAGAAAGAATCAGGAGTTTTTCTGGGCTCTCCTCCCACTCTAGCTGATGACATCACGCACTCTAGCACGAACATTCCGTGCAATACACACCCATTATAATCTCATAATTTCTCCAAAAATGATCATGGTCATTGATCAGGGATTGATCAAAAACTATACAACCTATCAAAACGTGGAGTAATACACCAATACACAAGACTTGTGTCTACTATTTAAAGTTTAAACGGAGTCTCTAGGTGAAAGTATGCCTGAGCAGTAGACAACAGTTGGCAGTATGAAAAATCCGATGATTTGTTCGTTTTTTGACCTTCTCCCATTCATTCTCTATGGGAAATTTTTCGCAGTTTTTCGCGACTTACGTCGCGAAAAATTCGTAGACTGATGAAAAAAGTAATAGCACACCGATCCCGATCAGGACGCACGTTTTGATATATAATATGTCCTGCAACTCTTCGAGTTGCAGGACTAGTAGTCGACAGAAAATCGTCCGGAAGAGGAAAAATAACTAGGAAAAAATCCACAGAATAACAATAGTTATTTCATAGCTGTTGGGTCGAGTGCCCTGGCGATGGCCGGTGCCCTAAATATCAAAGCACAAATAGACAGATCAAGAATATAATTATAGAGTAAATATGTTGTCTAGATATTTCAAACATGTGGACTTCAATCAATGATGCACAACAGGCACCATGTTGTAATTACTATAACCATGACAACGAAGACCATCAAATGTCGAGCCAGTACTTATTTTAACTCATATCACCGTCTTTTTACTGAGGCCAAGCCATGTCATCAGCGCCTTGTTGTTTACTGTGCTGGTTCTGCTGCTAGTGCTGGTTCTGGTATCCACTTTGGTAATGGTACTGGATTGGTACCAGTTTGGGTGTTACTTCTGGTAAGGGGTTTGATACCGGTTCTGGTATTGATTCTGGTACTGATAATGATTGATAATTGTTGTGCATGTAAATTCCTACACTGCTTCATCAGTTCATGTTCACACCTGACCAGGCTGAGACTGGTCCAACTATCTGGTGTGGAGATACAGGTATTTAACCTCTTAGTGCCCTATTGTGTTGCAACGATGAGGGCACTAACGAAGTCGAAACCCAACTTTCCACCAACAACTGTTGCTGGCACATGGAGCACAAAGGGATCCAGTGACATCATCGGCCTTGTGAACACCCTCACAGAGGTTCAATACCTGTATCTCCACACCAGATAGTTGGACCTCTATTTAGAAATAACTTCTCCTCCCACCGATGGCCTTATTTGCTGTTGCAGCCACACAGAGACATCAGCAGAAACTACAGACTTTTGATCCAGTTACAAGTTCTTTGTAGAGGCTTCAAGGAAAATTGTATGTTGTGCATGAAGAACAGTTTTTATCATATCAATTATGTGATTAAATTCTGGTTCTGGTACTGGTTCTGGTACCGGTACTGGTTCTGGTACCGGTTATGGTACTTGTTCTGGTACTGGTTCTGGTACCGGTACTGGTTCTGGTACTGGTTCTGGTCCTGGTTCTGGTACTGGGCCGGTTCTGGGACTGGTACTGGTTCTGGTACCGATTCTGGTACCAGTTCTGGTACCGGTTCTGGTACTGGTTCTGGTACTGGTTCTGGTACCGGTACCGATTCTGGTACCGATTCTGGTACCGGTCCGGTTCCGGTTCTGAACTGGTTCTGGTACTGGTATCGGTTCTGGTACCGGTCCGGTTCTGGTACTGGTTCTGGTACCGGTCCGGTTCTGGAACTGGTACTGGTTCTGGTACCGATTCTGGTACTGGTTCTGGTACTGGTTCTGGTACTGGTTCTGGTACCGGTTCTGGAATCGGTTCTGGTACTGGTACCAATTCTGGTACCGGTCCGGTTCTGGAACTGGTTCTGGTACTGGTTCTGGAATCGGTTCTGGTACTGGTTCTGGTACCGGTCCGGTTCTGGAACTGGTACTGGTTCTGGTACCGATTCTGGTACTGGTTCTGGTACTGGTTCTGGAATCGGTTCTGGTACTGGTACCAATTCTGGTACCGGTCCGGTTCTGGAACTGGTTCTGGTACTGGTTCTGGTACCGGTTCTGGTACCGATTCTGGTACTGGATCTGGTTCTGGTACCAGTTCTGGAATCGGTTCTGGTACTGGTACCAATTCTGGTACCGGTCCGGTTCCGGTTCTGAACTGGTTCTGGTACCGGTTCTGGTACTGAGGGATGGAGCAGAGAGTAAGGATGGAGGGATGGAGCAGAGAGGAGGGATAGAGCGATGGAGGGATGGAGCAGAGAGGAGCAGGGAGAAAGTCCTCACACCATGTTCTAAACAATTTTCAAAAATTAATATCATAGATTGTGGGAAATACCCCACCCCCCAGTCTCATTAAAAAAAGTATGAAACTCTTATTTGTCATTTGGTCCCAATGTCTACACCCTGGTTCTGGCCTTGGTGCATAAGGACGTCTCCTACACATACATGATGTTTGTTGCTTGTTTCCTCGTCTTCAGCTCCAACTTTCTGTTCACAGTTGGACAACTGGGTGTAAATCAAGTGAAAGCGACACGGTGACTATAAACTGCTGCATCGCACGTCTCCATCCCTGGTAAAAACACAATATTGCATCCCATCCCACGGAGAGTTAGAGCCTGCAGCAGATGTCAGGCAGGTAAACGTGAACAAGCTGCACACCTTTGATTGCACATTCGGGCACGACGGCGGCGGAACCACAGATAATTAAAAACTGATCAAGACAAGGTTAAAGAGATAATGAGGGCTTTGTAGGAGGCCCCGGGGTGCGACCCGTCTCTTGTAGTGCAACTCTCCTCTTCTCACCCCCCCCCTTCTCTGGTTTATGCGCCGTGCATCCACTCCTTTATGTGTCCCTGCACGTCCTGTCGTCCCCGTCACCTCACCCACTCAACATAACAAGTCTCGGAGCGTCAGCGGCAGGAAGACGACGAGCTTTCTGAGAATAAACGAAGAGGGGTCACACTCTTCTAATCCTGTCTCACTTCTCTTCTCACTTCACTGCAAAACCTCACCAAGAATATTCCTCTTGTTTTTAATCAAAATGTAATTTCTAGTCAAAACAAATCTCATTATACTTCAAATAGAAATCATCAAATTAAAAAGTAGCTTGTTTTTAGACACTTTTCACTACTTTAAAGCATTTTTCACTTGAAATAAGTAGAAAAATCTGATAGTGGAGCAAGTTTTTCTACTTGTTTCAAGTGAAAATGATCTAAAAACAAGCTCATTTTTAGGTGATGAGTCTTATTTTAAGTGAAAAGAGTTTAGTTTTGACTAGAAATGAGACATTTTGACAAGAAATAAGACAAATATTCTTCGTTCTCCATATCTATCTAAAATTAAAAGATACAGATTTTATTAAACTGCTGTCTTCTAGTGAGAGCCACAACATCTAAACCCTCGCAGGCCAGTTAATTTGCGTGGGAGCTTGTTTATGTCTCCATCTTGTGTTAGCCCCAGTGTGTGTGTGTTTGTGTGTGTGTGTGTGTTGTCCTTCTCTTCCCTGCTGCTTATTGAACTTTTACTGCACTTTAGTTTAAAAAAACACAAAGTTGGAAGTGGTTTCAGTGTTTACTAGACAGAAATCATCCAACTAAT
The DNA here is from genome assembly GCA_030347415.2 of Decapterus maruadsi. Taxonomy (NCBI): domain Eukaryota; kingdom Metazoa; phylum Chordata; class Actinopteri; order Carangiformes; family Carangidae; genus Decapterus; species Decapterus maruadsi. The sequence goes on from CM064892.1 coordinate 3,125,749, forward strand.
CTTGAATTCAGATTCCATTAGAGAGAGAGATCTGCTCGCTGCTAAACTGCTGCAGCACGAATGGACTCAAACACACTGCGGCGTCACATAAAAGCAACAAGTGTCGTGTGCGCGTGTGCGTGTCTTTGTGTGTGTCTTTGTGTGTTATTCCACTGACGATTCGTCGCAGCTTTGTTTTCCTCTCTTTTGCACATTTCACTCTCTTTCTCTGTGGCTCAGTTTAATAACTTTACATTGTGATGACTGTGATTTCCCCCAGCACACACACACACACAAACAGACACACACATACACACACAGCACTCTGGCTGTGTGTGACAACATTGCAGCGTGACAGTTTCTGGTTGTTCAGATGTCAGTGTTTCCCCTCAGCTTTCACTCTGGGCTTGTAAGAGCTTAACCAGCGGCTCCCTGTGAGCCCGAGCGTAATTACAACAGCAACAACATCAGCTCAGCTATTTTGTCTGACAACAAAAACTGCTTTGCAGACAAAGACGCACTGGCTTTATTCAATTGAGGTTTGTGTGTTTGTGTTTTTCACGCAGGGCTGTTGATGTATAGACATAGACGCGTGTATCAGCGACGTGATGCATATGTGTCGTCTGTGGGTTTTTTCCATCATATTATTATGTATAATCACGTCTTTGTGCGACGAGGAGAAAAAGTCCCACACTCTCTAGTGTTGAAGCCGTCGCTGTGTAGATTTATTTCATTGTAATATCAGTACATACCACATGCAGCGTCTTCACCTTCAGATCAGGACGAATACATTAAGATAATCTGATAGTTTGAAAAATAAAAACAAACAAACAATCATAATTACAATACACAGGAGAAACAAAGCATTGTTGAGCTGATGAGATCAAAACATTTACGTAATTGGATTTTTTATCTTTTATTTTATTTTGCTGAATTACAATTGGCGATGCTGGATTCAGGTATTCTGACACAAATAATTATAAATAAATAAATATTATACATTATGTTATGTAATAAAGTAACTGACATCAATGAAATCTAGACATTTCCATATTATGTATCTACAATTATGACATAATCACCTGATCACAATCATTTGAGCTAGGGATGCACGATACCACTTTTTTTTCAAACCAATACGATACCGATACTTGGATCTGAGTACTTGCCGATACCGAGTACCGATGCCGATCCTTCTACCACAACAAAAAATCAAACGATTAGGCAAAATGCAATGAATTGGAAGACAAGTTTTATTTTATTTTATGCTTATTACAACAAAATTTGTTGTAACAAACCTCTGATCTAAAAAAAAAATACAACAAAGATGCAAAGCCACCCTCTGATCGTGGTCTTCATGCAGAGCAACTGCATGCACTGGTATCGGTTCTTGTACTCGCTAAATTTCACCGATACCGATACCAGTATATTACAACAGTATCGGGCCGATACCCGATACCAGTATCGGTATCGGCAGGGCCGGCCCTGTACATGTCGGGGCCCTAAGCAGGATAAAATTGGGGGCCCTGCCTCACAGTGTATACCGTCAAATATTTATTAAAAAAACAAAGTATTTTATTGTACCTATCAACATGATGGTGAGGAGATATTTTATTACTAATTAAACAGTAGCCTATTGGACCTGAGACAGTAAAAATTATTTTACAATTATTGTTTAGCTACAGAAAATAGTGCTAATGAATGTAGGTCCAGGGGGATAGATTGTACTACTATTTGTAAATTACACTCTTTACTTCTGAGTGTTTTTTTTAAACATACAGTTGATATTCTGACCCTGGCCTGCACAGTAGGAGCAAGTGATTACTGACCCTTTATATTACTGCCTAGACTGAAATTTGAACCATAAATGTATTTTTGTGTGGTGGCCTGGGAAAACCCTTCACATGGTGGGATTTTGACATTTTCATTTTTTGATATTTCCATAAGTTCTGAGCTGTTCACAACTGTTTGAATTACTGAGAAAGGCCTATCATGACCAAAAACTCGAAAAGTGAGAAAAATGGCTTAGAACGTCTGTGCTGTACGAGGGGACCATGGATGATAGGTTGTAGACTGCACATACAAAACATGAAATATCCTCTGAACTATATATGATAGAGACGAGCAGCAAACAGCGTCTGAATCGCGGGGTTTTCCGCTTTCCGAGGGTCCTTGAATGTGCCATCGCCATGTGATCAAGTGATACCAACAGGAACAGACGCTAAACTAAGAGCACCGATGCTAAACCAAACCGAACGTACGGCGCGATGCGACGCTTACACATTGTTTTACAAAACATCATCAAAACATTATACTGTAACTTCGGAACCGTTTATGATAGAGACGAACTGTAAAAAACATCTGAATCACGGGGCCCTCTGCTTTCCGAGGGTCAGTGAATGACACCTGGATCAATGACAACAAGACCAGAGCGATCGCTCTGAACAAGACCTGAAAACGGCAGCTCTCCTCTCCGCTGTCGCTGCTGCTGCAGCTGCAGGTCCGCTGCTCTGTGGCTCAGCTGACAACAATTGGTAGGATACTCGCCACAAAAACATAATAATAGACAATAAACAAAATATAAAAAGTTTTCCACCTATTTTGGCTGTTTGACAGAATAAAACTTTGGCGACATCCGACGGGTTTGGGGGCCCCCCATTGGCTGCGGGGCCCTAAGCAGCTGCTTAGTTCGCTTATAGGGAGGGCCGGCTCTGGGTATCGGTGCATCCCTAATTTGAGCTGGACGCATGCAGTTATTTGACAGAATCATTAACATCTGGATGAAAAACAGCTGGATGAAACTAACAAAAATGTCACATTTCCATCATCGTTTGAGGTTCGACTGGTCGTCTTTTAATGACATCATCACGTTGCTCACTATTCTTCTTCTATATGGTTTAATGACACATGAGTGGAGCCACAAACTGTTCACCTGAAGGAGCTTCACTTCTAATATTCAATGAGCATCTATTGACATTAGCATCATGGATTTAGCTGCAAAGCTAATGAATTGCTCCTCTTCTTCTTCATAAAATGTATATGTAGGCCTATATATGTATATTATTAAACTTTGTTGAGGCTTATGTTATAATAGAGGCATCAACAAAAAAATCATGATTGTGACATCCATATATAAGTCATTCTATGTTGTTATTCTACATTGATAGGCAGAACATATTGAATAAATGCATATAATTGTGTGTGCTTGTACATAGAAATACAGAACAGTCAATGTCTGATGACCTCGTGCTGCAGATAATGAAGTGTTAATACATGAACACCTCACATAACCCCTGCTCTCTGACGTCTGGTTCTTCTATTCTGATCCTCCATTCAGCTGCAGCCTGACAGCTGATTTACTGTATATTTAATCACCAGCACAACACTGATGATGCGATCAAAGATGGAGGAGCAGGTTGATGGATATCACTGCAGGGGTTGAAGCTGCAGAGGGTTTTTTTTTTTTTTTCATATCCAAATCAAACAGTTACAGTAAAAGTGAAGCTTCACCGACTCTTTATTTATTCATCTGGCTCATTTATCAGCCGGTCAAGCGAGAGGGGGTTCGTGGTTCTACCTCTCACCGCGCGCGCCATGTTTGATTTAAAGCGGCCATAAAAGATGTAGCGGTGTGAGAACTGTTGTCTGATGTTATATGTTAGTAACAGACCATAATAGCTCGCGCTGAATGACAGCTCAGGAGGAGAGTGAAGACGTTGGTATGCCGCGCTGCTGCCGGGGTGAATTAGACTCATCCATTAGTGATCGCGCGGGTTTCATGAATGCAGTCTGCAGAGGAGGGACGTGCTGAGAAAGACGGGGAGCAGAGAACACGAGCAGAGAGCAGGAAGGACAAACAGAGGATGGAAGGAGATTAAACGAAAGCAAGAAGCAAAAAAAGTAAGCTGGCACGAACAAGATGAAAAGACAAAGACGAGAAATGAAGTCTTCCAGAGAAAAGGGAAGGTTCCCCCAGAAGGCCGCTCCGAGTCAGAAGATGCATTAGTAATTGATCTGAGCGCGCTGGAGCGTGCGTGATAAAATGCTCAACAGTATTTTGCATCGCAAGACAATTTGGGATTTCGATGGTTCCACACAGAGAAATTATTGAAACCCTGTTTGCTTCCAGACTCTGAGATAGAGTTTGATTTTTTATCTCTCAGCTCTTAAAGACAAATGACGGCCGCACACGGAGCGTGGAAAAAAAAAAAGAAGAAGAAGAAGAAGAAAACCCAAATGAGAGTCAGCCGTCGCTGTATGATCACTCAGCTGATCGTTGTCTATTTGCAAAGTAAAGTTACGCAAATAAGTACAAACTGTTTTTGCCGCCGGTGAGGACTCATCAATCCCACACCTGTGCAGCGTGGAGCTGATCTCAGATCTGCTTTTTTTTTTTTCAACAAGGTCTCCTCTCCAAGTCCGACCATCTGCTGAGTGACGTTTGGTTGGAAACGGAGAGAAAACACAGAGCGAGGATGGAAAATGGATCAGTGTTAACTTTGAAAAAGCGGTCATTTAGCATTTATAGAAAAGGACAAAAGAATAATAATAAAGGAAGAAATAAATGTATCTTCACCATCAGTGAATCCACCATTAACTCTGTGGATCTATTGCACTTTAAAGGGGACATATTATGGAAATATCACTTTTTGAAGGCTCTTTATCATGTATTTGTGTGTTTGTCTTGCCTTCCGGATCCCCAAATGTGAGAATTTACAAATGAAAAACCTATAATTTTCAGGCTCCTGTGTTGAAATCCAATCCCCCACCCCTACCTGTGAGTACTGGTACCGGTAGAAGGGGCATTTAAAGGGACAGGTCCTGTTCTGAACAGAGCTGTTTTGAGAGGATGATGGGTAACAGACATGTCTTTAAGACACCAGGGAACTACTTTAATTTGTGGAAAGGGGGCAGAATATGTCTCCTTTAAAGTCTTCTGCTGTGTTTCACCCACAGACCAAAAACTGAAGAGCAGATCCAGAGCAGGTTGAATTAACAGGGACGCTACAGCGAAGCAGTGAGAAGTCGGTGTGTGTGTGTGTGTGTGTGTGTGTGTGTGTGTGTGTGTGTGTGTGAGACAGACAGACGGCGTGAACGCTGGCGACAGGTTACAGGCAGGTGAACAGGAAATTGGAGCAGGAGCGGCTGAGGACGCAAAGCAACTCTGACAAAGTAGAAATGGGAGCGGGACGGGCTGGACAGATGTGGCCTGATGTGCAGGATGGAGCGGGTCACGTGACTGAGGGAGGGGGACGAGAAACGACTTCATCATCATCATTGTGTTGATATATCCCAGCATGCATTTAGCTTCAACCATGGGAGATTCGAGGTTCAAGATTCACTTTATTTGTCATTTCTCAGAGTATTTTCATAAATACTCTTATTGTGTCTGCAATAAGAACAAGACGAAACAAATATACACTGCAAAAACTCAAATATCTTACCAAGAATATCCGTCTTATTTCTAGTCAAAATGTAATTTCTAGTTAAAACAAATCTCATTCTACTTAAAATATGACTCATCACATAAAAAGCAGCTTGTTTTTAGACACTTTCCATTTCTTTTAAGCATATTTTCACTTGAAATAAGTAGAAAATTCTATTTTTTATACTTATTTCAAGTGAATATTTGTTTGAAACAATTTAAAATGATCTAAAAACAGTAATTTTTAAGGAGATGAGTCTTATTTTAAGTGGAGAGAGTTTAGTTTTGACTAGAAATGAGACATTTTGACAAGAAAGAAGACAAATATAGGAAAGATTTTGAGTTTTTGCAGTGTACAGTTTCTCATGCATATGTCCGAGTTAATAAGGAGAACCTGACCTTCACCTCCTCTTCCTCCTCTTCCTCTTCTTCTCTTTCCTCTTCCTCTGGAACCACTCCTGGGCCTGAGCGATACATCACGGCAGCTCAGCTCAGTCTTGAAGGCTGCTCCACATGTGGCTGAGGAATGTGTCGTTTTCCAGGACGATAATGGCTCCAAGGATCCTTCATGGCCGAACGTATCAAGACTCATGGCCTGCCACCGACGACAATAATAATAGGCTACAGCAGAAGATTATACGTCCTTCAGAAGATGTGGCCCTGAGCGGGGACAAAGTCACACAAAAACAAACTCAACCAAACTCCTTTTTTTTGCTCGCTCATGTTAAAGCGGCAGCAGCTTCGTGTAACGAGCTGTTGTTTTCATGTTTGAGAGGAGAAGAGAGGAGACCTGTGACGTTTCTTCTCATGTCTGTGATTTGATTTGATCTGATTGAAAGTCAATAAGGATGTTAAAGCTGCTCTGAGTGGAGTTTCACTTTCTGCAGCTGCAGGAGCGCTGAGTTAAAATAAAAAATCAGTGGTTAAATCAGTGTTTGAGCTCCGAAGCAGCTCAGCTGGTCGGTCGGATTTTTATACAAAGCCAACGTGGATTAAAAGACGGCGTGTGAAAATTTGAACATGTAGCTTCATAAAAAGAGTCAGTGGATCTGTGTGTGTGTGTGTGAGAGAGCAGAACAACCTGGTAATGAACTGTCAATTAGCCCGCGGCTAACAAAGCTAACGAGATGAGACGCAGAGAGTACAGCGTGTGTGCGTGTGTGTGTGTCTAGTTCCATGCTCATGTGTGTAGGTGGATATCAATGTGTCTTCAATGTTAGTGGACAGGTGCGCATTTGTGGGTCTGTGTGTGTGTTGATGTGCGGAGAGGCTAACAAGCTGAGACACAGTGAGCATCAGCTGAGTCGATCCAACAGTAGAGTTGTATCGTGTGTGTGTGTGTGTGGATCTGACAGGGTTAACTTAGAGAAGGAAACTAACGAGACACGACTTGTGAGCGTGAGAAGACAGAGAGATTATGAGCATCTACAGTAACATGGCTTTATGCTGAGTGTGTGTGTGTGTGGTGTCACCTACATGTCTGTGTCTAATCTGCAGCTCAGTTTGGCTTCAGGATGATTTGATCTAATCCATCAGATCGAGGGGAAGGACGATACGATCGAAAGCTGATTAAAGTTATTGATTTGAATCTAAATTCAGCTGCAGTTCAGTTCTCAAAGTTAAAAGCTCACAAATTCTTGGTGCATTCCTACCGAAGCATATTGTATTAACTTGAGTCATTTATTTTTTGTTCTGTTAAAGGGATAGTTCAACATTTTGGAAAATTGGCCCATTGCCATAATCCCTATAGTCATAGCAGTAGGTTTGTTACCTTTAATTGTCGGTGCAAGCTATTTTTAGAACGGTGGAGCAGAGCCGTGAGCTGCTCAGAGCTACGCTACGGAGGCTCATGGGATTTCTTGGTTTCCCTCATCAAACTCATCAAATACACAATCCAACAACTCAAAAGCGCTGTCGTGGACACGTTGTGAGCTGAACAACCACCACGCTATGAGATAATAACGGAACATTACGAGACAGAGCTGTTTTAGAGGTAAATTCATGCAAAACCGCCGAGGCACGTTGCCTTCAGGGACAGTTTTTCAGCAAGCAGTCTCTGTATTTACCTCGAAAACGGCTCAGTTTCATTAAAGTTCCGTAACAAACCTAACTTGTCCACTAAGATTTTGTATTTGATGAGTTTGATGGCAATGGACCAATTTGCCAAAATATTGAACTATCCCTTTAAGAATTTTTACTTGGACTCCACTTACTCATAGATGTCTGATATAGTTGCACCTTTATTTTGAAATCAGTCCTTACGTTAAGTGGGAGCTTCTCACGGGATTTTGAAATCTCGAAGCTAAGTCAGAAAAAAATGACCCCAAAAAACAGGAGGAAAATAATTACGACGAAAAACAGAAAAAGTAAAAATAAATAAATTACCCAGAAGAACACAAATAAATAACTGACTCATAAAAACTGGATCTTTTATTCAAGTGAATGTAAGACGCATTCCTGTGAAAAAGTTCCATATATGGAATCAGGCTCTAGAAACATGAATTAGGGAAATCTGATTTCAGTCTGAGTAAAAGTTTCGATCCTCCCGAGATTGTTTCTAACACTTTGAGTCTCAGCAGAAGTTCACACACACATACACACCTACACACACACACACACATAGACACACACACACCTGCCCCATGGGACTGTGTGTATCTGCTGTAGGTAAATGAACAGCTCAGCAGATCCTCCCCCGGGTCACACTTGTGTGCACACGGGTTTTCATCAGTTTCCTTTGTTCTTATAGCTACTGTAGTGAAGTATAAAATCCAAACAGACACAATACAACACAATATAAATACAATAAACCTGATTATCATAAAATAACCACATTATGGGAAAACCTGTTGTTATTTATAGCAAACATCGAGGTGAATATCTCCTTTGTTACTGTGCAGCAATTTTACATTGAAGATGTTCGATTTAGTTTAAACACAATGTGACACACCGCTAACACCCGTGCAACAGATGCAGAAGATGTTTGGATCTTTAAAGGGATAGTTCACCCAAAATTCATCTACAGTGCACCCCCATGTGAGTAGATAATGAGTGCAATTTGAATTTTGGGTGAAATATCCCTTTAAAAGATGGCAGCAAAAGCACAGAGAGCAAAAGTGAGATTTCTGTGAATAAAGCAAAAAGTGAAAACTTCAGTTTCCGACTTTGGGAGTGTGAGAGTTTAGCTAAAGACGATTTAGCTCCAATCAAACGCAGACTGAAATGGGATGATTTCTGTTTCTCTTTTCAGTATATTTTGTTTTGCTTCTTAAAATTTACCGTTTTCTTCTTTGGCTCCTGTTTCTTGTTTCCATCCAATATCTTCGTTTTCTCACATCCCTCATTCATCTCCTGTGTGTGTGTGTGTCTTGTCTGCCTGCTTGCCAGATAACCTGTCTGAGGTGCTATTGAGGTTAATGAGGGGAGACAGCATCAGGCTCCAGATCCCTTTAATAAACCTCGTCAGCTCCACCCGTCTGGTGCATGCCAATGAGTTATCCAAACGTATCGCTGCGCGCCGTGTCGGCGGAGGGAGAAAATAAAACCGCTATACGAAGGAGGAAATGAGGCCTGGGTCTTAAATAGGACGATGAATGACTCGAAAAATGCCCTTTGATGAGTTGGAGAGGTTGCAGACGGGCGGGTCAATTTGTTATCGGGGACAGACGGAGGCGGCAGACAGCTCGCAGTCAGGTGCAGAATTTATTCAGATGGCGCCACTGTAGATTTTTTTTTTTTTTTTTTTAAGGAGGGAAATGAGATCAGAACGGATCAAATTAGATAAAAACCTCAATCATCACAGAGGAAATTGGGAAATAGATGAGAACATTTAACGATGGTCAAAAGTTGTTGGAATAAAAAAGTCAACAAATGCAGCTCATTAATCAAACACACCCTCCTGAATATGCTCCATAATTATGGGATGCCTTGTTCCTGTAGATGCAGAAGGGTAAAAATAACTTAAAGGGATAGTTCAGCATTTTGGTAAATTGGCCCATTGCCATAATCCCTATAGTCATAGCAATAGGTTTGTTAACTTTTATTGTCGGTGCAAGTTGTTTTTAGAACGGCGGAGCAGAGCCGTGAGCTGCTCAGAGCTACGCTACAGAGGCTCATGGGATTTCTTGGTTTCCCTCATCAAATACACAACTCCAAAATTCTCTGGTGGACAAGTTGTGACCTGCACATTCACCACACTATGAGATAGTAACACAATGTTACCACACAGAGTTGTTTTAGAGGGAAATACAAAGACTGTTGATGAAAAATTGGCCCTGGAGGCATTTGATGATTGATGATTTGATGAGTTTGATGAGGGAACCCAAGAAATCCCATGAGCCTCCGTAGCGTAGCTCTGAGCAGCTCACGGCTCTGCTCCGCCGTTCTAAAAATAGCTTGCTCTGACAAATAACGGTAATGAACCTACTGCTATGAATATAGCGATTACGGCAATGGGCCAATTTGCCAAAATGTTGAACTATCCCTTTAAATAGAATGCGAAACAATTTCCAACATTAAAATCAGCTGGTAACGTAAACATAGCAGCTGCTCCACAAATATAACACATGAATTTACCTATACAAAAATATGCAAGATGCACACAGGAGCTCATCAGAGTCGTGGTACATGAAAATAAAAAGATGATGAACTTCCCCAACAGCGCGTGCAAGGTAACAATTAAAAATGTGTGCATGTAGTTAGATTGTTATCTGATTAGAAAATAGATCATCCTTCATGGGGCCGAGAGAGTTTCATAGTCTGTTTGTCCAGGTGGTAACACACTGCACACCGTGGAACTAAAACACACACACGAAATGTACAGTAATAAGCTCTGCAGGCGAGCAAGAAAGTCCTCTCTTTCTTTGTGATATCAGTGCGCACACACACACACACACACACACACACACATATACACCTGCGCTCCATTGAAGTTCCCCAATGAAACGTCTCCCTCCTTGTACTTGAAGAAGAAAAACCGTTAGAGGAGCTCATATTTCTCTCCAGCCTGTTTTCATGTGAGTATTGAGCTGCAGAGTCACACATCTAAATATAAGACTGCAGGGAGGAAACAGAGGGATGATACAAATGAGAGAGGGAGGGATGGAGGTGATGGTGCTGCTGGTGTCTGTGATTGCATTCATTTCGTAGTCAAATTTTTTGTTGTGTCTCTAAAAAGGAGGAAGGAACCATCTCCATTTAGATTGCTTTCAGAAAGGACACACATGCACACACGTCGCATGCACACACAACCATAAAATGCACCATCGACCATCAAGCATACACACACCTACACAAACACACCAACACACATCTACTGTAGAAGTGTCCGCAAACACAAAAAACCCATGTGCCGTCTCACACAACTGTGCTTGTGTGTTTGTGCATAGTCTGAGAGAAACCACAAGACCTGTTGTCGTTTTTCTTCATCTTATATTAAATATATATATTTAAAGGGATAGTTCAACATTTTGGAGGAGCAGAGCAGAGCCGTGAGTTGCGGAGGCTCATGGGATTTCTTGGTTTCCCTCATCAAACTCATCGAATACACAATACAGACAATAATTACTGTACGTTACGAGATGAAGCAAATTCGTGTAAAACCGCTGATGTGCGTTGCCTTCAGGGACAGTTTTTCATCAACAGTCTCTGTATTTCCCTCTAAAACAACTCTGTGTGGTAACGTTGTGTTATTATCTCATAGCGTGGTGAATGTGCAGGTCACAACTTGTCCACCAGAGCGTTGTGGAGTTGTTGGATTGTGTATTTGATGAGTTTGATGAGGGAAACCAAGAAATCCCATGAGCCTCCGTAGCGTAGCTCTGAGCAGCTCACGGCTCTGCTCTGCCGTTCTAAAAATAGCTTGCACCGACAATTAAAGGTAACAAACCTACTGCTATGACTATAGGGATTATGGCAATGGGCCAGTTTGCCAAAATGTTGAGCTATCCCTTTAACCTGTGTGATTTTTGTATTTAATATTTTCAGTTTTTTGTTCTGAGCTGCATTCATTTTGCAGGTTCCGGTCTGAGGTGAATGCTGCACACATAAGGAGTGCATCCTAGGCCGAGGTTGGAGCTGTCGGCTGCTGCACTCAGTGGAGATGGAGATTTGCAGAGTCTGACTGAGCTGAGCTGCATATTTTATCTCTGGATTGCAGAGTTTTAAATGTTAATGTCACCACACAGGCCGACTGTAAGCTGATATTTAAACACACAGAGTAAAAACAGAGTCGACACTAAATGAGTGGGAAAAAGTTATTAAATTATTCAGAGGTCAGCAGCTGTGGCAGCGACGGTGTGACGTGATTGGAGGAGGAGACTTTATAGTAATGGTGCAAATGTTAATGCAGACGTACACAAACACAAGTACAGGTATAAACATGCCAGGCAAGCATCTCTATCTCTATGGCAATAAACAGACACATTGTTTATCAAATCCTGATTTTATATCTGACATTCTGTTCACTTATTATATAGGCTACTACTTAAAAATCACTTTGATTTTAAAGTAAGAACCAACAAAACTTGAGGAAACTGGTCGGGGTTGGACTTGAGCTCTGGCTTTCAGTGCTGTTACGACCCATTTGAGACAAACAGTTTGTCTCAAAGGGCTTTACAGGGCATCACAACAACATCCTCTGCCCTTAGACCCTCACATCCACTGAGGAAAAACTCCAATATATCCAATATAGTAATTATTGCCAGTGTTTGATGTGAAGTTCTTCCTCTGCCTCCTTAAAAGGATAGTTCACCCAAAATTCAAATTTCACTCATTGCAATTAACTGACATCATCGCAAATCTCGCTGAGACCCTCTGGTGTTGAGGCCCCGACATGAGAAATTGTTCGGACAAATCAGGAAATTGAGGAGTGAACTGAGACACTAGGAGCTTCCTCTACAAACAAGCTTAAAATATAGACTTTTTAATTTTTTTCTGAACAATTTCTCATCTCCGGGCTTCTGTACAAGAGGGACATTTCAGACAAACAGCATGGAGGTATTTGGATGTTTTTTGGTGTGTTTTTTTGGACGAAGACCTCTGGTGTCCATTGCAACCATTATATTGGAAATGCACTGCTACGTGAGACCCCCCCATAACTCAGAGAAGGGACGGAGGACTCTGAAACTTCTTCCAGCCCTTAGTCGACATGAGGGTGAGTAGATAATGAGACTTCATTCTAGGGTGAACTATCACTTTAAGTAATAACGATACATGTATTGAAAGTGGCTCAGTGTAGTAGAAGTGCTCCTCCTCTTTCCTGCACTTCCCAAGCAGCCAGGAAACCAGAGCAACTCAGTGGTTTGTGGAGCGGCTCCCTGCTGATCGGTGCATGGAAACATCATCACTCAGTCAGTCAGTCAGCAACATTCAAGACTTCAGGGTTCATCCTGTTTCTGCGGTTCAGCCAAAAAGAATGAAGTTTGACACTTGTATACGCAGTCATTCTTTAGCTTAGTTCTTGTTTTTTGTTCTTTCTCGAGCATCGTCCAGCAGCAGACAGGTGTCACCGGGCTGCTGGTTCACTTTAAAACTCTGATCCTCGTTCTTCACTGAGACTCAATCACAGAGTGGAAACTCAGCTCGAGTGTCAAGGTGTTGGTGTCTCGTTGCGTTAGCGACACGTCGGCACAGGACGTGACAGTCGAGACAGGAAGTCAGTCGAGATGCTCAGGAGAAGTTCCTGAAACACTGAGCTCCAGTCACTTTTTTTAACAGCACAAACGTGATGTAATGTATGTAAATGTGTTGTTGACCAGGATTAAAGATGTTCAGCGTCACAACGAGATGTTGATTCACAAAAGTCTCACACACGACGAGGATGTTGTGAATAATGTGATGCAAATTGAAGCTTTTCCCCCGGGACGCGTCTTAAAGTCCAGGATTCAGTACTCACACACACACACACACACACACACACACTGGCTTAAGGCATTTTCCATTTTCCTGCATTATAACTGCAAACCTGTAACTAATTCCACATGTTGTCTCCACATAGCAGAAGCAACACACAAATGCACTGCTTGTGTTATCTTCTAGTACACACACACTGCACACACACTGTCCACTAATGTATTAATTATCATTTAATTTTCATTACAGCAGAAAGTGCTGCTTATTCTCTCATTTCTTTCTTATTTTCTCCTCGACCTTCATATTTAATGGATGACGCGTCCGAGCTGTGACGCTTTAATATAAATACTTCAAAAGTGTAATTTGTCCTTCTGTATAAATAAAACACACTGACCCAACAGTGTTTTTTTTTTTGTGGTTCCTTCATTACTGTCGTTCCCCTGCAGTGAGTCTTTCTTTCTCCTGGTTGAAATAATCGGAGCTGTCACTTGTCAGCAGGAAGCTGCAGTAACAAAGTGTCCAGCGTGTCATCGTTTGGAGGAAGAATTAATTAACTCTCCCTTGTAGTATTTATGATATCACAAGACAGAGGCGCTGCAGCCGGGTTTCCAATGAAGCTGCAGTTTAATGACGATGAGTTTCAGTTTTAGGAAGATCTGCCATGACTTCTTTTTTTATGACATTAAATGTAAAAAGTGTGTTGGAGCATCTTGATGAACAGATTCATGCATTTTCAATCTTCCTAAGATATTTTCCCTTAGCAAAAAGTAGTTTATTAAAGTATACTACTACTATACTCATTTCATACTAAAACTGAGGCAGTGTACTTGGAAGGGTACTTTTGTAAACTTAAAATGACCTCATGAAGTATACTTTCATAAACTAAAAATGTGGACTAGAGGTATCTACTATAGATGAGTGTACTTGTACTTGTTGCATACATGAAAGTGTACTTTTGTAAACTTAAAATGACCTTATGAAGTATACTTTAATAAACTAAATTGTGGACTAGAAGTATCTACTTAGTACACTAGGAGTATATAGATGACTGTACTTGTTGCATAAAGTGTACTTTTGTAAACTTAAAATGATCTTATGAAGTATACTTTAATAAACTAAAATGTGGACTAGAAGTGTATACTGAGTACACTAGGAGTATATAGATGAGTGTACTTGTTGTATACTTGAAAGTGTACTTTTGTAAACGTAAAGTTACCTATAAAGTATACATTTATAAATGTTCCAATTTAGTCTGAAGAATTATTGAAGTAGTAGCCTATACCCTTTAGTACGCTCCATAGTATACTTGCTATACGTACTGTTTGCAGACCTGCCTTGGGCCTTTCTGCATGAACCTGCGTTATTTGGAGATTAACTTCCTGTCCAGGGTGAGTTGTGAGTTGTGATTGGCTCCTGCCTCCTATGACGCTGCATAGATGGATTATATTGTTTATTGTTTATATCTATGTTCTGGTTGCTAACGGTTGCTCTTCATCCTCAAACTTTGCTGCATTTCTTGTCATTTGATGAACAGAAGTTATAAACATCTGGACTCCTCCGCCTCCTTTGAGTCTTCAGAGAGAGACGGGTCCAGACTGACTCCAGGCCCGCCGCTCCCCGTAGCGCTCCCAGGTGTAGTTTGACTTTTTTTCAATTTTAATTCCTTATTCATCATTTTTATTTTCCATAAAGATCCAATAAAGATACCACCTTTATATTCCTCGTAAAAAAAGACAATAAAACTGAAAAATAATGGTGTTTTCCAGGCGCGTTGCTAAAATATTGAAGTTAATGTAACGAGGGAGCTCCATTCACAGTAAATTCAGATTGTGTGTGTGTGTGTGGCAGTAGCAATCTGTGGTTTTTGAGAATGGTCTGCCGCTGTTGTCTCATGTGGACTAATGTTGTATATTATGACATATGATTTTATAATGTCTCAGTATCCGCTCTCTGGTATTCATTGTCTAACTTACCGTAGATGACCATTTATTAGCCTGGGTGTTTAATATGCTAAATCGACTTGGACCCCAGGCGTTTATAAGAACCAGGTGTTTATTTGCAACAGGCTACAATTTATTTTTGCAATGAGCAGCACCAGACCATCATGCAAATAACAGGGATTTCACCATCGACCACTGGACAAAGACAGTTTGTCTGTGTTACCGCGACAGTGTTATGAACGGTAGCCGGGGGGTGATCGCGGTAATTTCAACACTGTACATTAGCGTATTTGTCCATTTGTCTTTGTTGTCCAGCGCGACCTGTCCCGCTAGCACACCTGTGTTTGTGTGTGTGTGTCTGTGTGTGTCCGCCTTTTTTTTTTCTGTGCAAGACTATAGTAAACACTTAATCACCCGGGCGTTTAATTGAACCAGCGTTTATTATGCCAAATGAGCTCGGACCCCGGCGGCTATTAGAGCACAAGCGGGTATTTGCACGCGGGCGACTATTTGGTCATCTACGGTATAACAACAAGCTGCCAGAACCGTGCAGGTGTGACTGAACATCTGTAAATGGTCTAGTGTTGGTTTCGCTTGTTATTGTAACTTAAGCGGAACATCTTGAAGTTTAAATCGATACAGAAAAGGGGCGTTTCCATTGCAGGAAAGGACTATTTCCTGGAACTTTTACAGGGCTGAAGCCAGTCCCTGCTTGGGCGTAGCTACTGTAGGTATTCAGACCGGCTTTGAAAAACTTCTGGGTGGGGCTTGAGATTTACTCTGTGCTGATTGGGTGATACTCAGAGCAGGATGTAATAACAAGTGAAAAGAAAGGTGTGAAAATAAGCAGCATTTCTAAAAACACTAAAAAGTGTCAACATGACGGAGAGACGACTTCTCAATCAAGTGACGATTGAAACAGAATTTGATGCGTTGATGCATTTTTTGATGCTCGACATCAATTTCACAGTGATCAAAACTGTTACAACGATGAGGGGTCAGTTCTGCACAAATTCAACAATCAGTAGTGTAGTTCATTTGGCGGTGAATGAGTCCTGATGGCGGGTCTGTCTGGGTTTCAGTCCTCTGAGTGCTCAGCCTTTCTTTCTATTTCCTGGTTGGATGCTGAAGCTGCAGTTATACTTTTTGTTTGTCAGCAGGATTTGGGAGAAAAAAAAAAGAAAAGAAAATCAGTGCTTATTGCCTTAGCGGGAAATATTTAATCACTTTCCTCAACACCAAGCCTTTGTAAACGGATGTTTCTCTGTTGTTTCAGGATTTAATCCGGTCAAAGCAAAAAAAAAAAAAAAACACATCATGGTCGTATACTTATAGATTCATGCAGTCGTGTCTTATAATAACAATGGAGTCAAGGTCGAGTCGGAACAGCGCTCGAGTGTTTACAAGTAGAAAACATCCTGTTCCTCCAGCGTAGTGGAGGAAATCTAAAACCCTGTTGACTTGTTTATTCATGGGAACAAAGATCCAGTTACAGGATCCGATCTGGTTTTTTTCTGAACTGCGCCCAGAATAAGGCATTACGCCGTCAGCGTGAGCTCGGCCAATGGGACGGCGTCACCGCGATAACAGTGGAGATTAGACGGGAACGTGGGAATAAAAGAGCAGAGGAGCAGGAGGGGAGGAGAGAGGAGACGTAATGATGCAAGTACCCAAGATAAGTGAGTGCCATCTGAGGTTGCCAGGCCCCAAACGCACACACACAGACACACAAACACGCACACACACGCACGCACTCTCCCTGCTGTGTGGAGCCCCTGTGCCACATGAAAAATGTTCGCTCTTTTCTCTGCTTGTTTACAACAGTGGCACTTTTCAATTAGCTGGGCAAATGCACACGCACACACGCGCACACAAACACAAACATACACGCATATATTAACGCGCTGACACAGAGTTAGGGCACACAACAGCACACACACACACACACGCAAATATACACAAAGTGCAGGCCTATTTTTCAGCCGAGAAAGCTATCAGTAGAGAATACAAACAACAGAGGCTGCAGAACAAATGAGCTGTTCCACACGCACACACACACAGACGCACACACACAGACACACAAAGAAGTAAATGAGTTAAGGCGTGCACTGCAAAGGCAGAGTTGTTGTGTGTGTGTGTGTGTCTGCTGGGGTTCCTTCAGCCACTATGCAATCAAACATAATCATGGGCACAGTTATATGAAATATAGCCTATACTGTTTTTAAACACACACACAGACACACACACGTCCAGGTCTTTTAGTTCTGCTTTTGTCGACGGACTCTCATGATGATTCCCCAATTCCCCAAATCTCTGATTCATTCTCGTTCTCATCTCTGTCTCGGTCTCTTGTCATTGTTGTTGGACAGACGACATGGTCCGCAAATGTACCACAACAACAACACAAGTTCTTTGCAACAGGGAAATGTCGTTAATTCTCCTGAATGTCGACTCACAGACTAATTTGTCCGTCCTTAGAAATTCAATACAAACAGGAAACTGTATATGTAATTGTCATTTGTAGCTCGATCTGCTTTGAGGCGCAAAACAAACATAAACACACAAAGTCCTGTTCATTATCACTCCTCTTCCTCCTCCTTCTCCTCCTCCTCCTCCTCTCCGTCTCATTACTCAGAGCAGCTGTGGCGAGGTTGCATCATCCTGACTGGATGGCAGCTTTAAATGTATAATGACTCACTGTTAAACTTGTATATCTTAAGAGCTATTTGTCAAGAGGGAGACGTAAAGTATTCTATCTTATTAAGTATGATTAACTTCTAGAAGGACATCAGCCGCTGTTGGTTGTTTGCTTTAGAAATGCATCACTGTTGAACTCGACATTTTAATGCTACAACCTCCTTCGCTGCTCGTCATTCTTAGTTTTTCCTGCAACTTAACAAATGCACGACTGACAATCTGCATGTGAGATACTAACCTGACTACAGTAACACCAGACTGCATCTCAACCTCTCATCCCAGCTTTTGCTTGATATGAGGAGGTGTGACCGACAGGCGTAGGTCAAGATGTCTCTGTATGCGATTGGACGGACCTCAAACCAATCAAAAGCAACAAAAAACATGTTGACAGATGTGGTTTTGCAGGAACGATGTCGTCTGAGGACTTTTGCACGTTCTGCAAAGAAAGTACAAGTCTGAGAGTCTCTGGTGTCGTGGCCGCCATGTTGGATGTAAACAAAAGCTGCTAGTTCTAGTCATCATCATGTTAAGCCCAACTATGGAAAAATAGGCCTGTTTCTGATTGGTTTCCCAGCTTTTGAGGGAATTGGAAGTGAAATGGAATCACTGGGTGATGCAGGGTTTCAGGTGCAAACAGATCAAGATCTCAAAAAAGAAAGAAAGATGCTGTTCTTCACCTTCAAACGATCCAATAGATAACAGTCTGATACAGTACAACTTGAGTTTATAAAAATCCAAACTCACAGTGAAAAACACCGGCTCTGTTTCCACTTTGCTTCTTTGTGATGATGGAATAAATGATGCATAACTTAAAATATATATATTTGTAAACATATTCATATTTTGATCCAAATTTCAGACACACACACACAAAAAAACCCACACATCCCGCTGCCACTGACCCTGACTGACACCTCTGCCAACTTAATAACCACTGTATTGAAAATAACAGGGGGGCCATGATTACAATTGTCCAGAAATATGACTGGCTGTGTTGAGTTGAGTTGAGTGGAGCGGGGAGTGCTGAGTAATCACACAGCCAATCATTTTCTGCAGAACCTCAATTTTTGGGGGCTGCACAGAAGGTCGATGTGGGTGAACTGTCCTTCAATATTAAAAATAATAAAGCTACTAAAAAAAAGTGACATAAAAGAAAAAAAAAAACACAGAGAGAGAGAGACAGCTGTGCTACAGAGTTGTGTATTTACAGTATTGTGCCCACATGCTGCTGATTGGTGTCCATCATCAAACTTCACACCTCCATCAATTATAAAACTTCCACACAGTTTTGCAGGAATATAAAAATGTCTCCGATGAATTTTCCCCACAGGTCTAATTTGTGTTGAACTGGAACCCACAGGTTTCACCGTTTGAGAGTTTTAACCTTTTTTTAGTGAAAACCTGACAGTCGCTGCTGCTGAGGCTGAAGGTCGAGTCATTGTCGGCTAAAAGAAGTTTCATCTCAGTCATTCTGGGATGTTGTAGTAGTGTTTGAATTCAGGTCATTTTCCATCACTGTGTCTGAAATTATACTCTCAATCCAATATACAGAGTAAACACAGCCTTGAAATGTTTCTACACAGAAGAGTAAGAATAAGTAGCTGTAGACTGCAGAGAGAATTCAAGACGGTTGTAAGTTTCCATCCGTCTATTATATACAGTTTATGTGCATTTTGAATGGCAACAACAATGTGCATCAACTCTCGGATGCGCATCACATTTAGTACAAGGAGAAGGTGGAAAATGTTCTGCATCGATACAGATCAATGCACTTCAACGCCGTGGAAACATATAAGTGAACCAGTTGTGTGCACAAAAGATGAGGTGATGAGTATTAACTCTTCCAAGTCCACATATCTAAAACATTATTTATTCAAATTCTCTCTTATCTTTTCAGCTTTCCTGTTTATTTACCTTTTTGTTGTCGCACTTATGACGTCATCGGCCACACCGTCTTCTTCCTCCTGCAGATTGGCAGCTGACTCGAGAATTAGCGCATAAATGCAGTGGATGGATGGAAACGGATACAAATGAGCATTTTTCTTTTGCGGCATTAACAATCTGCTAAATTTTTGCAATTTTGCATTACAAATTGGATGGAAACAGGTTACAGTGACCCAGAGTTATGTGTTGTTGCTAGGCAGCATCACAGGGAAACATGCAGTGATTGTAATGAGTGACTAAATCAACTAAAAACGCTTGATTCCCGTGTGAAAGTCGCAGTTAATCTCTTATTATCCATGATTGTTCACTGTTGAGTTGACCATGTTACTATTATTATCACAACAAGGAAATCTAATCTTCTTCTCTGGAGGAGGGTCTGGCCAGCGAGACTGAACCACAACTGCTAACATGAACTTTTTATTATCATCATGATAGATTAAACTGTGGTGATGGTGAGTGTGAAAACCACCAGACCACAGGGTTCAAACATGAAAAAAAAACAAAAAAAACACCTGACAGAGACACTTATTTCCTTTAAGCCTTAAAACTGGAGCTGCTTAATCAGGGATTTTTAAGACTTTGTAATTTGCATCTTTTAAGCTGAAGAGAGAGCTCACTCAGGTTCTTGTGCCTTTTCTCATTAGCAGCTTCATTTCAAAATGAAACGTCTACAACTGCTTCATTACGAGTGATGCACAACTCCTGTCTGTGCTGCTGTGTGTGTGTCTGCAGGACGCAGGGAAATGCAATAAAATGAAGTCGATTCAAATGTGAAAGTGAAGAGCGATGATGTGCAAACATTTTCTACAAGTCAGATTCCACAAAAACACAAATCGCAGCATCCTGCATGCATGTGTTAGTGTGTGTCTGTGTGTGTGTTTGCATTCACCTCCCACCCACTCATCAGGTTTGTGAGATGAAGTCAGGCCCCGCTCTGATACGGTCGCTGACCTACATTCTCCTCCATCCTGTGGGAGAGTTCAGCTTTTTTCATTTGTGATTTTTATGAAAGAAAGAAAGAAAGAAGAAGAAAAAATATACAATGATGATGTTTCCCTGACTTCATGGATATAAGAAAAAACTAATATAAAAGAAAAAAGGAAAGTTGCTGATTCATTTCCAGCGATGCCAGATGTGTCAACACTGAGAATGAGGGCAGTGTGTGTGTGTGGATTCCCAAAATGTTGTCTCCCTTGAACGCACCACGTGGAAGTCATATTTCTATGCTAATGTCAAGAATTGCTCTCACTCTCCCTGTGACCTACATACTCATGTTACAGAGAGTCGGGCGGGTGTGTTTCGTGTGTGTGTGTGTGTGTGTGTGTGTGTGTTGGCTGACGTGACGTTATTTTCATATGCGCTGACATCGTCTCCAAGACGACAGCAAAACAGCACCATCTCTGGGATAAACACGGTTTCAAAGGTGAGGATTACACGACACAAACTGACTCCTTTTAAAGAATGTTTAAATCCTCCTCGTGCCAATAATCAATTGTATTTATTAACTTTATTAACAGTAACAAAGGTGACGATTCTTCATCCTGTTCAGTTAAAATCTAATCACCTTGTTGGGAAAAAGGCCAAAAGCGAAACATCAACAAATGTCACAAGTCATTACCTCATGCCCTTTCAAAGTGAACTCCTCTCCCAGCTTCTCTCTGGAGCTTCTAGTAACAACAGGTCGGTGTCAGCCAATCAGAAGAGAGGAGGCTTCGAGCCTCTTTTCTGATTGGCTGAATGTTTTCCCGAGTGATCCATTAAAATCAAAGCCGATTCCAGAATAAAACACTCAGAGAACCAAATCTGACAGTGTTGGATGGTGGTTGGTCCAGGTGGTGGTGGGCGGAGCTTGGAGACTGCTGAGTTGTGACATCACAAAGTGACAGGAAGTCCTGACAGCCTGTGTTTTTATAGGCTCAGTTTCTTAATACAGGCTGTGTGCAATTCTCTGTGGACTGAGGCTTTGATACTTTCACAGTATTAATATAGAACCTAGAGCTGCTTTATAATAAAGAGACATGGAAATTCCACCTTATTTAATATTTGACCTTTAATTTTTGTCATCTAAAAGAAATATTGTTAACTCTCATTAAGACTTGATGCGGAGCAGAGCACCATTCCCATTGTCCCCACATGCAGCCAGGACCCGAGCCTCTCTTACAGTAAAAGCCCGGAAACCTGGACTTATCTCAACCTGTGATGAAGTGTGCGATGTGCTGATGTGGCAGCGCTGTGAGCAACAGAGTGGTTTGTGTAACGTAGCTCGTCCATATTTAACACTGATTCACTCTCGCCTGATGTGTAAAACCTTAAGAAGGGGCGGCTCAGCGAAAGAGGTGCACCACCAAAATAAGGAATAATATTATGATGCCTGAGGTCCTGCTTCTTCATACAAGGTACTGGAAGATCATTTAGTCTCCGTTCAGAGGATGATACAGGACTGGACTGGAAATGAAAACACCACTTTTTTTTAGTTTTTAGTTTGTTCAATACAAAACTACAGATTTCCATCAAGGTCGGTTTGGTCTCAACACAGCCAACAACACAAGGTACAGTAATGTTAATATGAGTTCACAGTGCCTTCATACAGTTATATATTCCTACTTTTCATATTCAAACCTGAACCTGTGATTTTCATCATTTAACTGAATTAAAGACATTCATCTAATAAAAAATCATCGACTTTCTGCTTGATCTCATTTATAATTAATGCAAACTCAACTTTCTTGTCTGGAAAAAATTAAAATTTGATGATACAGTATCACCTTGTGTCCAATTGAATTATTAAAATTGACAAATAATAAGTTCCTCAGTATTTCTCTCAGACACGCACACAGTCTGCAGAAATGTGCTGCAGCACAGATAAGACACCTGCACGCGGCTCTGACACCAGACTCACCGTCCTGCTGCTCCTCAGGCGGTGCACAGGTTCTCCACCAGGGTTCGTTGGGTCACTTTCACTTCATTTCCACCACATATTCTCAGATTAGACCCCCCCCCCCTCCCCAACACGACAGGAGCTACTTGTGTGTTTGAAGACGCTCGGCTCCCGAGGCCGAGGGTCGCGGCATGAACACGTCCACTCAGTCTGGTTCTGGTTTCCCACATGACAAGAAAAAGAGTGCATTTCAATAAAAAAAAAACTGCCCTCCAAGGTGGAAAATGGAGTTCATTCAGTTTGGATCCCCCCATGATGCAAGCGTGAGAACATGTGAATGAGCCTCAGTCCCAGCGTGAAACGAAATTTTGTTCAGCTCGAGTCTCGGGCTGCAGAAGTTTAAGAAAACATCATATATACTGTATATATCAGGCAGTATAAATTGGTTTGGTGACCCAGAATCACACGCGTGAAGCAGCCGTGCATTCAGACACTTTTGCACGATTTGCAGTCCCAATAACTAGAAGTTGTCATTTTGTAAATGCATTAATCAGAAGCCAACTTATGAAGTGCTTAAGTCTACCGAGGCCTCAAGGTAAGAAAAAAAAATCATGTGTTTAAAAATTCAATTTCATCTCTTTCTCTGCAGGAGTTTGACTTCCCAAATTCTGCCAAAAATGGAACAGTTCAATATGTGGTTAGATTTCCTTCTTTCTTTCTTTTTTTTCAGTCACTGTCAGTCAGATTTCAACACTTAGCGACATTAAAGATTTTTCTGAAAAAGTCCAAATGTTTGTTTTTTTATGTTTGGATGATAAAAAAAACAAAACAGCTGAAACATCACTCCTCCTGGAATGAATCCATACAAGTTTTCTTTAATTCAGATTATTATGAGGGGTGCAGCAAAGTGTTAATGAACTAATTACAGGAGCAGCATCTATTATGTTCATTTATATTCATAGCGCTGACTCGGAGATTTACAACCAGTCTTTTCTCTTTAATGATTTTACTCTGTGACTCACGTCTTTATATGAATGACTGTGAACTCCACAACGTGTCTAAATACTTCTCCTGGTTATGAAGGACTCGTCTCTGCTCTGTTTTCATCTCCTCAGGTTCACGTTGATCGCTCACACGAGCTAATTGAGTCGTATCATCCGTCATTATACGTTTCTCCGACACTAAGTGGTTATTACTGTGTCGTTAGGAAGTCAAAGTCGACACTGGAGACAGGAATGTTGCAGTGATGGTTTTGTCAAGTGTTGAAGAGAATATCTGCATGTGTGTGTGTCTGTGTGTGTGTGTGCTCTCGCTGCGCTGATAAGGATCACTCATTATGTGGTAAGTTAGTTCTCTGCTGAGCTTCGCCACGACCCCCCCCCGCCCTCGCCACATCACAGCAAGCGGCTCATCTGTATTCATGGGTGGTTAACAGCCGGCGCACCTTTCCTCTGAAATACAGCAGGTGGAGAGAGAGCAGGAGATAGACACACACACACACACACACACACACAGGTATCATACATCTCCCTGCCTGGCTGGATCCACTGATGGAGGAGAGCGGTCTGGCCTGGATTCAATCCTTTTAATTCACATTTTCCCTTTTTTGAAAGAAACTCTTTTAGAAAAAATATTTGGACATGAAAAAAAAAAGAATTCTGACTTTAGCCTCAGATCTGTGTCGGAATTTATTATCAATACCATGTAATTTTTGTGAGTTACATTACTAATCATGACGAATAAAGTACCTTTATTTTGGAATGAATTAAATAAAAATATAAATAAGTCAAGATCATTCAGTCTGATATAGCTTTATAAAACTCTTTCTGTAAGTGGGAGGGTCATACTACCTCCATGCAAGAACCCACTTTAAAGGGATAGTTCAACATTTTGGCAAATGGGACAATTGCCATAATCCCTATAATCATAGCAGTAGGTTTGTTACCTTTAAGTGTCGGTGCAAGCTCTTTTTAGAACGGCGGAGCAGAGCTGTGAGCTACTCAAAGCTACGCTACAGAGGCTCATGGGATTTCTTGGAACTTGGAACTCATCAAATACACAATCCAACAACTCCACAACGCTCTGGTGGACAAGTTGTGACCTGCACATTCACCACGCTATGTGATAATAATAAAACATTTTGAAGTTGTTGGGTTGTGAATTTGATGAGTTTGATGAGGGAAACCAAGAATTAGCCTCTCTAGTGTAGCTCTGAGCAGCTCACGGCTCCGCTCCGCCGTTCTAAAAATAGCTTGCACCGACAGTTTAAGGTAACAAACCTACTGCTATGACTACTGTATAGCGATTATGGCAATGGGCCAATTGGCCAAAATGTTGAACTATCCCTTTAAATGCATGAATGAAACCCAGTGTTTTCTAATGGAAAGTCTCCCCTTCCCTTATGGAGAGGCTTTTATTGTGAAAAACTACATTCAGGACAGCAACTCAACACATTATTTTGTTGTTGTACAGATGGAATAAGTGCTGTAGAAATGCATCAGACCAGGCTGCAGGTCATTTGTTGTTTTTTTTTATTCCTCAGTGACAGGCTTTTATTTTTATTTTTATAGTCATTGCATGAATTTATTTATTTCATCGCTGCAGCAGCATGAGCATGAAATAGCCAGAATCATCGTCGGTGTGATCCTTCAAGGACGAGGTCTGAGATTTACAAGCCGATGTCGAGCACAGTCGCTAATATTACAGCCAGAGATGAGTCTGACAGGAGCTCATACGTCTGAGACGAGCTTTAAGTTGAAGCACAGTCAACAAATCATGTTAATTGGAGCCACTTGAAGGGGAGGAGGCTCCCCCGCTGGAGGGATTATGGATCTAATCTGGCCTGGGAACACCTCGGGATCCCAGAGGAGGAGGAGGAGGAGGAGGAGGGGATGGAGGATGTCGCTCCTGAGGAAGACGTCTGGGCAACAGAGACAGATAGGAGACTAAAAAATGGACGTACGCTTGGATAATACAGCACTAACAGAGTTTAAAAGAGATGAAAATTCAAATGATTTCATTTTGAAGAGTGCCATCTGATCTGTTCCGATGGTGAATATCTATAAAAACTCAGCTGCATGTGTCAGAAATGACCTCTGAGTCATGTATTCAAATGGTGTTTGCAGCAGCAGCAGCAGCAGCTCAGTCCACAGGTGAAATAAGAATAAAACCACTTCGTGTGTGAGTTTTGCGCTGCTGCAGGGTTTTTATTTTTTTATTTGGCAGACTGGTTTAATTTGTTTGTGATTATGGGACCGCCCTTCACTCTGACTTCTGAGCTGAAGTGTCTTCATTCGTCTTCACACTTGACTCCTGCCCAGAGCTGCTGACCTTCCCCTGGTGCAGAGCAAAGCAAACATTTCATCTTCAGGAGGGGATCAGCACCAAAAGAAGTTTGCAAACATGCGAGCGGATGATTCTCCAAGCACTTGGCCTCAACTTAAAACTGTTTTGATATCCTTGTTTCCCCCTCAGCACTGCCTGTTCTGCCTCCACACTGCAGTGTTATGTGCTTTATGCACAGCAAACACAACCCACCACAGTCCATTAGCACCTCAGTGAGAAAAAAAAGAAAAGAAATTAATATTATAGAGCAACATAATTCAGTCAAACAAAACCAGATGCTATAATAAAAAAAATAAATTAAAAAATCAACTTTCAGCTTGCTTTCAGGCATAATATACACATACATTAGATAATCACTTCAACAATATAACAATGCAGGAAAAAAAAGAACAGGAAATACATGCACTATATAAAATACACATAATTTGCCAGTGGTTTCCATGATGAGCTCCAGTGGCCAAGAGGTCAGATCTCTTGGAGGCAAAGAGAGAAAACAAATCTCACAGGTATCAGGTAGGTCATAAATATGTGATTCAAAAAAATGTTAAAAAAGTGATAATTATTAGATAAAAAGTCATTTTAAGGTTAAAAAAAAAGTTGAAATTATGAGATGAAGTCATATTTATGAGAAAAAAAGTGAACAGGTATGAGGGAAAGTCCTAATTATGAGATAAAGAGTCATACATAAGAGAAAAAAATGATTTAAAAAAAAGACATACTTATACTTATGAGATAAAAAGTTGAAATTAGATTTTTAAAAATTGAAATGATGAGGTCAAAAGTCAAAATTCTGAGGTAAAAAGTCATAAGTATGATGTAAAAAATGAAACTAAAAGATAAAAAGTCAAAATTATCACTTACAATGCATTTTAAACTTTACCAATTATATAAAGACTTTTGCTCGCTTAATCATAAGCATTGTCACATATTTCACTAATCTGTCTTCAGGGAAGTTGCAGTGACTCGCTATCGGAAAATGGAAAGATGGGCTGACATGCTAACCTCAGAAGAAGACGTGAAATGTAAGATACATCAGTTACATTGGTGTTGCTTTTCACAGTTGGCTCCAGCTGGTGGTGAGGTAATCAGCCGCTATTGTTCATGTTAGCGATGTAGCACTATAAAAAAAACAAAAAACATATGTAATAACTCCAAGGGATCACTTGTTCATTGCTTTAACAAAATGTGTCTTGGCCTGTTGAACCACACGATCAATGGTGTCGTATCATTTATGACTTCATGTATACTTCAGAGAGAAGAGCGTAGCAGGGAGAGAGGAGGAAGAAAATGAGAGTTAAAGAGGAAAGATTTAGAGAGATCAAGAAAGAGCCTGAAATAATGACGAGCGAAGATGAGGAAAACGAAAGAAATCTGTGGAAAATTGGAAAGTGAGGAGGCAGACAGAGCAGATAATCTCTGAGAGAGGAGGAGGAGGAGAAGAAGAAGGAAGAAAGAGACAGTTCTCACTGTTTAAACTGTCATTAAAGGTAGGGTCTGGAGTTTTGTGCCTAAAAATAAACATTAGACTTTTACAAATGAAATCCGTCTGAATCATCACCTATGGGCTTCTAGTCCTGTGTGGTGGGGGCTCTGTCTGCAGCCCCTCCTCCCCCTGCCTGTATTTTGGTCTTTTGGTTTGTTTTGTTCATGTTTTGCTGTGCACGTGGACGTTTCTAGGTGGAGCTAGAGAGTCGCAAATGAGCAGAGACACCTATGGTGAGAGAGTCTGTGTCATCCTCCAGCCAATGACGGAGCTCAGGTGAAGCTACTGCAGCAGGAGGCTCGGGCCTGTTAGCTGTGCTGCTAGCTGTCTGGTGCTACTGAGTCTCTATCTCTCTCAGCAGCAGCAGTCAGAACAACAAAGAACAATAAATACAGTCTGAGTGAAGCGCTGGAGCCGCGGACCGATTCCCGACCTCTGGTAACAAGTATTAGGACCATATTAGTGAGCTAGCGGGATGCTAACGTCTAGCGCTCGGAAAATCCGCGGCTAACACCCGCTAGTTCATCACAATACAACGGCATAACAACATACACGGAGGCTCCCGGTGTTGGCGAGAGGTCGGCTTATCGGGCCGCGGCTCCAGCACTTCTTTCAGAGTTTTCCTATCCTTTATGGTCATGACAACTGTTGCTGTCAGAAGCAGGAGGCTACACAGCTTAGCCTGAGGGGAGGGGCTGAGTTTCACTGTTTTGTTTACAAACTGATAGGGACAAAACTCCAGACCCTACCTTTAAACAGGAAGCGGAAAAACCAGGAAGTGACCTTTTCTCACACCTCTTGTTCTCAGTGTTGATATCACACACTTCAAAAGGAAGAGTTATGAATAATCCTGAAAAAAAAAATCCTGAAAAGCAGCCGAGCAAAATCGCTGCTGCCGTTTAAATATAAAAAGCTTGCGTTCAACATTTTATTATTATTCCTTCTTTTTTTTCCTCTCCATTGTGAGTCATTTTCACAATCATCTTTGAACACATATATTCACGTAATGGTCTATTTAACTAACAATGAGCCAGTAAAATGAAAACCTCTCTCTGACGTCTCCATGGCAACATGTGCGAAATGTGAAAGACACAATCACCTAATATCTAATTAATTTGTCACACAACCGCTCATTTGAGCAATAAAGGAATAATAGCTCTGTGGCCACAGTGCAGCAGTGAAAATATCATGGTATGATCTTTAAAAAAAAAGTTTTATAAGTGTGGTATCAACAATTTAATCAACATTTCTATTGTCTGAGCCATATTTTTCTTCATTTTAATAACTACATGAAGGCAGCTGGGGAACAGATGTTTTCGTTGTGTTATGGAAACGGCACTGTCGGAAATTAATGACTGAGGTTGTTATAATACGTCCTTAAAGGTCGCTTATTGTATGAAGTGAGACGTCCATGTCTTTATAATTATAAAACAGCTCTAGGTTTTATATTAATACTGTTAAAGTATCAAAACCTCAGTTTCTGAATTCAGACTGTGTGCGTTTCTCTGCAGACTGAGCCTTAAAACCAGACGTCAGGACTTCCTGTCACTTTGTGATGTCACAACGAAGCAATCGCCAAGCACTGCCCACCTGGACCCACCATCCAGCACGTTGTTTTTTTTTGTTTTTTTTTACATAAAATCTCCCTTATCACTATTCTATTGATTACTTGATCAGTCAAAAAGCATGTAGCCAATCAGAGGAGAGGATCAGAGCCTCCTCTCTTCTGATTGGCTATCACTGACCTGGTACTGGAGGAGGCTGAGAGAGGAAAGTTTGAGGCCACATTCCTCCAGCCGATCCAGAACCTTAAATAGTCTTCTCAAACTGAAAGAAGCCGAGAGGACAGATAAAAGCTGTTTTTTCTTTATTTAGAAATACAAATATATATTTTCGTGAATCAAGATATGAAATATAAGTTTAATAATAAAAGAAACTGTTAAGAAACTAACACTATGGCGTGATATGTACAGTTTATTACTTTATATGCATATATTAAGTGATTTTTTAAATTATTATTTACTTATAAGCGCTGCATATGATACAAATTACAATAACGTAGCACACAAGAACAGCACTATATGATCTATAATGTAATGATGATACATTATTTAGACATAATATAACATAATTAGTATATAATATATGAATAAAACATATAATATGGAATAATGGAATAGCAAAATGAAAATGATAATATTAAAGGCTCGGTAGGCAGAAATCTAGAAAAAAGCCTTGAGTTGAGTCCACACGGTTCTCATCCCCTCCGCCAGTCCGTCACTTTCTTACGTTTTAATATTTTTTCATGCGAGAAAGTGACGGTTTAGATTCCCAATCTGTGGTCAGTTTTTCCTAATAACGTCTGTAAGTATTGTTCCGACTTTTGTCGGAGGAGTGCAAAGCCACACACACTATTCTATTGCATTACTTGATCAGTCACAGAGGCTGCAGCCAATCAGGAGCTGAGCTCATCGGCCGGGCAGCTTCTCTGTCCTCCTCCCTAACCAACCAACTTGCCTGGAGGAGCTTCTTTATTTTCCTTTTTTCAATGTTATCCTCCATAATGTCCGAGTCACGGATAAGAAAAACCTTTTTGAACACATGAACGATAACATAGTATTTATATTTCGTGTAAAATAATACGAATAAGAGCTGCTGCTCTGTGATTGGTCAAAATCTACCGTCACGGGTAGATTTCTTTGCAGGCTGAAAACAGAGCCTAGGGGAGACGCAGACGTCTGATCTTTTTTCACATCACTTCATTTACATTATCCTCAAGGTTATTGTGTAAGTTTTTGCCTAATACTGTCAAAAAAAAGCTGCCTACCCGGCCTTTAAGATTAAAATATGTAATATTCACTGATCAATCTGGACAACTCAGTGGGGGAGAGTGTGGAGGAAGTATAGTGTGTGTACATTTCGTGGTGTGACACCGACACTTTGTGTTATCTCCCTGCATCTCGTTGCTTCTGAACGAGTTGGGAATTAACTGGAGGCATGTTTTCATGTTTTGACATTTAAATAAGTGAGTTTCTGTCCAACTTTAAAACAAAAAACACACTTCTCCTCCATACTTTCAGTCTGTGCTTTCCTACTCAAACAACTAAATAGAAAAAAACAGACATTTTGTTTTAATTGAAGCAGCGTTTGCCGTCGTCTGATTCCTGTCAGCTTCAGAAAACCTTGATCCTGAGGTGTTTAGCTGGTTTTGATGGGAGGAGCAGACCTTTCTGACGGCTCGTCTCCACATTATGTTGGATACAGATGGCAGAGACAAAGGACAAACAGCAGGGGAGGCTTCCAGTGAAATAAATAAAGAAAAAGAGAGAGAACAGAGTGGATTTGATTCACTGTCATCTGTTGTGTTGCACCTTGAACGAGACTGAGATTCAACAGATTGTCAAGACGTTTCCTCTCTCTGTTTTTTTTTCACTCCTGTCCTCGTCTAAACCTTCTGTCTGTGTCATGATACGTCTCCTCTTTCTTTTCTTTACGCCTGATTTACACCTCATCAGGCTCTTTGATATGCAGCTTTGGAAACTGTTGAGCCCAAGTGACTGGGAACACAATGACTTGAACTGTTTTGAATATTTCAAATCATCAAGTGGATTTAAATGGAGGCCAGACAAGAGGTCTCTTTTTTAGCTTTTTCACTATGACAATATTGACTATTATGAGATAATCTGTGTTATTTTCAACACAGAAACTCATTTTTTTTTATATAAACCTGGACCCATAAAGCAGAATACAGAATAGTAGTGGAGAAAATTTGTCTAATGTATCTATAGACAGGTAGAAGTATTTCTATGGGCTAAAGGTCAAAGGTCAGAAATTGGCCACTAAAATCTAAATTGTGTGGTATCAACAATTTAATCAACATTTCTATTGTCTGAGCCATATTACATGAAGGCAGCTGGGGAACAGATGTTTTCGTTGTGTTATGGAAAACGGCACTGTCGGAAATTAATGACTGAGGTTGTTATAATACGTCCTTAAAGGTCGCTTATTGTATGAAGTGAGACGTCCATGTCTTTATAATTATAAAACAGCTCTAGGTTTTATATTAATACTGTTAAAGTATCAAAACCTCAGTTTCTGAATTCAGACTGTGTGCGTTTCTCTGCAGACTGAGCCTTAAAACCAGACGTCAGGACCTCCTGTCACTTTGTGATGTCACAACGAAGCAATCACCAAGCACTGCCCACCTGGACCCACCATCCTACACTTTGTAATTTTATTTTATTTTATTTCACTAAAATCTAAATTGTTCATCGTAAATAAAAAAATAAAAATAATAACGATGCGTCTGTCCTGGCTCCTGTGTCCAATTCATCCTTTGCCACCTGCAAATGAACAGTGTCAAAAAATGTCCAACAAGCATTGAGTGTTCATTGAGGATTATTGTGAAAAAGCAAAACGTAAAAGCAACATGACATTTTGTGTTTGAGCTCATCAGTCCATGTTTAATCCAACGGAGCTGCGCCATCAAACTTAGAAGAAAAGAAAAGAAAAAAAAAGCACAGAAACTCCATCAGTCAAAATCAGCATCTTTAGTAAATAGAAACAAACCGAAGACGTGATCCTCACTTACAAACAATCACTTCCCATTACACAGACACATTTCATGTAAAGCTAATTCCAGTAATTCTGCTTAATGAAGCTTCCAGACTGTGGACTGCGCCGCATATGAAGCATGTTCCAGTCTGAGTGGGGATTTTCAGCTGCAGTGTTATGCATTCACGGCTGTGTGTTAATTGGGTGTTTTTGCAGCATCCTTAAAAAGAAAAGGAGGGAAAAAAATAAAAATATCCGTTAGTGGGGTTGTCAGAACACAGCGCAGGAAACAATCTGCTCGTCTGACGTCTCCCATGTATGAAAACTGAGTCAATGTGATCTTTTTAGTGTGAAATCAACCAGTATTTTAGGGGGTTGTGTTTTTTTAAAGCTGCCAGGGAATGAGCAAACATTGGCACTCACTTCACAGGTGAAGCTGCTCCTCATGCACACAGACACACACACTTGCACACATGCAAACATGCACAACCACACTTGTCTGGCATGTGTGCAGACGCATTTTTACAAAGACTCGATTTTGTGATTTTGCAGGGTAATTTGACAGCAGCTGCTGGAGTCGTGACTTACACACTCGCGCTGTGGGTACACAAAACCTCTCACCTACACACACACACAAAAAAACTCATACAGTAGACACACACAAATACAGCCACTGTTAAAGGGATCGTTCAACATTTTGGCAAATTGGCCTAATGCCATAATCCCTAGTCATAGCAGTAGGTTCGTTACCTTTAATTGTTGGTGCAAACTATTTTTAGAACGGCGGAGCAGAGCCGTGAGCTGCTCAGAGCTACGCTACGGAGGCTCATGGGATTTCTTGGTTTCCCTCATCAAACTCATCAAATACACAATCCAACAACTCCACAACACTCTGGTGGACAAGTTGTGACCTGCACATTCACCACGCTATGAGATAATAACACAACATTACCACACAGAGTTGTTTTAGAGGGACATTCATGCAAAACTGCTGATTCGCGTTGCCTTCAGGGACAGTTTTTCATCAAGCAGTCTCTGTACTTAATGAACCTACTGCTACTGTATGACTATAGGGATTAGGCAATGGGCCAATGTCGGCAAAATGTTGTACTATCCCTTTAAACATAGTCAATTACAGACACACAACTGAGTGGTGCAGAGCTCCACGCACAAACATAAGCACAGAAGTTCAACGATGCAAAGCATCCTGTCGTCAAGGAATATCCACTTTGTCGCCAAGGAAACGGTGATAGACAGGTACTTAATAGGCTCAGTGCTTCCCCACTGTCTTGAGACCTCACACACACCCCCCCCACACACACACACACACACACTGTTCCTTCCTTCCTTTGATTGATCTCCATCTTTTTATCTCTTATCATTAAATGGACGCAGCAACATGAAGGCAGTTTATTTTTCTCTTGACCTGACATTTAAGGAATTACATGGAGTGACAACCAACAGAAACACAGGTAAGTCGGTCACACACAGATACACACACATGAACACACACCACCAGTCTGTCTAAGCAGATCGATGCACACACACTTCACTCACCCACACATGCAGACACTGACATACAAAGACACACACACGCAGACACACACACACAGAGGGAACAATCATGTCTACTTTGTTTTGCCTGCTGCTCTACTGAGGAGTGACATTTTGAGAGGCTTGGTGACGGTGGGACCGAGGGCAGGAGGTTCAGCGGTGGAAGAAGAAGAAAAAAAAAGACGAGTCAGGAGGATGGAGGGAGAGCAGAGCCACGAGAAGAAGAAGAAGAAGAAGAAGAAGACATAGTGTGTCAGAGAGAAAGAGAAAAACCTGGAGACAAAAAAGAAAGAAGTTAGCAAACAGGCCGTGTAGCAGAAAAGTCCTGAGCTGAGAACAAGAGGCAGAGTCAACAAGACACCCAGAGACAAAGAGACGGGGACAGAGGGAGGCAAAGCAAAGTGGGTCAAGAGGTGGAGTAAAACTGAATTTTTTCCAGAAGAAAATCTGAATGAAAGAAAATCCTATGTCAAGTCAATACAGTTCATTAAGTGTAGTTAAAGGGATAGTTCCACATTTTGGCAAATTGGCCCATTGCCATAATCGCTATAGTCACAGTAGCATAGGTTTGTTACCTTTAATTGTCGGTGCAAGCTATTTTTAGAACAGTGGAGCAGAGCCGTGAGCAACTCAGAGCTATACGCTACGGTTTCCCTCATCAAACTCATCAAATACACAATCCAACAACTCCACAACGCTCTGGTGGACAAGTTGTGACCTGCACATTCACTATGAGATAATAACACAACGTTACCACACAGAGTTGTTTTACAGGTAAATACAGAGATTGCATGATGAAAACCTGTCCCTGAAGGCAATGCACATCAGTGGTTTTGCATGAATTTACCTCTAAAACAACTCTGTCTCGTCCCTGGTGAATGTGTGAATTTACATGGAAAAATAAATCACACATTATAAGCTCAAAAGAAAGTTGTGTTGAAATCATTTCTGCAGAAACATCAAACATCACCATTCTGCCTCTAATATACTTTATAAACAACATAAAGAAAGCCTCTTCACTAAATATTTACAGTAATTAATTAACATTAATTAAGCAGCTTCACAGTGAAGATACACATGAATATTATCCAACATGACAGTGCATTTCAAAATAAAAGCACATGTATTCCTCCTCCTCTCTGAGTTGCATCATTGTAATTTGTATTGGAATATATATTTTAGGAACGAGGTCACACAGAGATGTATGAACGAGCCCGATCCATGAGCTACAGGCAGAAAATGATGAGGAACCAGTGCAGCCAGAAGTCAGATAGATTACTGTGGAGCACAAAGATGTGAGAATGAGTCGTGGTGAAAGTTTCTACAGATCCTGAAGGCTGAAAGCTGCAGGCCAAGTCTTCTGACTGCTGGCGCCGAGGATCGTCTCAGTAGCTTGTGTTCATATCAGGAGGGAATTCAGGTTCTGGAGGTGGATGTCGACAATTTATTTGCCTGGTTGGTAAACTGCAGCACAAACTGAGAGAAGGTGAAGCAGCATAAAGAAGTCCAGTCTGCAGTAATGTAAAACATCCACAAAGTTCAGAGATGCAGCCAATAAGATGCTGAAATTTAACAAACTTTGAGAGACTGGGGTATAGCTTCAAAATCAACCAATGACATGTGGCTTGTACTCATTGGGACAGAAATGCATCCAAAATTGCACATTTAAAATATATTCTGCCTCACTTTTTGTCATAAATGTGGCAAAATGTGGTTGTTTAAAACATTGAACTGCATAAGCTTTTATTACTTTAAATGGATGTGGTTGTAAAATAGTGTGAAATACGTAAATTACCTCCTGTTAAACTAAGAGTCCTGGCAGCAGAAGCAGCAGCAGCAGAGAGCATGATGTAGAATAAGGTGCTGATCCTCTGATGCTGTGCAGCATTTCTGAATCTGAGTCTATCCCATGATTCATTGCGTGACTGCAATGATACCAAACAACCCAAGGATTATACTTATTTATATGTAAGTACTGGATTTCAGCTCCGTGCGCCTGAAAATCTCAGGTGTTGGAAGGATGCTAGGTGGCAATAGCTGTGAATTGCAGTGCAATGGTAGCAAATATATGGACCAGACCATATTTTGCAGGGCTAGAGAGATTTATTTTCCAAGCTTTATTCTTGTATCCACATGTTAACTGATCATTAATTTCTGAAAGTTATTATCTGAGTTTTTTTTGGTTTTTTTTTACATCTAAATCGATGTATTTTCTGTTCTTATAAAACGATCTCAGACGTCTGGTGACTCATTCTGTCCTAATTTGGCATCCAATGAAATTAATTTCTTGCATTTTTACGTCACCTCCCCTATAATATAGATCCTGTAGAGCTGAACCTGCATCGCTGCTACCTTCAGCTCCAGACTCAATCTGCATGGTCTCAGTCCGTCATCACCGAGGTCCACAGTGTGTGAAGGTGACACTCCCACTGCCACTTTTTACAATCTGGACCTTATTTTTAGCGTAAAATACAATCACTTACTCACCCAGATAACTTTGGTGTCATTACAAGTCGTTCCTACGAAATTAGCTCCAGCCGAGAGCCGCATATATCTGAATAATAGCAGAATGCAGCCTCTAAATAACACATTATTTGCTGCAAAACTCCTTCATTTCACCAATATTTAGTTCTGATAGGCTAGTGCTATTCCCCTCTGAGTCCGGGGTTAGCTGTTATCAACATCCGGGGTCTGTAGGTTGACCTACTGACCTCTGACCTGGATGATGTCATCACTGAGCATGTCATCACTAATCATTCTGCTTCAGCATTCGGGTCCATTTTTAGCTCAACTAGCCGGAGGTTTAGTTCAAGTCCATCCATCCAAGAAGGATGACATCATCCAGGTCAGAGGTCAGTAGGTCAACCTACAGACCCCGGATGTTGATAACAGCTAACCCCGGACTCAGAGGGGAATAGCACTAGCCTATCAGAACTAAATATTGGTGAAATGAACAAGTTTTGTGGCAGATAATGTGTTATTTAGAGGCTGCATTCTGCTGCCCCGTGTTCTCGCAATATATGGATATGTAGCGGCTGTCGGCTGGAGCTCATTTCATTGGAACAACTTGTAATGACACCAAAGTTATCTGGGTGAGTAAATGAGCGATGCTAGACGTAAGGTCCAGACTGTAAAAAAACCCCAGCAATTCTCCTTTAATGTACATGCAACGTGATTGGCTACTGTAGCCATCAATCAATACCTGTGACATGTCCCTCCCTATAGCTTCCTGTTTGTACCTGAAACCCAGGTGAAGGAGTGTGCACACGTCGCTGCAGCAGCACAGTGGACGCCTGTGTTTGCTGTGATGATGGAGGTTGTTACAGGTTGGACTTCGTCGACTGGCAGTGAGGCTGAGGAATGTGCTGCGTCGGCGCCAACACACTGAATCACAATCAGGATCTCTGTGGGAACACGTGCTAGGACTGTGAAATGACAGGAAGTGACACAACACGTGTACACACACACAAAAAAAAGTAATACAAAGGTAATACATTCAGCGCTACATAAGATATTTAAGGTTCTCTTGCGAGGCGTTTGGAGCCAATCAGGGAATTCTTGACATCTTCTTTTCACAGGCTGTCAAATGTTTCCTCGTCTGATCTCTGCTTCATCTGTCGCCGCAGGTTTTTGTTAAATTGCAAACTGAAATGACAAAAAAGGGAAAAGGTCAAAGAAGAAAAGAGCTCATACAAAAAAAAACAGCTTATAAAACCGCTGTCCTTCTGTCTTTGTCCTCCTGTGTCCCTGCTTTGACATCACATGACCCTCTTTCTTCATCTCTCTCCTCCTGTCTGTTTCTGTTTTTCCACCCCCCCTCCTCACCCCCCACCCCCCTGTGTCTCCCTCCCTCCCCTGTATAACCCTAATGTTTGGGCCTGTCAGCCGCGGCCCACAGAGAACCAATTAGTTGTAGGTTTTCATGCTTTGCTGTTGAGACACTTTTGCAACATGTGCACTTTCACTCACACAAAGTGTTTCTGCGTCTATCAATATTAAAATCAGGAGAGGAAGAAGAAGAAGAAGCTCACTCCAGTGTGTGTGTGTGTGTGTGTGTGTGTGTGTGTGTGTGTGTGTGTGTGTGTGTGTGTGTGTGTGTGTGTGTGTAGCAGCAGTCGGGGCTGATTGGACTGACCAGGCTGAACACCACAGTGGGATTTAGTTTGAATACGAGACGTTTCACAGAATGTTCTTCTTCATCAGGTCTTTTGAAGTGAGGAAGGTGAAAGCTTCTGGGAAGAAAAAAATCCTTTTCATTTGGGAAAACGAGGAGGAAAAGACAGAGAACAGAGACGGACGCTGAAAGACAGATGAGAGTTAGACGACCAAAAAAAGGGGGAATATCCCTTTAATTTAACTTAATATACAAGATACATGACTATATATAGTTTGTGTTTTGTGTGACAGTGTTGTCATGTTTTCTGTCAGTTCTGTGTCACTGTTGGCGAGACTTAGTTGAATTACATACTGTAGTTTAAAGGGACATTTCAACATTTTGGCAATTTTGCCTATTGCCATAATCCCTATAGTTTTAGCAGTAGGTTCATCACCTTTAATTCTCGGTGCAAGCTGTTTTTAGAACGGCGGGGCAGAGACGTGAGCTCAGCTAATGCAATGGAGGCTCATGGGATTTTACTTTGTATTTTTCATCTGACTATCACATGTGTTTAAAATTAAAAATATATATAACATGTGGTTTTATCCGCAGTAACCCTGGTAAGGAGTAATAAGCTCTCTCAGCTGTAACAGGTCTTTCACCCTGAACCTCTGCTGCCGTGACCGACTGCAGCTCATGCGACTTTTTCCAGGAAACGTTGTATTATTTTATATCTGGGTCGCACAAAGTTCACTTTACATGTCACAGCTCTGTCACGGCTTTCTGCTGCGTATAAAGAGATTTATGCACATGTGAAGCATCGAGGAATCCACACAGGACCATCATCATCACACATGTGGAACAAAGAGAAGGAGAGAGAAGAGTTCACCTACAAAAGCTGCACGGTTGTTGAATAAAGATACACACACAGACACACACACACACACACACACACACACACCTCCTCTCCCCTCAGAACTGGGCCGCCTGGGTCTTCGCACTTTGAATTCGTTTCCAAATGGACTGAAACCAAAGCGTGTTAGACACAGTCGGATGCTCGGCGGTGCAGAGGGCTGAGATACACCATGTACTCAAGATGTTGTGGGTTTGACTCCAGCTTTTGCCGTTTGTCATCCAACTTGTCTCGTCCTTGTTCTTCCCGTTTCCTTTCCTCTTTTGTCTCTCATTGCCTTTTCTGTGTCCTATTTTTTTTTTACCCCCCCTCTTTCATTTCGAAGTGTTTCTCTGGCATCAGACTTGTCTGCCGCTGCCAGAGCCTCTTGTCTCACTCTGCCTCTCTAACCCTCTGCGCGTTAAACCACAATCCTGTTAATCCCACTAGTAATGGTGTGTATTGGGAGAGGTATCAAACATGACTACTGGGGTCGGTTCTTTGGCCCAGCTACACCCATGAAAAACAGGGATTCAGCACCAGATGTCCGAGAGCGACTCACAGCCGACTCTGAGAAATCCCCAATTTCTTATTAGACATAAATATCATACACACTGTATAGGTCATATACAATCATTCTTAATAATGAATAGGGTGAATGAACACACATGCCTCATGTATTATTGGCAACAGATCTTATGTTGTCGTCCATATCACAGGCCTCCGTCACATTTATCAGCTCCACAATCTGTGCACCACCTATTGTGTGCTTTAGAGACATATTCTGCCCCCTTTCCACAAATTAAAATAGTTCCCAGGTGTCTTAAAGACATGTCTGTGACATGCTTTGGTCAAAATCCCCCAAGGATCAAACATCACAGCTCTTTTCATCCTCTCTAAACAGCCCTGTTCAGAACGGCTGGTTTCAGTGCCTGTCCCTTTAAATGCAAATGAACCACTGCTTGCCCCGCCCCTTCTACTGGTACCAGGTAGGGGTGGGGCTATGCAAATTCAAAAACTAGTTACATCACTGGAAGACAGCTGAGGGAAGAGCTTGTAAAACTACATGGATTTCAACCTGGGGAGCCTGCACATTAGAGGTTTTTTTTTACGTCAATTCTCACATTTTGCGGGCAGGAAGGCAAGACAAACATTCAGATATATGTTAAAAAGCATTCAAAAAGTGATATTTCCATAATTTGTCCCCTTGAATATGTAAAATGAGTCATTGCATTTGCACGATAACTGATGACTGGCCTCCATACTAAAGGATGGCACCATTTTCTGATAGTCTGCAGTGGAGGTTCTGTTGAGCTGCAGCTGATGCACAATTTATTTATTTTTTAATATACTTTAATATTTTAACATACCATTACTGGAGGATATTAAAAGAGTTTTTCACTTTTCACAAAACTTTTTCAAACTTTTTATTCACTGCAAACAATTGTCAATTAAGTTGCAATATACTGTATAATTCTTCAATCTTTGAAGTTAATATTTATTATAGTGTATTTATCGTGTATATAAAATCAGATAAAGGTAACAGAATATTCTATGTGTTTATTCTGCAGTGTGAATCCCTTTGTGAATTAGTCACAGTAACAGTGTGGTCACAGCGGGCACGAGGTGAATTTTTCATGCGATGAAAGTACAGTACATACAAAGTCAATGTATAGATGTGAATGGACACAAATTTGTGCCGGCGGCGCGAATGATGCAAACACACAAAATTCGAATGCGGCAAATATTCCAGCGGGCAAACTCAAGCAAGTAGAGCGAAGTGTAACACAGGTCTGACGGAGAAATTTTACTGACTATTTATCGATCCTACACCTTAAATCATGTTTTTATTGATGGTACTTTCATTGATTATCAGTGGACTTAGTGATCTTACCATTTGACGATGCAGTTTTTTATTTATTTGTTATGTTTTACCTTGGTTCCCATCTGTTCTGTCTATATATTTGAGGCCGACTCACTGCATTTACCAACGGGTATGAATAAAGTTACCTTGACCTTGACTTTGAACTAAAGCAGTCCTTGTATATTGTATGTGTGAGCAGTTTTTTTATTATTATTATTTTGTGTTCTTGTTTTCTCCTGGTTGTGTTTGGGGACTCAGGTCAGATACCTGTATTTTATTTTGTGTTTCTTTGGGCAGGAGGTTGAGAATGACTGTGCAGATTGTGTTGTTTGTTATTTCAGCGCAGCTCAGCCTGAAGCCCATTTACTGCTCCTACACTGAATAAATAAACTTGTGTTTTCTGTGCTGGTATACTGGTCATCCTTGGGAGTATATAGGTCTGGTTTCCC
This sequence comes from Decapterus maruadsi, assembly GCA_030347415.2. Classification (NCBI taxonomy): domain Eukaryota; kingdom Metazoa; phylum Chordata; class Actinopteri; order Carangiformes; family Carangidae; genus Decapterus; species Decapterus maruadsi. The sequence continues at coordinate 3,166,700 of CM064892.1, forward strand.
CTCGGCCAGGGCATAACAAAGGTTACAAAAGTTTTTAAGTTGAACAAATACGACAGAGATAGGTAGTTTATCTTGTATTAGTTAGTTTAATTAGTCATTAATATGCAACCTGAGACCTTGGACCACCCACCTGAACCTTTGTTCAGATAAATATCTTCAGGAATGTTTCATAAATGTTTATTTTACAGGCACCAACTTGTATAACATCTGCAGAAAGCCACAGAGATTCAGCTGTTCCAGGATTTTATTACACTTTAAAAAAAAAAAGAAGAAGATATAACTACAGACGTGTCGCTGGTGTATAAAGGATTTATGTGTTCTGAGAAGACTGAGCAGAGAGAAGTAAAGAGAAACAGATTGTTCCACATCAACGCTCCACAGTCAAAGACTCCATTTACTCACTGAAGTCGGTTCTGACCCTCAGCGATTCTCACAATCTCCGGGTGGTTAAAGACTCAAACTTCAGAGGAAAAAAAAAAGGAAAAACCTACAAAAATGAACCTAAATTGCTTCGTCTGAACACACTGGGCCCACACAATCTTTATTTTTCTATTATATTATGTATTTTCGGGTGGATTATTATAGTAATACTGAATATTATGAGGTTAATTTGGCCGCACAGAGGGTTTATCTGCTCATTAGACAAATTGCTTGGTATTTACAATCAATACCATCGTGGGTGGGTTGTGGCCTGGACCACGCTTCCTCGCTGTGAGGTCAACGCGTTGTTGACCTCCTGCTCGTACACGCCTCAAGTCAGAGAGTGTGTGGGAACAAGGTACTGTAGGACGGAGAAAACTTTCTCCAGCCTCGGCGTGACGGCTCGACGGCTCCGAGTCGAGCTGTTTTTAGACGTATCAGATGTTAGACAAAGAAAAGTTCCACTCATGTTTTGTTTTTTTTTCGTCGACATTATAAAGGTGAGTTCACCTTTCACCGCCCACACGGCACCAGAGCATGGTGCAGCTTCAAGGACTGCGAGCGCTCCAAAGAGGTTATAAACATGAATATAAACATGTAATGTGTCGATATAAGGCAACATGTAAAAATAATCGCAGCACTGAGCCACGACTGGGTTTGTAACTGGAGGCTTCGGCGCCGTCTGCCAGAGCAACAACAAGAGAAGCGCTGAAAACTGTGTTTCTAAATCCATCATCGCAGGCAGCGAACGAGCTAAAACAGTAAATGGGTTTATTACCGACAGCGTGTGTGTGTGAAAACATGTTGGATGGTAAAGGAAGCGTCGCCTCTTCAGAAGATCAATGTCCCTGGGTTGTTTTACAGATACTGTACGTCAAGTAAATGTATAATTTATTATATGTGCAAACATCTCATTACGGGCCCTGAGCTTTGTAGCTTCTCTCGCTCCTGTTCAAGTAAATCAGACTCAGATTTTTTTTTGCTCTGGTTGCACAGGTTGCCATGGTAACGATGTAGGCGTATAGCTACACGTCGTGATGTAGCTTCTTTCCAACTTTCCTCACGGCAAACAGAAACTATTTCAGTAACATTTTACATCCTTAATTAATGTTAGTTAATGTTATTAGGCATTAATTAACTGTTTACAGATAATAACAATCATTATTATGTATTATAGTTGAACAATCATTATGTAGCCTATGCATTAGAGCATTAATTAACACATTAGCTCATATATTCATGCTAACTAATGTTAATGAATGGACCCTGCCTTATTGTAAAGTGTTACCACTAGACCTATTTCTGCGTCTGCATGGACCGATAGTTCTTGCAGTTTCCCTCCAAAAAGACAAAAACTTCACTCTTGATGCTGCTGGAAAAACTCTTAATATATAATATATAATAGTGATGATTTACAGTGATACAAATGTGTAAAAGTGTAAGTGGAGAACTGTCTGTCTGCAGGAATATTTTACAGAATGACTTTTTAATAACATCATAGGTCTTTCCACTTGGATAATTATCAATATTATGAATATTGCATGAAAGATAATGAAGTTACACGTTCCTGGACGACATTTGTCCACATCTTTATTTAAACCTGTTCACACACATACGTGTTCATCTATATGACCTCATATTTCTTTGGCAGATTCCACCTTGGCAGTTTAATAACGTCCCAGTTCGTTAAGGAGATAGTGTTTAAATTAACTTGCAGAGCGTCTGAATGGCAGAGCGAGATGAAGGTGGATTACAGCGGGAGAGGTGACGGAGCGGCAGGAAGGACGGAGCCAGGAGCGCCGTGGCCGGTTAATGAGGCGCACCTGCTCCTAATTAAATCTCCACCTCTGTATGGACGGTGGTGGAGGAGGAAGAAGAGGAGGAAGAGGCCTGAACTGCAGCTGCTGGACTTTAAAGGGATACGCCAACATCTTTTTTTTCGTGTCTTGCCTCACTCCTGAGTCCATGACAAGCAGATAGACATCCTTTCGACTGTGTGTGATACGGGCAGAGCTGGCGTACCACTAATTAGCTTGGATCAAACGCTGGAAGTGCATAGGTAGCGTTAGCCTAAAGTCATCAGAGAAACTCTTCAGCTAACTTGAAACGGTCAAATGCCGCTAATAGGACGAGATCGGTCAAAACGGAGGGTTCAAGCAAAGACGGTTTATTTTGGTTGAAGATACCTACAGCTACGAGGGTAGGTTAGGTCACAACGGCTAGCTTGAGTAGCGCCAAATTCGTCCGAACAAAATTGTAAACAGCTGGTATTTACAAATTAACAACACACTGCTGATCTGAACGGCTACTTTCTCGCCTAAACATGTTGATTAAGTGATATATTTACAAAGTTTAGAGCTAAAATGAAATCAGCTTTTTGGGTAGGAAGCAGGCTAACACTATGCACTTCCAGCGTTTGAGCTAAGCTAATTAGCGTTGCGCCTTCTCTGCCCGCATCTCCCTTGTTACTGCACGCACAGCTGAAAAGATGGCGTCTACTGTATCTGCTTGTCATGGAGTCGGGAGTGAGGTAAGACACAAAAAAAATGTTGGCGTATGATATCCCTTTAAAAAAAAAAGCTGCTGTGGAGCCAAAGTGTTGACTTCATCATCATCATCATAACAGAGGAGACTGAGTTTGAATTGTGGTTTTTAATTAAAGTACAAACTGAATCGGATCAGAGAGGTGCCTCAGATGTTCCTTCTGTTCCTGCAGACAGAAACTGTGGAGGTGCTGCTGCTGCTTTTAAATGGATTTTCTTTTCAAAAGACAGTGAAAGGCATGATGGGATATCTCCTGGGGGACGGTTGTTCCGCATCGAGCCGCCATACATTCGCCTGATGTTGACAGATTGCCGCTGCTCTCCTCCCGCTCTCCCCACTGCCAGCTCTCCACGTTTTCCCAGGATGCTCCACCGAGGATGCAGCCAGTAGTTGACCCTCAGCTTTCTAGGAAGTCTCTGAGGGACTGAGTGTGTCTCTGTGTGTGTGCGTGTCTCTGTGTGTGGGTGGCCTAAACAGCATTGTGTTGCCGGTCTCGATTGCTTTCCTGGAGGTGCAGGTGGTGGCTCACCATCTGCTGGCATCCTGCCTGAAGAAAGACACTCGACTGGCTCTGCCTCACATCAGATAGCAGCCCGTATCAGACGCTCGGCTTAAACCTGTCTCAACACCTAAATGTGCAATCCCACTGGTGCAAACTATCACCCATGACTCCGTGGGATTGGAAGCAGCTCCTCATGTCTTAGTCACTTCCTGTGTGTTTGTTGTCTGTTGTTTTTTCTCCACAGCCTGACGATGACGTTCGCGTTTTAACAAGTTAATTCTGTTGTTTCTCTGGCGCCTGACCCCGGATCTAATGATTGACTGGATAATTATGATCACTGACAGGGATTTGTTTGTGCGTTTAAATGAGCTAACTATAGTAAATGACGGTTAAATGAAGCAGCAAATTACACCGCTCACATGAATGTGTCCAAAACACGGAGGCTGCGTTCGCACCTGTAATTCCAAAGTTTTGCATTTTTAATTTCAGAACAAACCAGGTGTTATGAGCCGAGTGACTCACTCAGTCTCTTCACAGTCAGCGTGAAGGAAAGTTACTCACATGTAGTTCACTGCCACACGAGAACACACTGCTATGATGGACATGACTACAGTATGACATTAGCCTACTATCCATCATAAACAATCAAATCAGCCAAAAGGAGCATCATATCAGATTCAAATTGGTGGTTTTTGAACTAAATGCACGTGTATTTCCCATGCATTATGTATAATACATGCATTATTTGAATGTGTGCATGTGTATGCAGAATATGCATGTAATTATTATGTTTAAGGTCAAAGGTTATGCAGCCTCAAAGCCAAAACAGTGAGGCTAAACTCAAGTCTGTCCTCTGCTGCTTGGTTTAACAATGCATTATCTTGATTATTATCATTATAGGGTCTATTTTTTAAAATGTTATTATCCTAAATGCTGCAGGACTTGATTAATGTATTTAGATCCCTCATGTTTTATTATGATAAATGAGAATAAACTTCCTTATGAACTTTTTTTTAACAGTTGTCTGTAATGTATTGTTATAGGTCAGGAAGTTTGTGCACTAAATCCCAAATATCTAAAGTAAACATCTGACCCAACATGCGCCTGAGTCCTCGACCTTAGTCTGACACGTCGGTCCAGCAGCAGCGTCTTAGTCGTACCGTATGTGGGTTGGATTTACTTTTCTTCCTGAGATGACCCTGGTTCCTGGTCTAATTCAGTATTTTAATCCCCCACTCCCACCTGAAACATCAGTTTATGAATAAGTGTAATGAACCAAGTGCTATCATTTCATTCCAGGCTCCGGCGTCTCCAACGTGTGCGCTATTTTTAAATCTTTGTATACAAGGTCATTGTTATTTCCTGTTTTCATTATAGCACATCACACAACACACGGCCGCTGTTGTTAACTTATCTCTGTTTCCTTTGACAACTTCATTAGTATGAAACATCGATTTGATCAGGGGTCATAAAGTTCATTAGCTGAGGTTAATGGTATAGTTTGTGTGTTTGCTGCAGGGAGACGCTCCGACACGTTGTTATCTCACACTTCTGCGTCTGTGTTTGTGACATTTAAATAAAGAGCGAGATGATGAGATGTCACTGACGAACTTGTATTGTGCTCTTACAAGTCATTACAGAGGGTTGTGTGGAGGAATGATCTGTAAAAGCTGCAGAGCTGCAACCATTCACTCCAACCTGGGACATTGTTTTTAAGAAATTACGACCCCGTTATGTAAATTTCTGGAAAAAAAAGAGGTTTCTTCTTCTTTTTCTCCAACAATAAAGGATGTCCTTGAACGCAACCTCCATGGTCAGTGACGTGACTTTGGTTCATGTTCATGTTGAACGTGTGCAGAATGTGAAGCAGGAAAACAGAAAAAAAAGGAAAAAGCGAGCCATGGATGTTTGTCTGAAGTAAAAGAAAAGGAATGAATATTTATTAATTCTGTCACATAGACAATCATTTAAACAGCTATTTCTCTCTGTCTGAGGTTGCACATGCATCAGCCCCCTCACACACACACATAAACACAGGTGGGCTGCATGAATACAAGACATTTTAATAACAAATATATTGCCTTTAATTCAAATTATTAAGTGCGGTTCCATTTGTCAGAGACGGAGCTAATGATCTGTTCATAATGGAAATAAAAAATGTAAACACAGGAAGAAGGAAGAGGTGAAGGAGACGGGGAAGAAATGAAAAACAGAAAAGACAGAGGAAAGAAATGTAGACAGAGACAGACTGAACAAAACAAAAAATAATCACATACAAAGACAGAATCTGAGAAAAGACAAACGGAGACAAAGAAAGACGGCGACAACAGGATTTGCATTCAGGCTCTGTCAGACTTCCTTTTCTTTCTTTCTGTCTTTCTTTCAGCCTATTAATTAAAGCCCATCCTCGATTGTTCTAAAAATGAAGCAGCAGCCAGTCGACAGACAACCTCACACATCATTAAGTCTCTGATTACATCTACAGCAAGTCTACTGCTATAAAACACACACACACACACACATAGAAATGATTACAGCTACAGCCATTAAATAAGGCAGAAATCATTACATGTGCTGTCAAGTCAACAGCTATTAAACCCGCCTGGAAAACAATGACAGTGAAGTCGATTTTCCTCTCTGATATCGCAGCCAGAGGAGGAAAGAAATCAGGAAGGAAAGAAAAGAAAGAAAAAAAAAGAAGGAGGAGGAAGGATATGAAGCAAAAAGCGGAGATACAAGTCTGAGAGAGAATCAAAGGCCTAACAAGCCAACAAAGTGTGAAAGACAATTAGCTTTCCATGAATCCCAGACATCTGCGAGTGTCTTTTTCTCCTCCGTTTCCACAGCGTGAAATGAGACCAGAAAAAAAACCACGTGGTCGAGTCTCGGAAGCCAACGCCGGCGTCCGCTAATTAAGCAGCGCCGACCGAGCTCTGGAAGTGTTATGCTGTTCTATTCATTCTCTCCCATCCTGCCATCTTTTTTTTTTGTCTCTTGGAGGCTTTTGGGAAACAAATGTGCTCTCTGTAGCTCATTATTCAAGAGATGGAATTCATTCACAAGAAAAAAGAAAAAGGAAAAGGAAACAGATTCAAGAAAACAACATAAGATGTGGATTTTCTGTCTCAAAGATTTTGGCCTCGGAGTGAAAACCAGGCAGCTTGTGACGGGTCTGGCCGTGAATTTCTGTCATTTTCGGTGGGCATTTATAATTAATATGACACTCACATGATTACAGTAGAAAAGGTTTTTTTTTAATGTTATCAGCAACTGGTCACCTGCCAGAAAAAAGAGAGAAAAAAGAAAAAACTCAAATAAGTGCAGTGTCAGCATGTGGCATTAAAAAGACGTGTCGGTCCCAGAAGAGCAAATCTTTAATGTCAGAGTGAGACCTCGTTCAAAAGTTTCCTCCTCTTTGACACTGTAGTCAGGAAACTTTGTCCTGGGGATGAGGCGCATTGAGGTTTGCAGTGAAGTGTTGAAGGTCAAAGTTACAGTGTAATTCATATGGGAAAGTGTGTGTGTGTCTGTGTGTGTGTGAACATGAGTGTGTGTCTGTGAGAGAGAAAGTGTGTCAGATTGAGAAGTCTGTCACAAAGGCACCAATAAATGGAAACTTTGATGGCTCAGACCACAGGAGACCCACACTCACACACACACTCGCAGGACTTCAAAGATGCCTCAGTGTGTGTGTGTGCATGTGTGTGTGTGTGTGTGTGTGTGTGTTTGTGTAGGAAAGAAGCACTGATCCAGAGAGGACAGGTAGGAATGGGGGGATGAGATCTGAGGTGGAGGTCTGATCCCACTGAGCTGCAGCCACAGAGGTCAAGAGGTCAAAGACATTAAAGGAGTCAATGTAAAAGCACAAAATACTGTAAAGGAATGATTTATTTAAAAAAATAAAAAAAGGTTTCAACAAGAGGAATAAAGGGAGGATGAGGAATTTTATAATTTTGCTCATGAATTTGTATAAAGCATGACTGTTTCATAATTCTTCATTAGCACTCTCTGACAAACAAGTAAACATGACTTATCTTATTTGTGGTTTGCTAATGTTCTTACAGAGAAAACAACAAGTCTTCATTTCCCAATGCAAAGTTTTCTGTTGAGGGTAATTGGCCATTTTTTAAAGGGATAATTCAACATTTTTTGGCAACTTGGCCCATGGCCATAATCCCTATAATTTTAGGAGTAGGTTTGTTACCTTTAATTGTCGGTGCAAGCTGTTTTTAGAACGGCGGAGCAGAGCCGTGAGCTGCTCAGAGCTACGCTATGGAGGCTCATGGGATTTCTTGGTTTCCCTCATCAAATACACAATCCAACAACTCCTAGCCTCCGTAGTGTAGCTCTGAGCGGCTCACGGCTCTGCTCCACCGTTCTAAATACAGCTTGCACCAACAATTAAAGGTAACAATTCTACTCCCAAAACTATAGGGTTCATGGCAATGAGCCAATTTGCCAAAATGTTGAACCATCCCTTTAAATTAAAAAAAATAATCTTGATGCATGCATTTATTATAACTTTATTTAATAGTTCTAGCATCTTATTTGTTAAATACTGAGTCTGGAAACCCCAAAACACTCCTGCAGGATGGTGTGTGGTGTGTTTGTGTGGTCGATAACGCATGACCTGACACAAAGCCACATCCCAGTGCGACTCACAACAGAGACAGGTGGAGGAGGAAGCTGAGAGGGCAGGATGCTGAGAGACCAGAGGAGGAGGAGGAGGAGGAGGAGGAAGGTGGGCAGAGCAGAGAGAGAAAAGAAAAGGCAAAGGGACAGAAAGTGGAGGAGGAGGTAGAAAGAGAAGAGCGAGATGTGAGAGCAATTTTGATAACAAATGACCTGCCACAGAGTCCATATACCTGTAGCCGGCCGCGCTGAGGGAGGAGAGACTTTGGACAGCGGCTATTATCACTTCAAAGCTTCACTGGGGAGTTGTGGAAGTTCTCATCGACTTGTGCCGGAGCCAGAGAACTATTTCTGCTCCAATCACTGAGAGGTGGAGAGCACTGGCCTCCGAGCTGCCATTTAGCCTCCACAACAACAACAACAACAACAACAACAACAACACAATAGACACACTGACTGACTGAGCTCTGAATCCTGCAAAAACAAAACAGCATTAAAGCGACGGCCACAGTGATAAAACGTAAAGTAAAAGATTAAACCATTCAGTGCAAACCAGAAGAAATGAGTGTCAAGTGGATTAGTCGAGATCCATTAGCGCTGTGTTCATTGCTGATGGTTGTAATTAGTGCAATAAGAGCAGGAGTGGGCGCATTGGCGAAGTGGTGGTCGGGTACCGATGTAATAACGTCCTCTTGACAACATAATAACTCCCAGCTTCCTTCCTGTGTGTGTGTGTTTGTGTGTGTTTGGATTTCACCGTTGACTCGCTGTTCTGGTAAGCAACCGGATCCAGGGCGACAGAGACCGTCAAAATAAAAGCACCAAGCTAAGAAAATGCGGTGAAACTTTTTAATTTAAGGAATATCATTTACAAGAAAGTCCCCGAGCCATTAAGTTAACCTTTGTTCTACAAGTTAATGTCTATTTTACAAGTTTTATGTTGGTGAACATGGTGAATATGGTGATTTCCGTATCCGCTCTCAGACCGGAACCAGAATGCAGACAAGTTAACAGAACAACATAAGCCCTAAGAAATCCTAGTTGGGGAAATATGTTTAATTCTCATCAATCCAAGTTTGATTTACTCCATATAAAGTCTATGGTGCCAATTAGGCAACAATACACCCCAATAGGGTTATTCTTTTCCTTCACTCCTATCATAATGAAACTTTACATAATGAAAGTATCCATGGAATGTAACATTTTTTGTATTACACGTTTTTTTTTTTAAAGGATTTAAATATGAAAATGAGTCACACACTAATGGAATAAGCCCAATATACTCCCAGATAGGCTTTTTTTTCCCTTTGTATAGTTCACACCTCATAGAAATGATGTATGGTGAAAAAATTCTATTACAATTAGTCTGTTGTAAAACGTTATTGTGCCTGGACTTCTTCTCCTCTCTCTGAAGAGCCTGGTGACGTGATGCTACAACACAGTCTCACTCCCAAGGCGTAATAAACGGACGTTTGGTCAGGGCCCTTGCGCGTTGTTTCCAGACGCTCAAGGTACCCCTCAGCGTGGGACCTGAACGCACAGGGTTTTCAATTGATTTTAATGCAATCCCCTCCGCGGCGATATGTGACGCTCCGAGCAAGTGCTCCAGCCATCCATTCACTCCTATTCCGATCCGCAATTTGGCCGCAAAAATAACATTTCAACATATTTTTATGACATTTCTAGCGAGAAATGTATGTTTTACTCTCTAAATATATGTTGAATGAAAGCAAATTGTGTTTAATTTGTCCTGTAACGATATTAGACAATGTGCTTGTGACTGTCGAGCGCTGTCGAGCCGCTTTGGGCGTCGTGTTGCCATAACAACGGCCCGCAGAGACTCCGTTCCGGAGCCAAAATCATGGATGAATGAAGCCGATCGGCCGTGATGACAGATTTTGACTACCTGCACGCTTTTCCAGCCTGCTAAGCAATGTAAACTGCAACGTGACCTCATTTTAACCGAAAGTATATTCATACGAAGGATTCAAACGATTTACAGGCCGGACCTATTTCACCAGCCGACCGACATGCGGACCACTTCCGCGTTCTACCGAGGATGTGACGTCATTGCCATGGCGCCAACGCTGGACGGGACACTGCCATCTACGGTGTCTCGGACGCAACTACAACACCTTGGTCACGCACCAACAGTGTGTTTTGTCAGTCAGCTGTGATCATGGGGAGTGGAAATTAAGCCATGTTGATTTAATTCAACAACATGTGAATAGACAGTGAGGAATCAGAACAGTTAGAAAGCTCTTTTTCAACAAAGTCCAAATGATTCAAGTAACTCAAGTCATGTAGGCCTATATTTTTTTTAATTCCAGAAAACAACATTTCTCCCCCCTTCTCCCTCCTCCCTCCTAGGAACCTTAGTTTATAATATAGTGTAGAATGAACCCATCCACTGTAGTAATGTTTATGCACAACTGCACCACTTTATTTCTGGTTTTACATTGGACAAACTGATTAAGGCTCCATTTTCAAGAGACATATTTCCACATCAATAATTTTTAACTTCCACATGCTTTGGGTTGTACGCCTGAAATGTTCAGCGGTTTATCAGGGGACTAGGGCCATCCACAGACCTGTCCGACCTTCTCAGGGGTCACAGGTCAACTTTTCATGTCAAATTTGACAAATTTTGCACTAATTCTATAGGGAAAAATCACCAATTCTTTGAGCTGGGAAGTTGAGCTGTTATATCCTGGTTCAGACTGTGGAATAGATTGATTCTGCAAAAAATCAGAGTTGTGCTCCATTCAGAAGGGTCAAAAATGGCCATGGTAAGTGTCAAAGGTCACAGGGGTCAAACATCAGAGTGAATCCTAACAAAACACACACGCTTTAAGTAATCATCATGAAATTTGGGTCAGTTGTATATCAGAGAGTCCTCTATCAAAATATTGTGGTCCCGTTGCGCTGGGGGCCATGGGGGGCCCCTGGGGGCCACATGGCTTTCCCATGCTCTCACAGAGTTGGGGTGGTGCATAAGGGCCTCAGAATGAGTCCACACGCCAAGTTTCAAGTGATTTGGTTGGTTTCTATGGAAACAGCGGCCTCCAGGAAACAGAGGAATGCGGCTCTTTAAAGCCCCGCCTCTCGAAAAGTAATGGCTCAATCAGGACCGAAAGCACATCGACGCGTTCGTCTTGGGCCCCCGGAACCACTGATATCAAATTCAGAACTGTGCGACTTTTGGAAATATTTTTCATCCATTTTGGCTTTTCTGACTCAGAGGGTCTCTCAGGCTATACGTCTGACAGGCTCTGAATCTGAAAAACCAAAATGGATGAAAAATATTTCCAAAAGTCGCACAGTTCTGAATTTGATATCAGTGGTTCCGGGGGCCCAAGACGAACGCGTCGATGTGCTTTCGGTCCTGATTGAGCCATTACTTTTCGAGAGGCGGGGCTTTAAAGAGCCGCATTCCTCTGTTTCCTGGAGGCCGCTGTTTCCATAGAAACCAACCAAATCACTTGAAACTTGGCGTGTGGACTCATTCTGAGGCCCTTATGCACCACCCCGACACCCAACTCTGTGAGAGCATGGGAAAGCCATGTGGCCCCCAGGGGCCCCCCATGTCCCCCAGCGCAACGGGACCACAATATTTTGATAGAGGACTCTCTGATATACAACTGACCCAAATTTCATGATGATTACTTAAAGCGTGTGTGTTTTGTTAGGATTCACTCTGATGTTTGACCCCTGTGACCTTTGACACTTACCATGGCCATTTTTGACCCTTCTGAATGGAGCACAACTCTGATTTTTTGCAGAATCAATCTATTCCACAGTCTGAACCAGGATATAACAGCTCAACTTCCCAGCTCAAAGAATTGGTGATTTTTCCCTATAGAATTAGTGCAAAATTTGTCAAATTTGACATGAAAAGTTGACCTGTGACCCCTGAGAAGGTCGGACAGGTCTGTGGATGGCCCTAGTCCCCTGATAAACCGCTGAACATTTCAGGCGTACAACCCAAAGCATGTGGAAGTTAAAAATTATTGATGTGGAAATATGTCTCTTGAAAATGGAGCCTTAATCAGTTTGTCCAATGTAAAACCAGAAATAAAGTGGTGCAGTTGTGCATAAACATTACTACAGTGGATGGGTTCATTCTACACTATATTATAAACTAAGGTTCCTAGGAGGGAGGAGGGAGAAGGGGGGAGAAATGTTGTTTTCTGGAATTAAAAAAAATATAGGCCTACATGACTTGAGTTACTTGAATCATTTGGACTTTGTTGAAAAAGAGCTTTCTAACTGTTCTGATTCCTCACTGTCTATTCACATGTTGTTGAATTAAATCAACATGGCTTAATTTCCACTCCCCATGATCACAGCTGACTGACAAAACATACTGTTGGTGCGTGACCAAGGTGTTGTAGTTGCGTCCGAGACACCGTAGATGGCAGTGTCCCGTCCAGCGTTGGCGCCATGGCAATGACGTCACATCCTCGGTAGAACGCGGAAGTGGTCCGCATGTCGGTCGGCTGGTGAAATAGGTCCGGCCTGTAAATCGTTTGAATCCTTCGTATGAATATACTTTCGGTTAAAATGAGGTCACGTTGCAGTTTACATTGCTTAGCAGGCTGGAAAAGCGTGCAGGTAGTCAAAATCTGTCATCACGGCCGATCGGCTTCATTCATCCATGATTTTGGCTCCGGAACGGAGTCTCTGCGGGCCGTTGTTATGGCAACACGACGCCCAAAGCGGCTCGACAGCGCTCGACAGTCACAAGCACATTGTCTAATATCGTTACAGGACAAATTAAACACAATTTGCTTTCATTCAACATATATTTAGAGAGTAAAACATACATTTCTCGCTAGAAATGTCATAAAAATATGTTGAAATGTTATTTTTGCGGCCAAATTGCGGATCGGAATAGGAGTGAATGGATGGCTGGAGCACTTGCTCGGAGCGTCACATATCGCCGCGGAGGGGATTGCATTAAAATCAATTGAAAACCCTGTGCGTTCAGGTCCCACGCTGAGGGGTACCTTGAGCGTCTGGAAACAACGCGCAAGGGCCCTGACCAAACGTCCGTTTATTACGCCTTGGGAGTGAGACTGTGTTGGATGCTAGGATTACGCAAACACAGCTGAAAAAAAAAAAAGAAAGAAACAGCGGTGCCGCAAGGACTCAGGTCCCAGGTCTCAGGTCAGTCTTTAACCTGGTCAGAAAGATCAAAACACCCTCATTAACAGAGCGGCAGTCAGAGAAGCAGACAGGGTCAGGAAGCAGGTCGGCTACCTCAGGATTCAAAGGTTAAAAACACAGAGCGGGGCAAAACAAAAACAAAGGTGAGGACGCTGAGGCAGCACGGGAGATGATTTAAGGACGGGCTGGAGGAGGGGGTGGGTGGGGGGGGGGGTTTAAAGCAGGTGAGTAATGGGAGGCAGGTGTGCAGGCAGAGCCTTGGTCGGGTCAGGTGAGGGATGGCTGGGCCTTAACAACGCAGCACAGACTACAGGAAGACATGACTGGGCTGGAGTTATGGAGGCATATAAAGTGCTGTGTTAGCTGTTATGTATGAGGTGGAGGTGACGTTAGGTGTAGCTATATGCAGCACTGGGACACCGGCGGCGTAAGCACTTTTTCTCAGGTGGTAACCTGGATTTTGCCTAAAGGAATCCCAGTGTGGGAATTATCTAAAGCCACACAACAACATGGGAATGTTTTTGATTAATAGAGCCGTTCTTAAATATGTTTTTGCATGTGGAGGAATAATAATCCCAGTGAAAATTTTCAACTCAGTGCCCCCGAAGCCAACATTGACGCCTGAGTCTTGTGTTGGGGGCAGTAAAAAGAGGACAAACAGACAAATGTTTCAGGCTCCCAGGGAGAAACACTGGAGCCGATGCCACCTCGTATTGACACATTATGCAGAGACTATAACCCCGTTAAATCTCCCATTAAAGATCAATACTGTGCACTGCTGCTGCCCCCGCACCACAGAGCCTTCCCTCAACTACCCTTTTCTTTTTTGTACTTAACTTTTCAGTAAATACGGTGTTGTGTCTGCGTGCACACCAAAACAACTCTAAATGCTGCAGAAAAGTATGAATGCTCTTACAATGGGACGAATGAAGCTGATTTTTAGATTGAAGATTAATCCTTATTTCTATGAAACACATTTCAAAAACATCCTTATAGTCGCTGAATTCTTTCCAAAGACAAACACTGTCTGAGCGGTGGGTTGTGGTTTCTCCATCAGCCATTTTCTATTTTAAATTCTTGATTTACCCAGAATTCATTGCAGCACAAGCTGTCGATCTGAAGTCTGAGGGCCCTAGTTCCCTAGACCGGTCGAAGTCAGGTCTTAGCGCAGCTGCGCCACGTCAACTGGGTGTGTCCAGGTGCGTTTTGCAAGAATCGTGAACAGCGAGTCCAGTATAGACCGGCGCACCCACGCCCCTCGTCACGCCCAGCTGCGCAAATGCAGGAAGAGGGAGGGGACGGGGCGGAACGGATACAGGAGGAGGAGAGAGAGGCGTGGAGTGGGATTAACACAGCCGATTCGGATCTTCACCAATCAAATGAGCTCCTCTCCTCACCTTTAACTGAGCCGCGGTGATGTCATTTCCTACTTTGACATGGACGGAGGAGACAGCGACGCCACAGGCCGAACCTCTCCCAGGAGGAAACAGCTGTTTTGGTCCGGAGGTCCGAGCTCAGAGTGGCTGAATAATGAGTTTAATATCCTTAAGTTTGATCTGATACACTGAGAACCGCTGGCCAGTGTAAAAAAAACAACTAATAAACTAATAAAGAAACTCACATTTATTCAAACCCTGTGTAGAGATGAGAGGTGAATTGAGTTAACCTTATATTCCTGTGAATGTTAATGTAAACCCAGCGCGAGGCAGCAGTTAAAAGAAAAACATGACGTAGAGGGAGACCCCCCAGGAAAGAGACTTACAAAACCGTTACAGTGTGTCAGTTGTTTTGTTTTCCTGCCTGTTATTTTGTTGCTGGGCTTTTCCGCTGGTAAATAAACATTTTTTTAATGAACTACACAAGATCCGCTCAAGATTCTTGGATCCAAGTGTAACATGTAGCCTACACTAATCACAATATAAACAAACACCGTAACAGGGATGGAATCCGCGTAAAGGACGCGGAGGGTTTCATTACGCATGCCAATAGCCTTTGATCTGATGGGGCAAACGACAAACCAGGCTTTATTATTACTTATTATTATTTATTATTTCTCAAACCAGGATTTATACCCCTCCAAATAAAATAGTTAAATATGGTTAATGAAATTGCTTGTCCGTCTAGCCTGTCAGTTGCGTCTGCACCCCCCCCCCCCCCCTCTCTCTCTCTCTGTCCGTCCGTCTCTTTTATTTCTGTGATGAGACATACTGACTGACACCGAGGCTGTTGAGAGATGTAATAAGTAAAATAAGTAAATAAATGAATAAATAAATAAAAAACGCGGATCATCACATCTCAACACGGCAGTGACATGCAGTCCCTCAGTCCGCAATCCACAGCTCCAGTGCCAGTTCGTCCCTGCTAAATTAATTCAGGTGGAGTTTTCATTAAGCTGCCAACAGCCTTTGATCTGACGTCAGATGTGACGGGACACTCTTTATAGATATAAATTCACGTGTTGATTCCATTAGTTGCATTAAATAGCGGTTATTGTGGTTATTTATTGCATCTAAATGCGTCTGGAACAGTGGAAACCTGTCTGTGAGGTTTTGCTGACGTGTGTGGACTGTTCGCAGGTCAACCAATCTCCCTCTCCGCCAGCTCCGCTTCGCCTTGCGCCGAGATTAGACCTGCTTTGAGGTGGTCTGCTTTCGGCGCAGAGTCGGCGGGACATTTTCTCACGAAACTTCCGCTTCACCAAGCTGAATCTGTGACACCGCCTCCTGCTGCGCCGCCACACCCATATTGGCGGAGCGCGATCTGCCAATCTCCCGACTAGACTTTGCGCCAGTCTGCACTGCTTCAAACTTGCAATAGACGGGCTGCGATACCTTGCGCCACCTGCGCCGCGCCACCGAACTAGGGCCCTGACTGTTCCCTCCGAGTCATAATTCAAGTTTTTTCACAGTGAAACCAGCTGCTGCAGTGGCCAGCGTCTACACATAGGCTGTACCATACAGAAGAGGCATTCAGGGACTGTCAGTAAATCATAGAATCTAATATAATCGGCCACTGACAGACTCATGACACATAGTTCAGAGTCACCTTGAAAGCAACAACAAACAATCATAACAACAACATCTTAAGTCAATAATTATCTAGAAGGCAGAAAGTGACTTCCACACTTCCACGGCTTTATTTCTCTGCAGGAATCGATGCCTTTGAAACGGCTAATGAAGAAAAGCTGCATGTTGACGCTGCTGCTGCTGCTGTTGCTACGAGGAGACGGCCGGAGTTACCACAACTATTGCGTGGTGAGAATTTGCAGTGAAACAGCTTTTCATTTAAGTTTAATTAGAAAAGAATCGCTTTGATTTCAAACAAGTTAACAACCCAACGTCCTAGGAGCTGCTCTAATGACTCTGTGTGTGAGACACGTGCTTGTGTGGGTTCACGTTTGTGCCTGTTGTGTGTGTGTTTGTGTGATCTGGCTCTTTCCGAACTTGTGTTTAAATTAGTGAGGGCCATGCGAGTTCATCAAAGACGTTTATGGGCGTCGTGCTCGGCCCTCGGTTCCAATCAAAGACTGAGACGTGGATTTAGAGATTGTTGGGAAGTAAATTATCATTATCACACATATATCAAAATGTATTACTGTGTGTCTGTACATGTACATGCTCACGGCCCGCTGCTCTGTTTCTTCATGATTCATTTTTCTCTCACTTAGGTGTTGTGGAGCTAATGAGTCACATCAAAGCTGTGAACTCAGATGTGTGTTGGTTGCCTGTGTATGCGTGTATGATTACTAATTGACTTAAAAAAAAAAGAGAGAAATAAAGTTTTCTATTCAAACTTTGTGAAATCGACAATACCATTAGAGCGTAGATGTGATGTGGATTTGTTTTCGCGACGTGACTCTGCACTAATAGAAACGCAAAAATGATTTTCATGGCACTAATTTTTCCTGTTCGTGCCATGAATAGCAAAAAAAAAAGAAAGAAAGAACAACAAGTTGTAAACATATTTGAAGAGCGTAATCCCTCATTACACAAAAAGTAATAAAAACAAAGCAAACAAACGGTAAATATATCCATGCACAGCTGAGCAGCTCTCAGTCATTTGGAGATGTTTGCATTCACAGCGCTGCTTAAGACTAAGTGAACAAATGTGTAAAACAACAAAGGAGAGCAGCAACGTCTGATGCATTACACTCTACATCTTATTATGTTGACATAGAGTCTTAAAAGGGAAGAGATGAGTTCTGCAAACGAGAAGAAAGACAGAGAAGTTCAGCGAAGTTTCAACTGATGCTGCGTTTAATCAGGACACTCAGGAGTTATTATGCTAATTTGAATAAAATCTTCCCCTCGTTTCTTTTCATTGTTTGTCATTAATCTCACAATGTTTTGCTTTCAGGTGAGTTAAGCAGATGGATTAGTAGTTGGTAATGTGTGTTTCTCATGGGTGTTGAATGACAACAATTTGTTAGAAGAGCTATTTACTATTTTGTTGCTATCGTTATTAGCTAACATTAGCATGAACAGCAGCTGGAACGCTGTGAGTTTAGCATTGACATATCAAGAGTTTTTTTTACATTACTATCATGTCTACTCTTTTCTTCTAGTCTTCTTACCCAACACACTTTTGAGTCACGGTAGTGTAGCGATAACCGGATTCAAATTTCAGGGGAGAGACGCTAAAGTTCAAGAAACTATTTTAATTAGGACCACACTTAAGTGCAGGACGAGTCATCAAACGTATGGATTTTTTTTTACAGGAACAGAAAATACATTGATTTTGATGTAAAAATACTCAGATAATTGCAATTTTCCTGACATGTCATAAGATAAATGAGCAATTTATGTGGACGCATGTGGAAAATAGCTACATGTCTAATTTCATGGGGATTTAAGCGTCA
This sequence comes from Decapterus maruadsi, assembly GCA_030347415.2. Classification (NCBI taxonomy): domain Eukaryota; kingdom Metazoa; phylum Chordata; class Actinopteri; order Carangiformes; family Carangidae; genus Decapterus; species Decapterus maruadsi. Next base: position 3,184,825 of record CM064892.1, read on the forward strand.
ATAAGACCAAAATTTACCAGACCAGAAAACAGCACAGATTAATCTGTTAGCATTGCCATCAGGCTAATCATAGCCTAATTAAACAAACAATTATATCCAAACTGGATTGATATCGGAGCATCTCTTTGTTACTTTGGTTAAAGGGACAGTATGGGACTTTACTGGCTTTATATTGACAAAAATCAAATATCGCTTTCATAAATAGGCCTACGTATCTCAATGAAGTGGAATCGCGCCCGCATGCAAACGAGCGATGCTGAATGAGATGTTACAAGTCGTTACAAACATACAGGGGGGTTCACCGAACATTCTCTGCCATGTTGAATCGCCATGTTTTACGTTCAGTGTCAGCGTGGCCGGGGAACCACGGAAACTCAAGAGCTGTCGGCTCGGGAAAATTTTCCAGACGGCGCCTGTTAAAACTGTCACCACCGTGTAGGCTAGTGTGAAAACAGCACCTTCAGAGTCAGACACCTGAAAACATGGATGTTATTTTACTCGACGAGATGGGTCAGGTAAACAATGCGTTACCATGACAACATATTGTCACGCCGTTTTTGTTTTGCCTACCATTTCTTTAAAGGCTTGTTTATCCTGTTAAACAATTGTTTTTCTGATCCAACTGGATTGCAAGAATACGTGCCGACATGCAACCGCACCGCTAGATGGGGGTAAATCTCACATAGGCTACTGGGGCTTTAAAGCTCTGCTCAGGTCAGAGTCACTGAGGTCGAGTACATGATGTATTAACTAACAATAGTTGCATTTGGAGCTTTAGTTTCATGGTCCTGTCCATTGTGCAAACATATAATCACTGTTAATGCTTGTATTGTTGCAAATACCACTGATGCTATGAGTCAGACCTGCTCCTCTCATGAAGCTTGATGCTGCTGCAAAGAGCAAATGCAACAACAACCGGCAACGACAACAACACAATGCCTACTCATAAACACTAACGTCACATGGTTTGCTGTGAGTGAGTCCAACAGGAAATGGAAACTGCAAAAAGATTAAACTGAAGTGCACGACATCTCTGCTCCCAGGTGCTGCTGTTTCCTTATCAGCTGATCCGACATCAGACCCGCTGCCAAACACTCCACCTGTGCTCCACGGGACGTCTCACAGCTCTGATAGCATAGCAACAGAGGTTTGTCAGCTGTCGACGTCCTAACAGGTGGAATTTTTTTGGAGTGAGTGGTGGAGAGATGAGAATCAGGATGTTTGCACACACCCACATGGTCCAGAGAGGTTTGAACCAGGTGAAGGTGAAAACACCTGTGTGGGTGGAACCGAGGTGTTTCAGAGCGTCAGGCAAAGTACGTTTTCTGTTTTCTGTGTGTAGAGGCACCGATGATTTGATAAAAACATTGACGCTGATCTCGTTATAGAAACACAAAAGCTGCAAAAAGTCTTATTAAAACTTTTTTTTTTCGCCTTATGAAAGTAAATTTGGACTCTGCACCCTGGGACCAAACTCATTTAAAGTTTTAGCTCTAATATCCGTGGCAAGGGTCATAAATTTTTATCATCTGAGGACTCAAGCCGAGTGCATTTAATCTCACCCTGTGACCTATAGGATCATTAAAAACATGCACGGCTCCATGTCAGAAGATAATCTGCAGAACGAACAATACAAACATAAACCCACGAGGCCCAGGCAGGTTTTTACTTGGTTACATCTTGGTTGAATCTTCTCCCACTGTGTTTATTGGACATAATATAATAATGGGTAATAACAGGGCAGGTTGTGGTCCAGGACGAAGGAGCTAATCACAGCGTCAGTGGCTTGATCTCTGGTGAAAGTGAACCTCCAATCAGCATCAGCACTGATGACCGTACCATGATTGGATGAGTGTATGAGTGTGTGTGTGAATGGGTGAATGAGGCATGCATTTTAAAGCACTGTGAGTGGTCTCTGAGACTGCAAAAGGGCAGTGACCATTTACAATTTACCAATAAATAGTTAGTGAATAACCAAGCACGCTCTGCAGGAGGATTTAATGTTGTGTAAATGATGGTTTTTATTCCAACAACATACTGAAGAGACAGCAACACGTCCTTGTGGTTTCTCCACTCTTGCACAGACGTTTTGAAGTTTGACGGCTGCTTTGTGATGCACAAGGTACTGTATCTGTATCTGATCCTGGATCAACTGTGGCACCATTCACAAGCAGTTTTGTGCATAACCAGGCTGAACCTGACGACGACAGAGGAGTCACGTCTCCAGTAGCAGCTTTTGTTTCCATGCGGCCACTGTGGGCTCCATCGAGGGCCAACACTTGCCCTGCAATGTATCATCGGACGTATGAATGATTAGCCTCCAAGCCTGTCTGTGCACAGAGCTGCATGAATGTGACAATACAGCGTAAAGCGCTTTGAGTCGTCCAAGTGACCAGAAAAGCGCTATATGTGTGAGTGTGAGTCCATTTACCATTTACTGAAGAGCAGCTACAGTTCAATTCTTGGACACATACGCAGATTTTCTCTATAGAACCAGCAGAAGTCCTTCAATGCCGCAAAACAACATTCACTGACAAGTTTTCTGTCGCTCTGCAGACATTTTGATCATTGTTGTCCATTGGTCACATCTCTTGAAGGTAAATACACCTTCCCCTGATCCATAATCAATCTCAAATCAGTCCAGGCTCCTGGATCTTCCTCTATCTTGCAGGATGAGTCATTACAAACTTTACAAAAACATTACAAACATTACAAAAGCCAAAGGCGAAATTTTTAAATCTTACTACTGGTCCTAAAAAACTCAAAACAGTCCTGCATCAAAATACAACAACTGGACTAATGAGTCTGCTGTGAAGCATCAGGGACAAGTTTGCAAACTCCTCCCCCTCACCTGTGGAACAAACTTCCTGAGGTTCGCCTCAGATCCTTCCTTCCAGATACAAACACACTGGTTTCTGCTGCCTGGTCCAACATTTTAATTAGTGTAATCATTTTTCATTAACAGTGTTGCTTTAATCCTTCATTATCCATTTTAATTATACCTCTGTAAAACACTTTTGCATTGCCTTCGGTATGAATTGTGCAGTACAAATACATTTTACTTCCTTGTCTTGGATCTGAACCTGTTCCGTCAGTGAGCAGCTGATAATATTAAATAAAAGTGCAACTGCTGTTCTCTAACAAAATACCTGTGCATCATTCATCAAATCACATTACTGGGGTTAGTTTACTCCATTGTGTTGGATGTCTGTCTCTATTGCCTCCATCTCCTGTAAATACACTCCTGTGCATTACATTAGTGTTTTAAAAGTCTCTCTGCCGTCGTCTCGCTCCTTTGTTTCCCTCTGTTTCCATCAGAAGTGGCCTCGACACGGACCGACCGACCGACAGCAGAGTGGATTAATGATCTGCTGCCTTTATACTCTGGCTGAGATCATGTGTGTTTGTGTGTGAACGCTGTCCTTGGTCTGGCATTAACAGTGCATGTGGGAGTTGATATTAGTCTGCGCTGACAACAGCTATCCATTTCACACAAACACACATACAAACACAGAATCGTGTTGACATGATGGCACCCGGTTGGTGACTTGTCCAAATTTTTCATCCAGATCTAATTTCCGTCATTAATTCAGTCATTTATTCCTTCATCGTGTGAGTGAACGGCTGTTTGCTGCCAAAAGTGAATTAAGAGAACAATTAATCCCAGTGAATTGTGTGTGTGTGTGTGTGTGTGTTTGTACTTACACCAAATTGGCACCGTGGTCTCTGCCAAGTAGGTTGTGTTTAGAGTCCCACTTGTTCATTAGCACGTAAATCTCAGAGAAAAAAAACCTTAACAGATTTTGAATAAAAGAGGTGGTTTATGCACCGGGAGCCAAGTGATTACTTTTGTTGTAAATACAGACTCTTAATTCTTATTTTTACAGTTTGGACATAAAATACTGAGCTAATCTCAGCCGTGGTGAGTGTACGATACTGTTTAATATGTAACAAATCAGCTACTTTGTTTCCAGAGGAAATAACATAAGTGGGAAAGTTGGTGGTTGTTTTATTTAATCTTTGGACAGAGTAATGCTAATAGTTTTCCCCTGTTCCCTGTCTTTATGCTAAGTCAAAGAGCTGGTTTCACAAAGACCAGAATTAAATATGTGACATCACATTATGCAGAGAAGGTTTTTTCATGAATATAATCCAACTTTTAAATGCCGTCATGTGAGGATCGGTGCAGACAGTCGGACAAATTCTTCTTCCCATCCTTTTTCTTAAATTCGCACGTTTGCTTGAAGGCACCTTTTTGAGAAGCTCAGGACCATTTCCTTAGTGATAACTCTGACTTTGAGCCTTCAAGACTCAGTGATGGGTTGTGATTGTTGATGCTCCTGCATCAAAATATGATACAAACACAAACACAGTTCTTCTATGGGTTATGATCTGCTAACCAGCGAGCGAGTCACCTGACAACAGAAGGGAAAATCTGATTGGACAGCTGTTTTTTCATGGTTTTAGGATAGATACGTTATACTGTTGGATAATTTGAATGATGGGGGAATAATTGTACGATTTGATATTAGAAAAAGTTTGTTGGGTCCGGCTAAAAAGGAGAGGACAAGTCTTAAACCCAGACAGTGTGTTGTAAACAGTAGGTGTAACAATAACAATAATATATAATTTCAACCTGATGTTATTTGTTTATGGTGTCTCATGTGGATCACCTGTTTACTCTGTGTGTGTGCATCCGCATCCAGTTCCCATGTCATTCTATATTCATGTCTAATTCCACTTGTACATAATTGAGAGGCCGGGGCGAGCTGTGGGGGGCGGGCTGAGTTAAGGAGCAGCCATGTTCACCAACACAAACCTGATGAATTTTACAACACTTTGCAGCGCTTTACAGTGTTTTACAGCGTACACACAGACACGCATGGTTGCCCAGGGATACGCCTGCTCCGGCTGTCCTACTTCTGCTTCTAATTCACCTCCTCCGCTCTCTTTCCTCATCGTCAGCTCTCTCTCCGTCAATGGTGTGATGAGCTGCGCGCCGTCTGACGGAGATTCATCTCAAATAACGCGTCGTTTACTTCTTCACTCCTGCTCTAAACGCTGCTGGTAATAATACAGGTGACTTCTGCTTTGCATCGATTATTCTGTTACAACAAACTGACTTGTGTTTGTGATTCATCTGGAGTGTGTGCAGCAGCTGCGTCTTCACCTTCACAGCTTTGAGTGTGTGTGAGTGGAAACACACACATGTGCAGAGTGATGGGAAGCCATTAAGATAATTTACTCAGTATCAAACGCTGAAGGCTTTTAAGAGAAGGAGCCTCCTCCTCTAAGTAAGCACACACACACACAGACACACACAGATACACTGTGGGCTGCAGATAAAGAGCAGCAGCCACTGATCCGGTCCGGTCCACTCAGAGCCGCTGTCAGATCGAGGTGCTGAGACGTGAGTGGCGCAGATTAATGTGAAGCTGCTCGACGTGATCAGATAAAACCACACACACACACATACACACACACACCAACACACAGTGCATATAGTCAGACAAATGTTAAAACACTCCCTGGACCAATCAGATAACCAGCGGTGTTGATGGCAATAACACAGAAGCCAACGCACTGAGGACCAACAGTGGGAACTCACTGAGTTTATGTGACCTTTGACCAAGACTGAACCATGAATTGTCAGAAAATTAAAACATTTTGAAATTGACCTTATGAGAAAAAAAAAAAAGTAATTAAAAAAAATATTTTTTTTTTGAATGAGATTTGCGTAGAAAATGACCTTACTGTACATACCTGCTGTTTCTATTTTGATGCATTTTCAACACAGTTCTACTATAAAATAAGTTATGAAATATTTACTTTGCATCAATGCAGTAACTATTCTTATGTTTCAAAAAAAAAAAAAAGTTTTTCATATGTTGACTTTTTCAAAATTGGCAAAGATATCCATGAGTCACTGACTGACAGCGGCCATATTGGATGTCCCAGGTGAAGGCCTGCTGGTGCATAAATATCTGCACCCTGGCGGTTTGTGTGATCATTGCATGTATCTGATTGTATACATTAGGTTTCTCAGGAAAAAAAAACATTGCAGTGAGGATGTAGAAGTCTGAAATGTATTTCCGTGTGTCAAATTTGATACAAACGTCGACATAGGGTCAAAGAAGCATCAGAGCAGAGTGGAAAAATAATGGATAGATAATGGTTCTACTTCTACTCCCTAATTCAACATGATATAGATTGTTTATTATAATATTAAATGTGGTTTATAAGTGGTGGAAAGCCAGCACCAACCTTTCTGTCATTTATGAGTCAGCTCCTCAGGAGGCATCGAGCTGTCTTTACTCTACACGTCTTGCCACCTATATCTGATGTTTCTTGACTGTCTGTTTACAAGTTCTATTAGAAGTGACTCATATCTGTATTTACACAACACAGGTGCTGCTGATGAAATGGACACAATATACCAAGCAATTTATTTCTGAAGCATTCGTAGAGCTGCACAGGACATTGGTCACATGTTAAAGCAGAGGAGAAAGACGTGAGGCCTCATTACGGCCTGGGAGAACGCAGCAGTGATCATCTACGTCGGTTATCATCAAATTGCACAAGACGTATGGCAGATGTCTGATTTATTTCCACATAGGAAACAGGCCTGAATCCGATCGGACAACATCCAATTTCATGCATTTTTTTCCCCCTGTTTACATGTTCTTGTTACAGATCCGATCCTAGAGGGAAAATATTGGAATTGGGTCACTTTAAAGCATGTAGTGTAGTGCAAAGACGGCCTTGGATCATGGGGGACAGGTCTTCTGTCCGTGCACAAACTCCCAGAAACCTGCAGGTCTGCCAAAACCCTCAGCACCTTTAAATCAAGACTGAAGACTTGTATTAAGCTCTTATTTCTACGCTGCACTGTCAGACCATTTTTCTATTTTGTAGCTATTTATTCATGTTTTAGCAGTTTAAAAACTCTTTGGCTGCATGAATCTCTTCTCTTGCTTCAATGTTGTGTTAACACGTCTTTTGCATTAAAACACCTTGAGTGGCCGTGTTGCTGAGAGCTGAAGTGCTATTGATATGCTCAATAATAATCAGCACCGACTGTTTCCTTGCACTTATCTGACCCACTTTCTTTCTATTCACTGTGTATTATTGATTTGCACTCACTTTGAAAGTCCATTCCCTGGCATTGATTGTGTGATTTGTTTATTATTGCTTTGTTTTTTTATGTGATCCCTGCAATAAAGGTAATTACACTTCAGGGACAATAAAGCTTACCTAACCTAACCTAACCCTTATGAGTGGAGAACCATGAGTATTTTAGGTGGAAAAATGCAACTATAAATATTTGGACGATGCAATAATGACATGAAAATTCCTCTGAAGTCACTTGTGGAGGTGTGATGGAAGCAACGCAGCACAACAACAGTAGTGTGTCCATCAGTCGGATAAGGAGATAAAGAAGGTTTGGACCAGTCTTTCAGAAACACCGTGTGTTTATTTTGGTTCTGCAGGAGAGAAGGAGAAGAGACAGAGACGGCCGAGGTCAAGAAAGTGTCGGAGCTGCTGTTAAGATACGACCACGGCTCGGCCCAGCGCCGCTCTCTGAGGGGTTATGGTTGCGTTGAGTGAGTGTATGTGTGTGTACTGTATGTGTGGGAGGGGTGTGTGCAGAGAGAGTGACTAAGAGCACGTATGTGTGTTATATCACACAACAAGTGCTTTCCTTCAGCAACACTGTCGTCAACACTCCGTCTTCAGTGTCATGAGAAGCTGAAAAAAATGGACCAATAAAAAAAGAACCCAAAAAATCTGGCCCAAAAAAGTCTCATTCAATTTTCAATAAAATAACTTGTTCCCAGATTTTCCCACCTCTTACTGTAAATATTTTATTCAGTACAATATTTGAACCTGTGCATATTCTCGTTTTTCTTAACCTGAGTATTTTTTCTCAGGGTCTATTTGTACTGTATGTTGTGTTACGCACCTTCAGAGGAAGCTGAATAAGTTGCTTTGTACTGTACCTTGTGCAACGTCAATAAAGCCTTTCTATTCTATTCTGGTTTTACGATAATAGACAGAAAAGAGAGTTGTTACATAAAGAAATGAAAAACTACCACGTATGTGACACAATACAGCTGCAAGGACGTGCAAAACTGATTCAGCAAGAAGGAAAAATGCCACTAAGAGATACAAAAAAGGTATTCAACGACTAAAACAACTGCAACAAGACAAACAGGTGAGACGCAGGATGCAGGGCCTTGTCCACACCCAGAGCTTAAAGGGACAGTTCAACATTTTGGCACATTGGCCCATTGCCATAATCCCTATAGTCATAGCAGTAGGTTCATTACCTTTAATTGTCGGTGCAAGCTATTTTTAGAACGGCGGAGCAGAGCCGTGAGCTGCTCAGAGCTATGCTACGGAGGCTCATTATGGGATTTCTTGGTTTCCCTCATCAAACTCATCAAATACACAATCCAACAACTCCACAACGCTCTGGTGGACAAGTTGTGACCTGCACATTCACCACGCTGTGAGATAATAACACAACGTTACCACAGTTGTTTTAGAGGGAAATTCATGCAAAACTGCTGATGCACGTTGCCAGGACAGTTTTTCATCAAGCAGTCTCTGTCTTTCCCTCTAAAACAACTCTGTGTGGTAACGTTGTGTTATTATCTCATAGCGTGGTGAATGTGCAGGTCACAACTTGTCCACCAGAGCGTTGTGGAGTTGTTGTATTGTGTATTTGATGAGTTTGATGAGGGAAAAGAAATCCTATGAGCCTCCGTTGCGTAGCTCTGAGCAGCTCACGGCTCTGCTCCGCCGTTCTAAAGATAGCTTGCACTGACAATTAAAGGTAACGAACCTACTGCTATGACTATAGGGATGTGGCAATGGGCCAATTTGCCAAAATGTTTAACTATCCCTTTAATCTGTCAACCGATCAAAAAACTACCATTAAAGAGCATTTTTCTGCACGGCCTCATCAGCGGGCGACGTGCAGCTGCAGTTAGGTTCATGCACCTGAATCTATACGTAGCTCAGGTCAAGAAAAAGCTGCAGTCATGGTTTAAAAGGAGTCGGCGCTGACTGTTAGCAGGAGACCAGACATGAAACGCAGCCTTTGGTGTTTAAATTTACACACTTGGCCCGACTCTCCTCCCTGACCTCCTCCTCCCCGAGAGACCGCGGCGATAAAACATTATCACACCGCTTCCATCTCTGCTGTCAAGAGAGACGCAGACCTTACTCATTTGAACAAACAAGCAAAAGCTGTTGCATCTGTGGCGACGGCGGTCTTGTTAAGAGACGGCTTCACGGCTTTGATTCCTGCATTTGAAGGAAGGTGGCGAATGAAACGGGGACATAGGAGGAAAATAGAAAGAAAGAAAGAAAAAGTTCTGATGTGCAAACTGCATTAGATGTAGATTTCATATCGCTTCACATTAGATCAGCCATAGCACCGAGTCCGGACCGGACAGCCGTGAACGCCGCCGCCGCGACCTCCGCCTTCTCGTCTCCTCTCGGATTATTAGCAGCGGTGGCTAACAGAGCAGAGAATGGAGTAGCCCACAGCAATCTAGCAGTGGGTGAATTGAAATGCCAGGCCAACCAATTATGTTGTCAGCACACACAGTGACGGGAGCGCACACTGCACCACTGTGATCAGTTTAGTGTGAGGGGCAGAAACTCTGAGGACACACAAAAATGCACACACACACACACAGCGTCCTGCAGCCCAATAAATAAGGCTCATCTCATCTCAGCGGCTCATTGCCCTGTCAGGCCAAATAAGGAGCCGCCGTTTCCCCCTCTATGATACACACTCACACACACCTATACACGAAAACACACAAATAAATGGATATAAATTTGGACAAACACTCTCGCACACACGCGACACATGCTGCTTTCTAGGGCTGCTACAAAACAAACACACACACGCACACACACGCACACGGAGCCATTACATTAGTGCAGAGAGATGCAGCATGGTTTACTCGTGACACAACGATTAGTCAATCCTGTACCCACAATGCACTGGAGTGGAGAAGGCAATCTCAGGTTCCAGGGGACTGCAGATTGTGTGTGTGTGTGTGTGTGTGTGTGTGTGTGTGTGGATGAGTGTGTGTGTGTGTGTGTGTGTGTGGGTGAGTGTGTGTGTGTTAAAGGAAAAAGAGATAGAAGACTTTCACATGTACGTGCACATTTATGTTACTTTTTTGTATGTGTTTGTGTTTTCTGTTATTTCATTCACAGTATAAGAGCCTTAAGTTGTCCTCCTGAGTCAAGGAAGGAAGGATGAAAAGGAAGGAAGGAAAAAGGGATAGAAGGAAGTACGAAGAATAAGAAGGAAGGAAGGATAAAGGGATAAAAAGAAGGAAGGTAGGAAGGAAGGACGAAGGGAAAGAAGGAAGGACGGAAGGAAAAAGGGATAGAAGGAAGGACGAAGAGAAAGAAGGAGTAGGAAGGAAGGATGAAGGGAAGGAATGAAGGATAATGGGACAGAAGGAAGGACTAAGAATAAGAAGGAAGGATAAAGGGATAAAAAGAAGGAAGGAAGGACAAAGGGAAAGAAGGAAGGATGGAGAGAAAGAAGGAGTAGGAAGGAAGGATGAAGGGAAGGAAGGAAGGATAAAGGGACAGAAGGAAGGACTAAGAATAAGAAGGAAGGATAAAGGGATAAAAAGAAGGAAGGTAGGAAGGAAGGACGAAGGGAAAGAAGAAAGGACGGAAGGAAAAAGGGATAGAAGGAAGGACGAAGAGAAAGAAGGAGTAGGAAGGAAGGACGAAGGGAAGGAAGGAAGGTTAAAGGGATAGCAGGAAGGAAGAATGAAGGGAAAGAAATAAGGCAGGAAGGACAAAGGGAAAGAAGGAAGGATGGATAAAAGGAAGGAAGGAGGGGAGAAGGGAAAGAAGGAAGGAAGGACAAAGGGAACAATGGGAGGAAAGAAGGAAGGGTAAAAGGAAGGAAAGATAGATGGAGGGAGGGAACAGATTGGGTCAAAAAATAAGGAAGAATTAGGGAAGCAAAGAAGGAAGGATGGAGGAAGTGAACTGACAGTATATGTTGTGTTTATGTGTGTATGTCCGTGCGTGCTCCTTTATGTGTGTGTGTGTGTGAGCAGTCGGAGCCGGTTAATGGCTATACATTAGCACCCTGGGAGCTCAGTGAAAGGCTAAACGTTTGTCTAAAAATCGACTTCACCCGCGGCCGGGTCGACTGAACCTGCTGCTGTGAAACGCTGGACTTAGAGGAGGAGGAGGAGGAAGAGGAGGATCTGTCGGCCTGAAAGCAGAGGTGTGACTTTCATGGTGATGGTGCTGTAGGGGTGAGGAGGAGGAGGAGGAGGAGGAGGAAGAGGAGGAGGAAGAGGAGGCTAACATGTGAGGGAACATGTAAAGGTGCGTGAGGTCATCATTTACTATTCTGGGCGAGTCCGTCCTCTAAATAAAGAATTATATAAACCGAGGAGACAGTCCTCACCGGTGGAGCAGCCAAATAAAACAGCTGTTCTGTGGCTTTATTTTGAAAGAAACTTGTCATTTAGAAGAAGAGAAGCTTCCCTCCCTGAACTGTGTTATAAAAAGCAAAGCTTCACTTTTATTGTTACAACTACAGCTTTATTCTTGTTTCTGTCAGTTATGATGACTGGAGATGCAGTAAAGCATAAAGAGGCTGTAAACAAACAGGATAAATCACATATTGACTCTGACCTGCCTCATTAAAATTAAATCACAGGACACTTCAATACAAATGAAATAGTTCTCCTTGTTCCTCCTCCAGCTGATCTCAGAGCAGCCGACTGCTCCATCCAGCGCCGTGTCAGGAGTGAGAGGTAAATATTGACGAGCTTCTCTTTATCTCTGCTCCCAAACGTCCTTGTTGCCGCGGTTATCTGCAGGTACTTCTGCTTACATCCCAGTCTCCCCCAAAAACTGTTTCTATGACGACAGTATTAGTGAGCCGGGAGCGGACCGACTGTTTTATATTCTCCTGCTCAGAGGTTCAGAGACGGTTAGTCTGTGATTGTTGTTCTTACTCTACTTTGCACCTTTGCTCCGACTCTGTGGTTTGTGTTTAATGTTTCTACTGTTTCACGGTCGCTCCTATAAAGAGCTGGGAGCCGACGGCTGCCCTCAGCTTTTAGTGGAGAGGTATTAGTACATTCAGGTCACGGTGCAGCTGGACGGCCAGCGGGAGGAGGAGGAGGGGGGGTTGTGCAAAAAATTGAACCAAAGTTTGTATAAAGTGTAATTTTCCTGGAGGAGAAAGCTCCCCTGCAACAGTGGATTCAAATGGATCATTATGTGACAAATTATTGTTATTAGTTGAAGGCAAAATAAGAATTCATAAAAAGATTTCACAACAAGTGAAGCTTTACATGAGAGACGGCAGATTTGGACTTGAAGGTCGTGTACTTTAGTTTACTGATGAGCTCTCACAGAAACTATAACTTCATATTTTTAGATACATACTATATAATTTCCTGTAGGAGTCTTTTATTGCTGTGAATAGTTTTTCTGTGTCTTTTTATAGCTTAAGTCTTGGAGTTGTGTTCATGTTTTCTATGTTTATTAATGTATTTCTGCACCTTAATACCAGGACAAATTAATTATTAATAATAAATCCATGTCTGATTCTATTTACATTGTTAGAGTTATTCTCTAATTGCATCGGTCTTCATAAAAGATGCAATTTATTCCAATTTTCCAAAGACAACACATCCTGTCTGTAGGCCACATGGCACCAAACTGACCAATCAGAGGCAAGAAGGACTTAGATGTAAGTCAGTGATCAAAAAATTAATGTAAATTTGTAAATAATAAGATGTAATATATTTCAAGGCAACTACAGCCTACATAATGGCCCGGAGCTACAAAAGTTGTAGTAATAAAAAAATATATTGTAAATCACAACAGGGATTTAAACTCAAACACTACCAAAGAATTATAATATACAAAATAATATGTGCATTCAAAATACAGGGAGTCGGTTCTTGTTAATAATCTCATTTACACCGACGAGAAGAGACAAAAACAACTGTTGCAGATCTAACTTTTCCTGCTTTGACTTTGTTTTTGTCAGCTTTTATCCGTCATATAAAACTTTGGCTGTAACCCCCGGGCGTCCGTTCGACCGGCGAGCGTCTGAAGACAGAGTAACGAGCGCTGTGGTAAATGGATTTCTTAAAACCATCAACAAAGCCTGAACTTCTAATGGCTGTCTATAAATGTCAGCGCGTGGACGTGTCTATATTCATAGAGGCAGTTATCAGCTTTTAGATGTGCCTCTGCCTCACCAAACCACTCTGTGCCTCGCCCTCGATCTCCCTCCCCGGGGTCGTAAGTGGTCCTGATGCGTCTATATTGATACCCACCTGTTACGGGCAATTTGAGTCCCCTCTTTCTGATGAAATATGGATGTGTGCCCCGTCCTGTCTCACCCCTCCTTCTCCTCTAAAAGCGTCCCTCATGCCTATTTATTGACGTCCCCAGGAGTTATCAGTTAGTCGCCGGCTTGTCCCCTCCGCTCCACTGTTTTCCTGTTTTATTAACTCTGTGTATTTCTGTGTGATGAAATATGAATGCGTGTCCTTTCTCTTTTCTGTCCCTTTCTCTTCTTCTTCTTCTTTTTTTTTTTTAACCACTTACCGGTTGTTTTAGCCAAGTGTCTCTCTGTGATGAAATATGAATGCATGTCCCCTTTTTTCTTTCCCTCCACCACTTACCAAGTGTCTCAGCTGCGCATCGCTGTGGGATGAAATATAGATGTCTGTCCCCACTCGGAGCTGTGAATGCTAAATGTTATCTATCCATTACAGGGGAAATTATGTCCGTCCTCTCTAAGCACCAGGGATTATATATGTTGTTTTGACTCATGAGGTGTTGTAGCCATAAGTATACATAATCAGAGTGGGTGCCTGTCCTTGATAGACTCAGAAATCACCCATTGAAAACCTTTAACGTTCAATTTGCTGCCATGAGCGACCCCTAACTATGGCGATGTCCCGATTCAAGGGGCTGGATCCTTCACAGGACGCAGCCTACGTGGTCTACGAAGGCAACGGCTTCAGAGGTTATGTCAATTAATTGGTAAACCGGACGGTCTAGCCTTCGGAGCATATCCTGAATTAATGTCCTAACGTGGCTACATTGGGAGCCGCCTCAACGTTCCCAGAGCTAGCATGCTAGGTGGCTAATAATTAATGAAGGAGAGGTGCGGTGCGTCCTTTAGAACAAGAGAGAGAAGCCTGGATGTGTCGGAGCCTTCAACTTGGGATTGGCCTTTTGAGATCCTGTGATGTAAAGATAATTGTGTTGGGTGTGGACTCCAGGAAGAATAGCAATGGCCTTAGCCAAAGCTAATGGAGATTCAAATAAATGGGGCGGCAGTGGCTCAGGAGGTCCAATAATCAGAGGATTGACGGTTCGAATCCCGCTCTCTCCCAGTCTCTGTCGTAGTGTCCTTGGGCAAGACACCTTACCCAACCTGCCCTGCGTGAATGCACATGAATGGTCATGGTGGGGGTCGGAGGGGCCATTGGCAGCCATGCTTCCGTCAGTCTACCCCAGGCAGCTGTGGCTACATATAGTTTAACTGGTGTGAATGTGGTATGGATGAAAGTGCTTTGGGTATAGGGTATCAATCAGAAAGCACTATATAAATGTAAACCAGTATTATTAAGTGAAATGAAATAAGTTGAGACACATCTTACGACTCACTCCCTTTACATGGAGGACATGACGGAGGAAACAGGATGTTAGAGGTTTGAAAGTGATAGTAGAGGCCTTCATCCCCAAACCCACTGCTTTTCCTAAACTCCTTCCCGCATAGAAGCAGTGGACAGTAAAGAGGAAAAGTCCAGATTTATGAATAGAAACCTTGATAAAAGCACAGTAGTCGGGGCCGATTCAGTTCTCACTATAAGAAGAAAATGTTTCTTTTCATTTTCTGTTGATTTTCTAAAATGACTGAAGAAGAGTTCAGGAAACCAAAAGGACAGCCTGACATTTGGAAGTAGGAACAGATGCTTAAACCCTGTGAGAGCTGTAAAAAACCAACAACAAACTGTTTCATTGAGTCCCAAAATTCATTCACAGAACCAGACGACGCATGCAGAACAATTACATCCCCTGATTTATCTGATAAACTTGTAACATATGTCCCTGCAGCTCCGTGACTCAGTGTTTTTACTGCAGATTTTTGCCTCTCAATTTTCCCCTCAAGCCATGTCCTTAAAACTCTTCAAACAAGGACTTGTTTGAGGAGTTTTAAGGACACGGCTCGAGCACTGAAGATAGAAGAGGTGACTGCAATTTAAATGGACTTAACCCACCTCCCAGATGGTGTTTACCATGTTAGAGTCTAGTGAAGTCTTATAAGTTAGCTCCTCCAATGACAGTCACTGCTCCAAGACCTTCCCACCTCCCTGGATCAGCTAGCTTCAGGATCCCCTGGATTATCCTAACACTGGTTCTCCAAAAATCAGCCTAGGTAAATACTGAATGATCACCTTTTTGACCCCAGAACCCACAGCTTTTTGTCGTCAGTGGAATGGACGAGGACCTGAGACCTGAAAGACCGTCTCACTTTTAATTGAATCTCATTTAAAAACAAAAATAGTATTATTATTCATTCTCTATGCCGTAGTCACTTTTTATTTGATTTAGTTCTTTGTGTATTTATACTCATGTTATCTTGTTTTCTTTTTTATCCTTTCTGATGGTTTCACTTCTTTAATATGCCTGAGTTTTAGTCATTTTCTTTTACACAACTTATTTTTGTAGACTTTTTTTTATTTACCTCTGATCATATCACTCTAATGATAGTGTTTACTCAGTTCAGTTCCTGCTTTTAAATATCCACTATGCTGTCTTTGTGTGATGGGGTTGTTTTCTTTTGAAATAAAGTCTGATTTATTGATTGATACGAATCTGCTGAAAATGATTATGCAGCTTAGCATTAGCAACTAGCATCCCCCCCCTCCTACCTCCACCTGAGCTCTGTACCATGGTCTGGCTCTTTGACTGACTCCTATGCTTCAACCTCTGAACCCATTGTCCTTGAAGAAAACACCATGTCACCTGTCACCCCGCCAAACCACTTACCACCTCAGCTGCTCCCAGTTCACCCCCGGTGCCTTTGCCCTCCCCAGGCCAGCTCGTTCTGACACCTACAAACTCCTTACAGTTTTCACCAATGGAGGTAAATGACCTTGCAATCTTGACATTGGGCGTCTCCATCCTTTCTGCCGACACATTTTGTGCAAGTGGTGGAAAAATGGAGGATTTTCACTGAACTTGCTTTAACAATCATTGACCTTCAGAGTCCAGAGTCCACGCTGTAATAACACACGCTGGGATCGATGACGTCATGTCTAGACAATCAGCCTTTAGCCGGACCAGGACATTATATCACTGAGCTGTAGAGCTGAGAGTCCATGCAGGAAGAAGCTGTGTAATGTCTTGTGTTATTTTAGAGATAATGTCAATGTCTCTCGTATTGATTTAGGTTTGTTTTCCATTTCCATTTGTATTCAAGGAAGATACACGTCTTTGTCTGCGCCTCGTTGTGTAGATCCCCCAAATCTCAGTTTGACTTCATAAATGAGTTTCCAGCGTTCCCGTCAGCAATCCTACCCAGATATGACGGGATTTTAATTCTAAGACATTTTAATATTCATGTCTGCTGCACCTCTAACAGTCTAATTGCTGAGTTTTCATCCATGATTGATTCTTTTAATTTATCTCCCTCCCGACTGGGCCCACTCATCGTCAGGGCCAGACTGGATCTTGTTTTATCTCATGGTCTAACATTATCTGACGTGAGGTGATCATTGTGCTTCTGATTACCAGACATTATCCTTTAAACTTGGTTCTTTTAATGGTGCTCGCTCACCATTACGGCTTAGGTTTTAAAGTCTAGCCCCTACTGATAGTTTGGGAAAAGTTTTAACACTCTCCCTTATGAGCTTGAACTGGTTTTACCATCATTTTTAGTTTGTTCCGACTTTGTTCCTCAACGGAAGTTCTTGATCAGGCCATAAAATCTAAAGAGATAAAGACTTTACTTCTCTAAAACATAAATGTCACAAAGCAGAGCCTTTTATTGTATTACAGATCAACTTTTAGCATTCATCTTGATACAGAAACTCTCTCCTTGTCCTGCTTGGATGTGAGTGTTGCCCTCTTTGAACGTTTAAAGTCATACCTTGATATATGACCTTGGACCTTTTGGTATTACTAACTCATTGTCTTCCACCATGTGCTAAAATTGGGTGTAGATTACACAAAATTAATTTCCATTTGTATGCAGATGACACTCAGGTTTCTCTCAGCTGTGACCCCAGCTGGGTCGTCACTGAACTCACAAAAGTGCATATTCCCATTTCAATATCCCACAGTGCAGAAACCTTGATGTCTTAATTGGCAGCGACCTCACTTTGAAAAGCCGCGTCAAATCTGCCACACAGTCCTGCTTTTTTTTTTTTCAACTTTTCAATTTCCAAAATTCATCCATCTCAATCAACCAAAAATCCTTGAAATAGTCAGTCGTGCTTCGTTGCGTCATGGCTGTATTATTGCAACAGTCTTTTTTTCCCCTCTCTGGATCTTTCCTCTCTTAAATTAATGGAGCCACCAGGATTTTTAGCAGGGATCAGAAAATGAGAGTACATTAAACCTACGCTTTCATCTTCGTCCTGGCTCCATGTCATCTTCAGGGTTTCACTTGTCAATTCTGCAGCCCCCAAGATATATCCCAGACCCTTTAACTCCCCATGTGGCATGGAGGGCCCTGAGGTCCTTATGTGCTACTCTCCTTAGCGATTCCTCAATTTCCCATCATGGTTGTCATGGAGATTTTGAAGAAGATGTCTAAAAGTCTGTATTCATTAAAAAATACAATTTTTAACACACTTTTATAGTCCATCCTTCCTGTGATCATCTATCTCACACCATCTGTCTTAGTAGCTCTTCTTTGTTATGTTTGTCACTGTGCATATGTCTTTGTTTATTGATGGAGCAATAACCATTATCAGTATTATCACAATTTGGCACAAATGAGAAAGTAAGTAGTCTGTGGTAATAAAGAAGGGGAACTCGGTTTAGTTGACAATGGGTAGTATAAATAAAAGAAAACATTCAGAAGTCTATAAACCTGGAAGCTCCAGGTAATCTGCTCTCAGTCCGATCTGCGAAAAGTCATTGAAGATATTTATCTGTGTAGCTGTAGCTCAGAGTAAACCTCATCTGTGTCTGTTTGAGGCCTTTTTAGTTTTTCATAAAGTCGTTTACACGTGGAAACAAATTCATAATTTACCAGATCATACCATACTATCTGGAATTAAAGGGATAGTTCACCCAAAATTCAAATTGCACTCATTATCCACTCACCCACTAAGGGCTGCGAGAAGTTTCAGAGTTATCCGTCTTGCATTGAAGCCCCGAAATGCGAAATTGTCCCGAAAAAAATTAAATAAGTCTATATTTCAAGCTCGTTTTGTAGCGGAAATTCCTCTTCCTGGTTCGTCCAAATTGGATGAACTCAGAGAAGCCACGGACGACTCTGAAACCTCTCCCAGCTCTTAGTCGAGATGAGGGTGAGCAGATAATGAGTGCAATTTGAATTTTGGGTGAACTATCCCTTTAAATAAATTCGAAAATTACATTTTACAACAATATTTTTTCCCGTCTCTTTACCACCGCTCTTTGCTCGTATAGTTCACGACATTGTCAAGTCATCAGAAAGTGAACTAACTAAACTGAAGTGAACTTTAATCCATTTGCTTTTGTATTTGACAGAAAATGGACAGATATTGAAAGGGGGGCGAAGGAAGAAAGTTGTTTCTAAATCAGGATCATAAAAGGCTTCGCTCCGTCCATCAGTCGATCTTGAAGTGTCAGCAGTTTCCTCTGAGTGCTGCAGCAGTGTGTGTGTCATCCCTCTCTGCCCCTTTCATCCCTGTGTTGTCATTTTGTTGTTGTTTTGGAGCTCTGAGAGAACGAGGAAGGTGGCGGCAACATGTATGTATTATTAAAACGCCGATGTGTGTTTCTGCTGTAATGGAACAAAGCTGGAGAGCGTCGCCTCTTTTCCCCGCAGTGCTATATCTAGACATCTGTCACTTAAACACACACATACGTACACGCACAACAAGACGCACTAGATAAAAAAAGTCCAAAGCCATACAACAAGTGATGCACTCGTGTAAGAAATGAATCATGGGAGAGAAACCTCTATACACTTTCCACTACACACACCAAAACACACACACACGCACTCTGGTAGTTTTGTGCAGAAATCAGCACATTGAACTAATCCATTAGCTCTCGCTGATGGGAGAGAGAAACACAAGTGAACTTTGCTATCAAGGCCCAAAACTTTCCTCTTTTTTTTTTTTCTAATCATCTCTGGAAATGTGCCTCCTTGCCTCTACAGTGCAGCGATGAAAGAGCAGAAAAGAGGGCGCGATGGGGTGAAAGTGATGAGGAGAGATGGCGGAGGGGAGATTGGCTGCAGGAAAAAAAAAATAGAAAAGAAAAGATGGAGGATGGAAAAGAGGAAAAAAGATGGAGGAGGGAATGGTGCAAAGTTTCACCACTTGAAAAGCTCTCAAAGAAAGACCAACATGCTGATGGGAAGAAAGAGAGGTGGAGATTTGATACCTTTCTTTTCTTTTCTTTTTAGCATCATACCAGAAAAGCTCTATGTAAATCACATTTATTCGAGGCTCCACTGATCCATAGCTGTTTGATTCTAACAAGTAAATGTAAGGTGCCGTGCATAAAGCAGCTTTTTAGCCTCTTTATTTTTGGCAGGAGCTGCAGACAGAGTTAGTAAACAAACTCTGATTAAAAGCCAAAGTTACAAACCAGAGCCAAAAGCAGAGTTCGTATTAGACTTGGATGCAAATGACGTGCGTGTCTGATAGGAGGTTGCTTCATTGTTAGCGACAGCCACACGGCGGTTTAATTTCCATGACTCACTAATAAGGGATTCTGCTGTATATTGTTATATTATATGAGCTTAAAGAAGAATTTAACCATGCTAATTACTCTCATCTGGAAAGCGTCCAGAACCTCTTTACATTTCATGATTGCACCATTGACCGCTTATTTACTCTATAGGACAAAACAGCAATATTTCTTAAAAAGCAAACAGCAATTTAATGACTGTATAGAGGCTGTGGTGGTTTATTCTATGAGCCTTCCAGCTGGGAGGGATCTCAGCCTTATTTTATACCGCGCGGCTGTAACAGCGGCGGCCTGTGATGGATTGAACGACGGCCTTATTAACAACCTTTGATCACACTGTTTGTACAAACAGGAGACATTGATTTCCTGTACAGAGCCCCACGAAAACCCTCGATGTGCTGACTCAGCGTTGATAAGAAGACGGGACGGGGCCTGGGTCGGCGGGTTTACCTGCCGCTCGATAACTCGGCAGGTGAATGTGTGTGTGTGTGTGTATGCACTTGTCTTTATTAATGCCTTTTTATCCACTGTACAACAACACTATGACCAAGCCAGTGGCGGTTTTTCGTTGGGGTGAAACTCCGTCAACTGTTTGGTTTCTGTCAGCAAAATGTTCAATGCACTTCATAACATCAACATTTTAAAGGGGTAGTTCAACATTTTGGCAAATTGGCCCATTGCCATAATCCCGTAGGTTTGTTACCTTCAATTGTCAGTGAAAGCTATTTTTAGAACGGCGCAGCCAAGCTGTTAGAAAACAACGCTGGTCTGGTAACACACCATTATTATCTCATAGCGTGGTGAATGTGCAGGTCACAACTTGTCCACCAGAGCGTTGTGGAGTTGTTGGATTGTGTATTTGATGAGTTTGATGAGGGAAACCAAGAATGAGCCTCCGTAGTGTAGCTCTGAGCAGCTCACGGCTCTGCTCCACCGCTCTAAAAATAGCTTGCACCGACAATTAAACGTCCTATACTGCTATGACTACAGGGATTATGGCAATGGGCCAATTTGCCAAAATGTTGAACTACCCCTTTAACTCAACAGAATTGAGACAATCATTTGAGAGATCATTTGAAAAAATAAAAAGTTTAAATTGGGATCAAAAAGGTGCTCAAACATTTTTTCTGAGTATGTACCCTTTAAATTTTGAAGTTTTGACCTTCATGAATGATTCACTGAATTACTATTATTTCCATTCGTATAGGAGTATCTACAGTTAATCAGGATTTTTTTCCCTTTCTCCACCACTGAGCATTAAAATGTGATGAGTCGTGCAGCAAAAACAATTTCCACAACCATTTCACATGATTTGAAAAGTTTTGCAGCTGCCTCCTTAATTACACAACAACTATTAAAAGAAGGGATGATAAGTTGGAGCGCCTCTCTCGCTGGCTGGGTGTCATTTATACAGCAGCCAGCCGGATGACAGTAAAGGTTGCTCAATCCTTCATATTTAAAATCACAAATCTCTCGAAAACGCATCATTTCCACCGTCGCCGTCTTTAATCAACCAACATTTCTGCCCCCGCCGCGTCCACGCGCCCCGTTCCGTTCGTACACCGGCGGCTCCTCGCTCACCCGAACAAGCCACAAATAAAATTAAACCAAACTGTGATTAAAAGGCTGCCACTTAATGAGCAGCCTGTCAGCTCCGTCAGCGCGGCTAAATTAGCCCAAATGCAGCATTTATCACTTAAATGAATTACAAATGCATCACTTTAGGGTGAATTAAGGGGCTTGTTTTTAGTGTACGAGTTGGGGGGTTGGGGTTGGGGGACGTGACACAGGCTGCTCCCGCTCATCCCGCTCATCCTCTTGTCTTTCAGGGATATTGATTAGGACAAAATCAATGGGACAGTTTGCTCTCCCACTGATGTTACTCAGTCAATCAGTTAGATTTAATCTCGCCGCCGCCTCTGGCTCCTTCGTTAGACGTTTATAAGAACTTCATTACTTTCTTTATTCTGTTTCCCTTCCTGATCCACACCTGCTCTCCCTCTCTCTCTCTCCCTCCTTCTCCCCGTCCTCAGTCAGACTTATATCTCTATTATTACTCAGGGAATTATCGGCCGAAAGATAGATTGGAAGAAAATCAGCTTTCCTTGGAGGAGTTCATTTTCTCCCTCTATCACGATTTTCTAACTTTTCTTGTCTACTTCCATTTTATCACGCCATCATCATCATCATCATTATTATTATTCTCTCTCTTTCTTTCCCTTCTCCCTCCTCTCTATCATTTTCCTCTCTTTCTTCCTGCCTCGGTGACAGACTAATTTCAGAGTTGTTTTAGCATAGTTAATGAACGCCCACAGCTCCTGACTCTGATTTTTCCAAATGACAGAGGGCTGAAGAAGGGAAGCACTTACAGTAAAGGGAAAAAAAAGAAAAGAAAAGCTGCAAACAGAGCTTCATGTGTGAATAAACATGAATATTCACAATAAAATGTCACAAGCATTAGTTTAATAATTATGTTTCATTATCATCTTGGTAGTATTTATTATTTGTCTTGTCTTGATAAAGAGATTTTGGCAACACTTTACTTGACGCCTCTATAACACAACCGTACTTATGAGTTATAATGCAGTTATAGCACTGTATAACTATAATTATCAACACTCATAAATGATCATAATGCTTAACAACAATAAGCATGACACACTAGAAAGCATTTTATCATTACTTCAGGTCAGGTAAATATAGTTATAATTGTTAGTATCTCACTGATAATGCCCATATCGATAATGTTTTATTAATATAGTTACAATGTGTTATGATTGGCTTATATAACTATCATTATAAACACTCATAAGGCTTTATAACAATAAGAATAATACATCATAGAGCATTTTATAATGGCTTATAATGTCTAATAGAGTTATAATGCTCTATAATGTGTTATGATTGTTGTTATAAAGCATTATGATAATTTATAAAGGTTTATAACTATAGTTATACAGTGTTATAACTGCATTATAACTAAATTATAAGTATGGTTATAATGTGTTATTATACAGTATGGCTTAAAAGTCCCTTTACCATCTCGGTAACATTTTACTTGATGCTTATCTCAATAATTCATTTATTTTTTGTTTTGTATAGCGCTTTTACTGTATAGATGTGAAACCAGCAGAATGGCTGCCAATCAGCCCGTCAGTCGATAGGTAAATTGAAGGATAAGTCCTCGGTTGAAAGCGTTGTTATACTAGTTATGTTATTGTTATTGTTGGTTATACAGTGCTATAACTGCATTATACCTCATTATAAGTGTAATGTGTTTTAGATATAGGCATAGTACTGTAATGTATAGATGTGAAACCAGCAGGATAAATCCTCGGTTGAAAGTACAATACATTAGACAGGAAGGATGATCAGAACGAACTGCATCATTCCCATTATTCCAGATGTGCAAATACAGTGTCATGTACAGAACACCACAACGCGTCACAATTGACACGTACAGTATCTGCGTCAGTGATAAAAGCTGCTGGAGATCAAAGAACGTCAGGTGGTGATTATAACGCACTTTACACGGAAGATTATGTAAATCCATAAAGATTAAACCCAGCAATTTACTGGATCCAGCTGTGAGGAGTAAGAGACGCACAGAGGATCTTTAATAACCGTGTACCATCACACAGCTGCACCACAACAAGTCATCAAACCCGTGAACGCTGCACATGTTTCAGTCTGATAAGATTCATGTGTTTCTATATGAATTCATCACATGCTGTATGAGTCAACACATCATACATGTGTTTATTACACAGTGACCTATTTACAGGCTGAATGATGTCATCCCTCAGCCTCTCACACATGGTGAAATTAATTGAGTTTAATAGAATCAGGCTGAAAAATAAGCACAGCACAAGCTCTTATGTGAATCAATACAAGCGCCCAGTTCATATAGATTATGTTACACAATAATTAAATGGACGAATAATCTGTAATGCAAAATGTATATAAAGAGATGTGCAGCAAGAAATCACTGTCTCTGACTCTGAGCATTTAATGAACTCATTATTATTAATAACCTTCAGCTTTTCTTGTGTGTGTGTATATAATTCAAGGCCCTGAGTGTAACCTTTAAACCAATTCATTATAAAAACAAATGGTAAGCCATTTCCTTGGGGTGTGACGATACACGACATTGGTTTCACAAGAACGAGACGGGACGAGATTTTAACATTATGTTCAAGAAAACTACAATGAAACAATATATGACTAGAAAAACAGACTTGTTTAATTTAAAGCAGATATCAGTGGAATGTTTTTGTTAATATAAGTCCTAAATAGTCCTATTTTCCGTCAGCAATCACTTACATGGAGTGTTTCAGCCGTAACACGGGTCTCTCCGTCACTCTGCTCTGCTGTAAACCAGGTGAAAACTTTCCTTGTGGGATACAAGTGTTATCCAATGAGGAGAGAGAACGGCATGAAGGGCTGTGTGTGCAGCCAAGGGATGCATCGCGTGAATGTGGTCACGTAGCACGAGGACCAATAGATGCCTGACGAGGGCGGGGGCTGCTAACTCATG
Organism: Decapterus maruadsi; assembly: GCA_030347415.2. NCBI lineage: Eukaryota > Metazoa > Chordata > Actinopteri > Carangiformes > Carangidae > Decapterus > Decapterus maruadsi. The sequence continues at coordinate 3,209,324 of CM064892.1, forward strand.
GTGCGTTCAAGGAAACTCGTACTTTGTGTTTTTCCTTCCTGTGAAGTCATACCAGTTCGATCTGGTACGAGTTCACGGGTCGGAAGTTACGAGAGGCCGTTATAGGGAACTTTTACAGACAACAGGACGGTAAAAACACGAGCTACGGGTTACCTGGAACGCTACAAAGTCGTAAGTTGTGACTTGAAGCCAGAACTTACGGTTTCAAAAGCCTGCCTTGAACGCAGCATTAGCCGAAACGGCCGGATCGCTGATATCTGCTTTAACTGAGTCACAAAAAGGCACATTTTTAAACAACGCTAGATGGGAGTAATTCCTACACAATGTACCTTTAAAACGTAATGCAGATGCTATTTTTTGTTCACGTCTTAGTGAAAAATCAAGGTTAAAGACTATTAAAAGTCAAGCAACAGCTGAATCTAGCATTAGCTGCCATGTTGGATGTGAAAGTCTGTTTTCTCTGCAAAGCGAAATTAAATTGCTGGCTTTTACCCAGGATAGGATTGTTTTACAGTCACTGTGGTTAAATGGTGAGACGATGAACACATGATACAAACAGTAAATAAGGTCACTCGGTCATCAGCAGCAGCTCCACTGGGCAAGAAACTCTACAAAGTAGTTTTAAAGGCGTCTCATACTCACACATCTTAAGTGTAGGTCAGACATTGTATATCTTCACGCCTGCACGCACAACAGATGCCTCAGGGAAACTTTTTGGCTTTGTGTGGCCACTGATAAATACACAACCTACAAACTCCTGCAGAAGTAAACATGTCAGCACACACACGCACAAACACAGCGGCGGTAAAGCTGCTTTATTTGACCATCTGGTGAGTCTGACATGTTTATTGGGGCCTCATAACCTGGCAGCTCTTTACTAGCCCACGACAAGGTATTTGTCTCTGGGATATTGTGCGCGCGTGTGTTTGTGTGAATGTATTTGCAAATGTAGACATGGTGCAGCGGTGGTGTTTGTGTGAGCTCGTGTCATGTACCTGTAAAACATCATTTTCATACGGCTAACGTCCTGTGACAGAGCGAGGCACGCAGCCAACAACCTGTAGCTGCTTCATTAACACATGCCACTTTGCAGGAAGCTGCACACGGAGAGGAGCTTTGAAGCCTTGTTCATTAGCTCTAATGTGTTTATGTGTTTTATTGTTGGTGTTAAAAAACAAGGCCTGCTTTATTTGACCTTCAATTTAAAGTTGTTTAAATTAATGTAGCGTGCATTCTGTCCGCCCAGTATGTGTGCATCTGTGTAGTGCATTTAAAGGACTTACTGTCTGTGCACAGACTGCTAATATGCAAAATGCATTACGTATGTATTGTATATACAATACAGATGCATACAAATGACAAAAATGTATACGCAGTAGAATGTAGTAAACATGTATGTATTTGCATACATCAAGTATAGACAATGAGAAGAATTTATATGTAGCTATATGCATCCGTCTGTCCTTTAGGCGAGAGTCAGGACATTTACATTTAAATCAGCTTTAAAATACATAATATAGAAAGTTTATAAAACTATTAAAATACATTATGAGACAGCGTGAAGCGAAGGACAAAAGAAAAGACATAGTTTAGTTATGGAAAAAACAACCTTCACTTCAGTAACGTTAAAGGACAATTCCGGGCAAATTCAACTCGAGGCTGTATTTTCCTAAAATTTTAGGTCTAAAAGATGGAATCTGAAGATTTTCAGTTTAATTGCTCCTGTTTTGCGGTAGTTGAGTTGATATTCCTGTGCACGAGACTCTGAATTAGATCAAGTTTTACAAATATGTCGGCTTGCTTGAAGTAAATAAACTTCTCGTTGCATGTTTGAGTCGCCATCTGACGCTGACTGTGGGAAAAATTAAAGCAGCTTTAAGGGATGTAAACAGGAGCAATTAAACTGAAAATCTTCAGATTCTTTCTTTTAGACCTAAAATGATAGGAAAATACAGCCCCGATATGAATTTGCACGGAATTGTCCTTTAAGACTGAACTATTTAAAAACTGGGTTGTGGCGTCTGAGCAGCGCTTCATGTCACTTTAATGTTCACCTTTTTGTTTGTGTGTGCAGAAAATGTGTGAGGTGAGTCTAATCACCAAGGAAGGAGCAATCAGCCGAGGATGTCTTTGTCTCTAATCATGGAGAGAACCCCCGCGGACACTGTTGTGGGCACGTCCGTGTGTTTGTGCGTGTATGTATGTATGTGTGTTTGTTGTTGTTGCTGTTTCCGTTTGTGTCCAATCAGGCAGAGAGCCCCCACGAACACTGTCAGTGAAGCATCAATCAGTAAACACTCACACACAAACACACATGTTTCCTCTCAACATCCGTCACTCAAAGGATGAGAACTTTCTCCTCCTCAAAGACTTTTATTTTGAAAATCCGCTCCTTGAAATTGTTTTATAACGACCTTTAAATCAAATGTGAATCGATTTTCCCTGTAGGTTACGTTTTTGCTGGAAGATGCAGCTTGTTGTTGAATTCCTGAAAACAACTGTTTGTTTGTTAACATCTTCATGTATCCCTGGAAACGTGATATCAGTTCTTCTGTTGAAACTGCTGCGACAAAATGAGCTTGTCCTCTTTCTCAATTTGACAATAATTTTATTTTTCATGTCTATTTTCACCAATTCAATCCGACCAAATCCTCTGTGTAACTAAAACCGGTCCAACTTTTCCATTTCTCTCAGAAATATGTTGAATTACAAATGTGAAGAATCTCTTATTTCTATTCCACTGTGACTTTAAAGCAGAGATGTTCACAAGTCTTTTTTTACAAGTCCAAGTCAAGTCTCAAGTCTTTGGTCACGAGTCCAAGTCAAGTCTCAAGTCTTTGGTCACGAGTCAAAGTCAAGTCTCAAGTCTTTGTGGGGTGAGACTTCATCAAGTCTCAAGTCTTTGGTCACAAGTCCAAGTCAAGTCTCAAGTCTCTATATGAGCTTCTATCATCTGCTCGGTCTACTAAGAATACTGCCCAGCTATATCTAAGAAATTCAAAGCATTTACTGTATTATTATCACTCCTTTATCTATTAGCATACAGTATCAGTACTGATTTAGTTGTTTGTTATATGATCACTTTAAACAGGCCATTGTAATGTAATATGAAGAAAACAAACAATAAATGCTTTCCTTTAAAGGAGTCATCACCTGGTTTTTTACGTATCCAGCCCCCCTTGGATCGCTTTGGATCAATTTGTAAAACTTATTAGAAAAAAAAAAAAAAATTTAATCAAACATTGAGCTTGTTCTGACCCTTTTCCTACCGCGACTTTATCACGCGAGATTACGCGCGAGGTTTTGACTGGTCCGGATGTGCACTGTATGAGGCACGCGTTGATTTGCCGCAGGAAGGACAGAGCCGGGGGGGGGCTTGCCTGCATGCAGACTCCAAAACATAAACAGCCCCCTGGTACCACTTCGGCGATGTCAGGTAGCGGACGGGCCGGGGTTGGGTGGTGAAAGAGGCAAGTAGCCTCCGCCCGGTGAGGTCACCGTCGGAGCAGAATCTCGTGCTTCACCATTGTGTGCTATTCCTGTTCGGAAAAAGAGCCGAAGCGAAAAAAACTGCGCCGCTTTCAAAGTCCAGCTTTTCAGGCAAGTTTCAACTGAGGTCAAACACCAATATGCATGTTTTAACAAGAGAAATTGCAATTTCCGGGTGATGACTCCTTTAAAGGAAACTGTATTTGTCCAACATGAACATACAGTACAGTTACAGAATTTTGTATATCAAAAAAAGCAAAACTGTTGCTGTCATATTATCTGAATACTGAATAGGCCTACTGTCTATAAACTCTTTAAAAAATAAACAGATAAACCGTCTCTGGCGACGCACATAGGGCACAGAGATAGGGCAGTGATCCAAAACCTAAGTCAATTCAACTAAGTTTGTCCAAGTGGAGTTGCCGTATGTGGCTGTTACAAATCGGGTAGCATCAGAGCCGGTCTCTCTGGTAGCATCCAAGCATCGTAGATCGGGCAATGACACGGGTAGTGACCATGGATGTATTATGGTAGTGACATGCATCGCTACCATCCTTCGCGGCCTCCCGTATCCCAAGATGCTTTGCACACCGGTGTTGTTATTAGCAACCTAGCCGCTAGCTGTCGAACGCATAGACATATTATATTATATTTATATGTCTATGGTCGAACGTAGCAGCTCTGTGCTGCAGCCACGGTAACCCGGCTCTGCTGCCGGCGGCTGCGTCCTCCGAAGGATGCAGACCCTGAATTGGGACACAGCTATTGATTGTTCACGAGTCCCAAAACACGAGTCCGAGTCGAGTCAGAAGTCTTTTGGGCACGAGTCCAAGTCAAGTCTAAAGTCTCTGTGTGTGCGACTTAAGTGCGACTCGAGTCCGAGTCGCAAACTCGAGTCCCCATCTCTGCTTTAAAGTATCGTGATATAAATATTAACAATAATGGACACTCGGCTGCTGTGAGAGAGGAATCATTTTTTTCCCCCAACAGTCCTGAAATGCCACATTTCAACAGTTCTAGTGCTCAGTGAGCGCCGGTGCAGCTAATGTAACGCTGTGAACAGACGTTATGAACTTCTGCTCCAAAGAGAAGCTAAAACGTGAAAAAAGAAAGTCTCATTGTGAGTTTCGGTGGCAGCTGTGCCAGGTTCAGCGTCTCTTTAATAACTGCTGTCCAGAGTCGCTCATGCAGAACGGTGTTTTGGGTTTAATGAGAATAATGTGGGGGGAAAAAAAACATGGCTGTCAAGTGTGTTGTAGTAAACAGCAGAAAGAACAGACGGGTGAATAACAGAGGTGTACAACACTGAGTCGGAATGAGTTTTGATTTGTGTTTGACTCTTGAAATTGGCTGGAAATTGCTTCATTTGATGTGTGTGTGTGTAGTGTAGGGTGTCGAAACTTTTTAACACAAGTACACACATGCCTTAATAAGTCTTTAAACGCACACACACAGACACACTTTAGTATCCATAGGTGCTTACAGGCTCTTATTGTGAACAGTGACTGAGACTGAGCCTCAGCTCCTGAAGCCAGTGACAAACATACGGAGACAAACGTGGTGATTAGTCAATGGCACCGTCGTGTATTGATCACTCTCTCCTGCCTTCATTTGTTAAATTGATATCTAGCCCTGAGCACCAGTCCCAAGTGTGTGTGCGTCGGTAGCCTGTATTGATAAAGTTTTAAAGGGATAGTTCAACATTTTTGGCAAATTGGCCCATTGCCATAATCACTATATTCTTAGGTTGTCGGTGCAAGCTGTTTTTAGAACGGCGGAGCAGAGCCACCAGCTGTGTTTGCGAGCGTTGTGGAGTTGTTGGATTGTGTATTTGATGAGTTTGATGAGGGAAACCAAGAAATCCCATGAGCCTCCGTAGCGTAGCTCTGAGCAGCTCACGGCTCTGCTCCGCCGTTCTAAAAATAGCTTGCACTGCCAATTAAAGGTAACGGACCAACTGTTATGACTATAGGGATTATGGCAATGGGTCAATTTGGCAAAATGTTGAACTATCCTTTTACGTATGATGTGCGTGTTGTTGGTTTGTATCCTTTACTTATCATTTGCACCTTTGTGTCAAAAGTGTATTTGCTTCCTTTGATGTGTGTGTTTGTTTTGGTTCCGATGTGCACACTAATCTATAGAGAGCGTCCTCCCCTCCCCGTCCCCAGGCAGCGTACAAATGGCTGCTACATTTTAGTAATTGCTTCTTTATTGACAAATGGCTGTGAAGTGTAGTGAGGGCATTGCCTGTCAGTATTGCTTTTATTCCTTATTGAATTCTGTCCTTCTGTTGTTTCTGTCGCTCGTCACAGAAACACAGTGATGTTAACACAGAGAGGGTGCCGTGTGCGCATCTGTGTGTGCCACTTTGTATGTCCTTTTGTGCATCGGATTATTTTCTACATCTGTATGTATAGCTATGTGTGAGTCTGAGACAAACATCCTGAGGGAGAAACTGGTCAACATGTGGCTGTGATTTAAAATAAATAAGAAAAGCAATCACACACAGAGTGATTTGATTTAGCTAAAGCCCAGCTGTCAGTCCAGAGGAATTCATGGACACATTGAAGGGAAACTGAGATTTTTAATTGAAGTTTCTTCTCCCTTCACCATTTGGATTGTTAGCTACAAACCGTGACTAGTATTTAAACCGCCACTCAATTAATCAAAGCTGTAATCCGATATTAGAGTTTCACGTTTGAAAACATGGTCAAAAATAACCTTTTTTTAAATTAAAGGATCTACAAGTAACTTTTGCTATTGCTACATAGCTAGTATTAGCATGAACAACTGTTTGCAAAGTGCACTGTTGCATTTACAAGACAATAACAAGTCCTATGAGGAGGCAGCAACACGTCTTCATGGTTTTACTAACAGAGCGTTCTCACCATAGACTGGGAAAAAAATGGATAGTTGGAGCCAATGGTTTTGTGCAGTTGTTTTGTGCTCAAAACAACCATTAATGAAACAACCTGAATATTGGCTATTCCATGAACACTGCCCCCTGGCCTCGCAGCCTGTCTCTGTGCCGCCCGGACCTGTAGCTGAACTGTTTCCTCCATCATTGCACAGATGATCTTAACCCTAACAGGCCAAAACTGTTGAGCCCAAAGCACAATTCACCCCCTCAGAGTGTGTAAAGGGACAAACCAGGAGTTTTTGAGACCAAAAAACGTTATGTTACCAGGCTGTAAATTTTTTGAAAGCTGTAAAGTCGCGATTTTCACATGGGGGTCAATGGAGAGTTGCTCAAGACAGGTACCAGCCCCATAAATCGGTGATTTGGTGACATTTTCCCATAACGCACAGGGAGCATTCTCAGACCGACAACTGCCCCCTTGGTTCTCACCTGACCACTAAATAATAACAAAATAATGTTAAAGACAAGATTTTTTTTGGAATAGTTTGTTTTTACTCCCAATTTCTAAATAATTCCCAGTTCAATATTTTGAACTTGTGAACATGCAAAATTTCCAATTTGGAATTCATTTCCAAAATTCCCCAGCATTCTTCCCATGGAAAGTTTCATCCATTTACCGTTAATTTACTTGGCAAATTTTCCATCCTCTCCTCACTGGTACCTCGTGACTGTGGCTACAGCCTAACCGCGGACCTCCCTTACACATCCTTTGCATAATCAACTCTGTGTGCTCTTGGCTAGCAGTATCAAAACTTACCAACAACTACTTTAATTGTCTTCATCAATCCCAGAGTCGTACAATGTAATCACTGCAAATTCAATATACATCAAAAAAAAGGAATGAAAATATTCTCCGATCAATTTGGGATTGCTGAACCATTACCACTCACCCTGTCACTCAGCTTTATATGCTCTTCAAGTCTGACAAAAACTTATTTTTTTGCTATCAGAAGTAAAAAAAAAAAATCCCCTCACATTATGTGTGTTTTTCAAAAGCAACAAAAGACGCTTTCATCTTGATTTTTTGTTTGCATGTTGCATGTGAAGCTCCTGTGTAAAGACGAGCAGCCACTCGTGTCGGGTGTTCCACATTCTTTCATATCAAAATGCCATCTCGGCTGAAGATACCATCAACTGCATCAGCATTTCTTTCAGACTTCTTTTCATCCTCCTGCCCCCCTGCTGCAGCCACACTGAAACGCTGCTCTTGAGACTTCTGAGAGCCTGCCACATATTTCTGTGACCCCTCACACCTTTTCGCCTCTTTGCCACCCTTTCCGATGCACTTTCATGTGCTTCCTGGGCTAAAGTGGGAAAAAAAAGTTAAAACTTAAGAAAAGAAACTGATCTTTTGTCCTGAGCTTGGTCACAAAGGTGAGTCATAAAGCTGGATTTATACTTGAAAGTGTGTTAACATCAGTCCCTTGTAGATAGCCTGGGTCTTTTTTTATTTATAGGTCACCGTCAGATTTCCATTAGCAGCACCACGACACAACTAGACAGGTCTATTGTACACTATCAGGCCAAATGGTGCTTTAATTAAGGACCTGCAATAACCATGGTTACATTTTGTGAGAAAGAATCACAGTCACAAGATGCCTTTGATAGATGTTTGTTACTCGACAGAGAAAATGTCGGCGGCTTTCTTGAGCGTGTTTCTCCTCTTGCATCAGATACTATGGAAGTAAATGCAACCAGTTTTTGATCCTTCGACATGTTTTCTCCTCTGCGTGGTTTCAGATTCGGGGATGCATCAATCCAACAGCTGCACCAGCTGAACTGAAGGCAGAGGTTTAGATCCATCTTTGAAGGTGAATGTAGCTTTGCCTGCAGGTCTTCAGCGCCAGGTCATTAGAGATGTGCTGTTTGAGTGCACTAACTAACTTGTAAACACATCTGTCAAGAAGAGACATTGCAATTTCAGCATCAAACTTTGTTCCTTTTTGACCAGGAGCTGTTTCCAGCTGTTGAAACCAAAAACAACACTGTTTATTGTGATTTCTTCTCTTCTACTGAAGTTAGCATGCTAACCAGCTAGCTCTGGCCTTTTGCTAACCAGTCCATCCCTTTCCAATACCGAGTCACTGTAGCATCTCGTCAGGCCTGAGGAAGCAGCGCTGCTCAGAGGACGTCTTATATCTTCTTGTGGCTGACGTTTTTGGTAAGCCTTCTATTGCAAACTTAAAGGGATAGTTCACCCACAATTCAAATTTTCAGAAGTTTCAGAGTCCTCCGTGGCTTCTCTGAGTTACAGGGGGTCTCAGCGTAGCAGTGCACGTCCATATAATGGTTGCAAATGGATCCCACTTTTCTTCGTAACAAAAAAACACTCCAAAAAACATCCAAATACCTCCATGCTGCTCCTATGTAATGTCCGTCTTGTATTGAACCCCCGAAATGAGAATTTTTTTCTATATTTCAAACTTGTTTGTAGCTGAAGCTTCCAGCACTTCTCTTCCTGGTCCGTCCAAATCTTGCAAAATAACTCTCCCAGCCCTTAGTCGACATGAGGGTGAGTAGATAATGAGTAATATTTGAATTTTGGGTGAAATATCCCTTTAATGCAAACTTAATATATAGCAATTTGAAAGTTCACACATACTGTAACTCTTCTATATTTCTCTACAGTGACTGTTTGGAGCACATCCAAGCTACTTTATTGTTGGTCACACTGTTCAATGACGTGAATTTTACATTTACGGTACACTGTCACTACTTCATGGTGGTCATAATGTTTTACTACCGACACCTGGTGAGGCTCTGTGACTTGCATTTCTAAGTATAACATGCTGAGTCTCATCCAATGCTCAGATAAAGACCAAACCTATAGAAGGCAGGTTGATAAAGCACATTCAGGTTCTTAAAATAAATACAAAATACAGTGTAGAGTATATACTATAGCTGATGTGGCTGCACAAGAAGTAACAAGATGCAAAAAAAAAAATGTAATATCTAATTTGCTGAGACAAAAGAACCGGGAGACAAAAGTACAGTCGCCCTCAAATCATTTCACTGATGGCTTTGTTTCTCATCATTATTCATGAGACTGTAAATGAAAGAAAAGTCATTCAGCTTAGAAGGTGAGAGTTTTCAGATTGAATATAATTCAATTTAAACAACCGTGTTCCCTCCTGTTCTTCATTACATGCTGGCAGTTTACTGAAAGATTAGAAAACCGATGACTAAACAGCAGAGAAGAAAATAATGTAAAGCACATCCAGATCCCTCGACGGCACACTACACAGAAAAACACAATCTGTCTTCACCGTTTAGGAGCATGTTGGAAATTTAAGAACTCGCATGTCGCTGCCTAAAGTGGATTTCACAGAGTTTGTCAGTAGATAAATCTTAAATATAATCAACGGAGTGAGTCTGCATGAAAATTAGGGAGGGAAACTTTTCTGTGACAACTCATGCATGGTAATAATCTGAATATAGTAAAATGGGAAGAAGAGACAGAGGAAGATTGATAGTGACTGCGTTATAGCACAGTGTCCAACCTGTATCTTACAATTTTATCATTAAAATAATCAAACCAGTTAGATACTTAACACAGTAGAGATGCCACTGATCCTCACAGTCACAGTACAATATAACTGCTTTGACAGGCTGAGTCATACTCCCCATTGAATTTATGTGTTTTTTTTAAAAATGGCGGCGTGGCCCTTTAACTAGCTTTTGTGCAGTCTGTTCAAAATGTTCTTTTTCTGGCTGCAGCCATTTATCTGCCTCTCTGAATGCTGTGGAAGCTAACCATGGCTAAAGTGTCCGTGGTTTTTCAGTGCATAGTATTCTGTCCGTATGAAAGCCTGTGAAAGAAGAAAGAAAGAAAAAAAAGTGGTTATATATAAAAGTGAGGCTCTGAAAAGAAAAGCAGGAAAGTATAAGTGACAGCTGTCAGAGGCTCGGGCCTTGGAAAGTAAAGAAGTAAGGTCAATGAAGTTGAGAGCGGCGGCAGCAGCGGCGGCGGCTCATGCAGCCCTGAGCCGGAGAGCGCGGTGACACTGAGTGATGAATGAACGGCACTACACGGTTGAATGTGATGCTGCAGCTTTGACACCGTTTGACCTTCAGCTAGTTTAAGTGGACGCCACAACCTGACACTTTTCTACACTTCGCTGTAGTAGAACGCCTTGCTCAGATTATTGTAAAGAAAAGAAAAGTAGTAAAAGAAGTCAACATTGCAGTTATTCTGAGTCATCCCCACCTCTTCCCAGAATCGTGACAGCGCTAACCACCAACGTGCCGCCGGCCCACAACATTTACTTTACCTTGTTTTCTAGTAAAAGTGAACTCATCTGAAAAACTCACTAAACAAACACCAGATAAAAATGGCACAAAATATCTGTTTACATGTTACCTACTTAGCTAATCAGCAATCAAATTAAGTCTAAAAATATTCCTACAAACAACAAAATTAGACGTTCACTCAACACCGCGCGTCTCCCTCTGGGCCTCCTGCAGCTCAGATGTCAATCACACTGTTTAGAGAGAAAAAAAAAAGGCAGCGGTGGCGGTCTGTAGAGCATTATTATTTAAAATAAGACAAATAAACACCAGCACTGTGAATGTGTCTCAATTCAAGCAGGTGTGTCCTTCAGAGGACGCTTTTGAAGACAGATTACGTCACAAAATCCCAGCCTTTCCCAATTCAAAGTAAATAAGGCCGACAAATCCGGCCTTCTCTCACCTGGACACACCACACCAATCCTTCATGGCCTCCTGTATCCCAAGAACCCTCCTGTTGTCCTCCTGGGTCAAGGAAGAAAGGAAGGAAGGGCGAAGGGAAAGATGGGAGGAAAGAAGGGAAGGGAAAAAGGAAGGAAAGCTACGAGAGAGGGAACAGATTTGGTCAATTGTGTCAAAAAGGAAGGAAGAGGTAAGGATAAAGGGAAGGAAGGAAGGATTGTGGAAAGAAGGAAGGAAAGAAAGATGGAGGAAGGGAACAGATTTGTTCAAGGAAGGAAGAAGAAGGGAAAGAAGGAAGGGAAAGGGAAGGAAAGAAAGCTGGAGGGATAAGGAACAGATCAGGTCAATTGGATCAAAAGAGGAAGGGAGAAGAAGTAAGGATGAAGGGACGGAAAGGGAAATAGGATTGTTGAAAGAAGGAAGGGAGAAAGGAAGGAAAGTTTCCTCCTTAGTAGGCATGGGCATGTACAATACAGCCACTATTTGTATTCCAGTTCAAACTTGGGCTTTTAAAAAAATCTTTGGATTCATATTCGGGAAGAAACCGGAAGTGGGTGTTCCGTAATGCAAACACGCCCTCCCTCTTTTTCTTTAGAAAAAAGCTTCCGAATAATGAGGAGAAATTGGACAGAAACATTATTCTGAATCAAAGCATTACTGTGTACTTCCGAATAACGTATTTGGCATTGGATCGGTCCATACTCCTAGGCTGCGTCCCCTGAAGGAAGCGGCTCCTGAATTGGGACACTGCTCGTGTTTTGAAAAAAATGACAGATTGAATTGCGTATGTGACCTGAGGTGAGAAGGGGAAAATATATAACAGCAGCGGCAGAAAAGTTTGACATAAACAGAGGAATGTTTTAAAGTGAAGAGTGAAAGAATAGGTGGAGGAGCTGGAGGAGGGGGGGTGTGTTTGTGGATGCTATCTGTCTCCCGTGTTATTTATCACTGAGACAGGTACAGATATGGAGTCTTAGCTTCCCAGCCTCATTACACATTCACTCTCCTTTTCAAGCACACACACACACACACATTCATACACATTCACACCAACTTTGCCTCCTTCCATTTTCCCTCCCTTTTGTTCTCCGCTGCCTCTGTCAGATGCACGCATACACACACACAAACAAACACACATTTCAATTAAACCCGGGCTCAGCATGATGAATGTGGTTACCTTTTAATTTCAATTACAGCGGCTGTTTAGCTCGCTAGAAAGCTGTTGTGTGCTCGAGCAACATCCGCCAAGCGATGGCTCAATTACAGCACACAAAGTGCAGAAAACGGGTGTATACGCCAAAGCACGAGCACACAGCGGCTGATGCACGGAGCAAATATACACAGCAGCAAATGTGCATGGACAGGACACACACATGTAGGAGCACGCACACACACAAAATTAGATTAGCTAATTTAGTTCTTGTCTGGACACATTTTTCACCTCCGTCTCGCTGACGGCTGCTCTAAAACCTATTTAGAGTTTCCACAGGGCAGCGCCGCATCTCGGAAAACTACTGACGATGTGCGGAAACTCATAATTATTGCCCCAAATACGAGTGTTGTTTATTCATTTATAAGTTAAAAAACGTCATACATGAGAAATGAGGAGTGGAGGACGTAATTATCTCATGGGATTCAGCTAAAATGAATTTCTTGTAGGGTCTATTTCTGCCAACACGAGTCAAAAGATGCTGCACATTTTGAGTTTGTAACCTACTTTAAACACAACCAGCATGTTGACTCCTGTTTTTTAATGTTTCATTCACATGGAGAGTATTCACTAAGCATGTGTTGTTTAGGAAAAACACTGCTTGACATTCACACCTGAGAGCTGAAGATAAGGTTGATCTCTCTCAGCTCAGTAAATACAAACTGAAGAAACAAGGAAGAACAGTTCCTGAATAAAATTGACTTTATATTTTTAATGAATGGCCCAAACAATATTGCTTTCAGTATTTGATTAACTGAAGATATGATACAGCATATTGTAGCGTGGTTAGCCAAGCCTAGCTTAGAAATAATTAGCAAAACCTAAACAGGTGTTTTCCATTCAAAGTAAGTCAGGAGCCAAAGAACATCAAATTTCCATCTAAGTGAAAAACTCACCAATTATAACCACCAAATCCAATATGGCTGCTGTAGACATAAACACAGGTCTGACCAGCTAATTAGTAAGCTAACCTCTGGAGATGACTCTTCAGTAGAACACATATAAAATTGTTAGGCTATATTAGGCTAAGTTAAATTTCATTCTGAGCTCCAACCTATGCACCATTAATACACAGTTGCTGTCCAACCTTGAAACTGGTCCTGCTAACTGTGGCACCAACAAGTCAGAAACAACAACACAATCTCCTGCATGAGTGTGACGACATTCACAGCAACAAAATCTGATTCCTGATGTGGAAGCATGAAGCCACGGCTCACAGAGCTTCAATATAAAATCAAGTTTATCTTTGTTTATTTTCCATCTCTGCTATTTTTGGGTCACACAGTCTCAGCAGGAGGAAACACACAACTCAGTAGCCTATCACTTTGTTCAAACCACCAAGACAGGGCATGAAAATGACAAACAAGCCACTTGACAACACAGTTAAGCGTAATGAAATTCCAGCACAAAACAACACCAAATAAAATGTCCTTTTCAGGCAAAAACTAAAATGGCAAAATGTTCAAAATGTCCCACACCAACAATCAATAACAAAACCCAGAGAGGAAGTTCAGTTTATCTCAGTCCAATGAAACTGCTCAAAGTGACGCATCTCCCTCAACAGTCGGCCTAGAGGATCTTTGACGGACTTACCCCAGTTTGCACCTTCCCAGGGAGATTTACGATCCCGGTGTCGCTCCTATGTTCCGGTGTGGGTCCAGATTTTATAATCCACAGGACGAGGACGTCATGATCGATCCCACACAACTTTGTTCAAAGCCGAGGATCAGCACGGAGCTGAGATGAGCGTCCGGCGGGAGACGACAGACACTGCTCCTGTACGGTCCGCCATCTTGGCTCTAACGGCACAATTTTGAAAAAGGTGTGTATCGTTGTGGGCACGCCATTGGCTCGTGCTGGAGGTGTGTTGAGGGCATAGGTTGAGGGCGTGAGCTGCTGCGTTCGAGACAACTCGGAACGTGGGGTTTTTCAAACACTTACTCGAAAAAGTGCGAACACCTCATGGCAGAGCTCCCACTCAGAAAATACAGTTAGCCTAGCTATATATTAGGCTACCTAAATTCATGTTGTTATTTGTAGTGATCTGTCACATAATTTTAAAATGCTTCTTCTTTTTAATAGCTTTTGTGCTCTATGTAATGTTTTATGTGAACTTTGAATGCAAATTTTTTACGGTCAACCATATTGGTCATTCTGGCCTGCTGTGTCTCAAACACTTTGAAGTCAGAAACCAGTTTCAACTGATCATGAGTTCTGAGTTGTCTCAAATCAAGGCCAAAACCACCATATAGGCTACTTTGGGGGGGACATGTCCTTATTTGCCTTATTTGCTGTAGGCCACACAGAGACATCAGCAGAAACTAGAGACTTTTGCATCCAGTTAGAAGTTCTTTGTAGAGGCTTCAAGGAAAATTGTGTGTTGTGCATGACAGAACAGTTTTTATCATATCAATTATGTGATTTAATTCTGGTTCTGGTACCGGTACTGGTTCTGGTCCTGGTTCTGGTACCGATTCTGGTACTGGTTCTGGAATCGGTTCTGGTACTGGTACCGGTTCTGCTACCGGTTCTGGTACTGGTTCTGGTACCGGTCCGGTTCTGGGACTGGAACTGGTTCTGGTACCGGTTCTGGAATCGGTTCTGGAAATGGTTCTGGTTAGGGCTGCAGCTATCGAATATTTTAGTAATCGAGTATTCTACTGAAAATTCCATCGATTAATCGAGTAATCGGATAAAACGTATTTTTGCTTGGTTAAAGAGCAATTATGAATACACAAGAGAAAATAATATATTTCACGTGATTATTAACATCGTATATTGTAATATCATATTTTTAGGCGTGATAACGTTGCCTGAAAGCTTTAATGGAACTGCGAAGGAGGCTCAACATAGCAGGGTTTGTCTTCATATTCTAGCTCAGTGATCCTCACATTTTTTTCAAACCGGCTCCACATTGGCAGTGCAAAATCTTTTCTGGATATCCCACAAAAAAGCAAACAACGCAGCCCAATACATTTTCATTTAGACCAGGAGTCTTCAACGTTTTCCAGGCCAAGGACCCCCAAACTGATGCTGAAATGGACCCCCCTGTTCTTTCAGGGGGCCCAGAATTCCTAGCAACGGCCTGGTGCCTCCGGAGTTGATTCTGGGAACATTTACACCGGGCCCCAGTGTCATGTCTCGGTAATACGGAGCGCTTCAGTGATGGCCTGACGCTGCGCTATGAGCAGACGTGGACATAAACACCCTCGTTTGAGTGTGTGCTGTTAACGAGTGTGTATGGAGAATAAAAACTAAAGTCGTGTAGCTGACGGTGCAGAGGCCTGCTGTCACAGCACCACTGACAAAACCTCTAGCCCCGCGGTCTGAGTTAACACGGCAGTCTACAACAAAGTTTATCAACTTGCTCCTGACGCTCGGCTCAACAGCTGATCAACATGTGCACGCGGAGAGAGTAAACAGCAGCGGAGCAGCGTCATCTCGCTAAACCACTACCTGGCTTCACAGTAGACTACTGTACGTCTGCATCCCTCCGTCTCCCCGTAGTTTGCTTTCACGCTCGCACAACGTGCACATGAGCTCCGCGGGCGCACAAGCAGCGCGTAAAGCCCCCACTCCCTCACCCATGTCCGCCTCCTCCTCCTCCTCCTTTCTTCTCCGCTCTTCCCTTACGTAGGTGACGTGAGTCCGTTGTTGTGCCACATTGAAAGTAGTCTGTGCGGCCGCTTTACAGTTAAATTAACGATTCCTCGAGGCAGAAAAAAATCCTCGGACCATTTTTTGTAATCGAGGTACTCGAATTACTCGAGGAATCGTTTCAGCCCTAGTTCTGGTACTGGTACCGATTCTGGTACCGGTCCGGTTCCGGTTCTGAACTGGTTCTGGTTCTGGAACCGGTTCTGTTTCAACTGGTGGAAGGATGGAGCAGAGAGGAAGGATAGAGGGATGGAGCAGAGAGGAGGGATGGAGGGATGGAGCAGAGAGGAAGGATGGAGCAGAGAGGAAAGATAGAGGGATGCAGCAGAGAGGAGGGATGGAGCAGAGAGGAAGGATAGAGGGATGGAGCAGAGAGGAAGGATAGAGGGATGGAGCAGAGAGGAGAGATGGAGGGATGCAGCAGAGAGGAGGGATGGAGCAGAGAGGAAGGATGGAGCAGAGAGGAGGGATGGAAGGATGGAGCAGAGAGGAGAGATGGAGGGATGCAGCAGAGAGGAGGGATGGAGCAGAGAGGAGGGATGGAGGGATGCAGCAGAGAGGAGGGATGGAGCAGAGAGGAGGGATGGAGCAGAGAGGAGAGATGGAGGGATGCAGCAGAGAGGAGGGATGGAGCAGAGAGGAGGGATGGAGCAGAGAGGAGGGATGGAGCAGAGAGGAGAGATGGAGGGATGTAGCAGAGAGGAAGGATAGAGGGATGGAGCAGAGAGGAGGGATGGAGCAGAGAGGAAGGATGGAGCAGAGAGGAAGGATAGAGGGATGGAGCAGAGAGGAGGGATGGAGCAGAGAGGAGGGATGTAGCAGAGAGGAAGGATAGAGGGATGGAGCAGAGAGGAGGGATGGAGCAGAGAGGAAGGATAGAGGGATGGAGGGATGGAGCAGAGAGGAGCAGGGAGAGAGTCCTCACACCATGTTCTAAACAATTTTCAAAAATTAATATCATAGATTGTGGGAAATACCCCACCCCCCAGTCTCATAAAAAAAGTATGAAACTCCGGACCTTATTTGTCATTTGGTCCCAATGTCTACACCAGGGGTAGGCAATTATATTTGTCGAAGGGCCAGATTTTTTCTCAACAGACACTCCGAGGGCCGGACATTCAAATAGGCCTAGATTGAAATTAAATTAACCTTTTTGCTTAATATTTTGGTTGTTTATATTTTTATTTATCTTGTGCACATCATTTTTATTTATACACATTTTTGGTGTTTTGTATCATTTAAAATTAAAAATTCTGACATAGCCCATCATATCATCATTTACATATGCTGGAGCTTTACACTGCTGGCTTGTATCCTGAGACATGCTCTGTGATTTTTAGCTTAAATATGAAAGGAGGCTGACTATTACAGGACAGGTCCGTTATGATACAAGGCATTGGTCCTGACATGTGTGTTTCTCTTCTATAACAAATTCTACATCTCACCGTCTTTCACGGGCTTCCTTCACATTTCAAATGAGGCAGAGCTCAGTGGGAAACATTAGGAGAGACACAGGGCGAAGGCACCGGAACACAACACCGGGAGAGGCAGGTCTGTGCAGCTGTGCGCCACGGACGTACACGGAAAAACAACCGCGTTGCATCAAATGTGCTCCGCTACGACTTTTGAGTTCGGAGCGCGCATAACGCGCATCTACATTGAATGGGTTTGAGCGCGAGCCAAAGACATCTGAACAGCCCCCTGATGTACACACGGTTGAACCAAGACCAAAATCACCCACGGCCTTTGCAGACAGGCAGGGAAACCCTGCAGTCTATGGAGTTAGATTTGTGTCTTTATTATTCAATCAAAAAAAAGGTTGCTTCAATCAAAAAATATATTTTCAATCAAAAAAAACCGTTTCAATCAAAGAAAAAAAGTGTTTGAATGCAAAAATATATTTGAGACTCAAAAAAATGCATTTGAACACTATTTTTTTTTGCTTGAAAATGTTTTTTTTGATAGAAGTGAAGGTTTTTTTGTTTGAAGCAACTTTTTTGATTGAAGTATTGTTGTTTTGTGTTTGGGCCATATTATGGGTAGGACATTTGTGTCTTTATAATTCAATCAAAAAAGAAGTTGCTTCAAACAAACAAAAAATATTTTCAATAAAAAAATCACTTCAATCAAAAAATAAACCTTTTCAATCATAGAAAAAATGTTTTTGAATGCAAAAAAATATTTGAGACTCAAAAAATTGCACTTGAACACTTTTTTTTTTGATTGAAAATGTTTTCTTTGATTGAAGTAATCTTTTTTGTGTTTGGACCATGTTATGGGTAGGACATTTGTGTCTTAATTATTCAATCCCAAAAAAGTTGCTTCAATCAAAAAAAAAACATTTTCAATCAAAAAAAAAATATTTTCAATCAAAGAAAAAACTGTTTAAATGCAAAAAAAAAAAAAATCATTTGAAGTGTTTTTTTTTTTGATTGAACTTTCTTTTTTTTTGAATGAAGTGAAAAAAGTTTTGAAGTCGTTTTTTTTTTGAATCATTTTGACACAAACGTACCGCAGTGGGCGGGTGCTTCCCCATTGGTCAGACATGTTTGAGTGACAAGTGTCTACACCAACGACGTCTTTCTGACAAGCAAGTCATGGTCGCCACTCGCCAGCGAGCCAGGAAGTAGTGGTGGAGTTGTTGGTAGGCGCTTGACGCTTGGTCAGTGCCCCTTGGCGTCAATGACATGACGTCCAGGGGGTACCCTAAATGTCGTCTGGTTACGAAAAGGGACGTCCATAGACCTGAATGCAAATCCATCATCTTCGGATTCTGACGAAGCGGGTCCTCTGTTAATTTGAATGCAACCCTCGTATGCGGTGTTTTGACGAACAGGGTTTAAATCCTTATGGCGGCTTTTTATATATATTGGGCTAAATTTAAATGTTATATTTACAGGACTGCATGCTTGCTGCGGACTTGAAACATTGTACTAGTGAGTGTAGCCGATATAATTTTCCTTTTTTACGCTCTCATTCATTCTCGTTGAAACCGGCAGCGGAGCTGCTGCAGACCCTCGTATGCGGTATTTTGACGAACAGGGTTTAAATCTTTATGGCGGCTTTTTATATATATTGGGCAAAATATAAATGTTATAATTACAACAGTTACAGGACTGCATGCTTGCTGCGGACTTGAAACATTGTACTAGTGAGCATAGCCGACTACTTTTCCTTTTTTGCGCTCTCATTCATTCTCGTTGAAACCGGCAGCGGAGCTGGAGCTGCCTGGAGCTGCCTGCGCATAGCAACCGTTGCTATGCACGGTCACTGACGGACGGACAGCTTCGCCCACTGAAACTATAAACTCATTAATTTCACCGTGGTATCTTTATAATACAACTCAAGTCAGTTTTTTTTAGCATCTGTGACAAAAAGGCTTGTAAATTTGAACTCAAATCTGCTGAAAACGTTCCTTTCAAAGCCCCAAAGGTCAGATCTGGGTCAAATTTTGCACAAACAATATAAGCTCAGCTTCCTAGGAGAGAGGGGGGAAGTAGGGAAAAGTTTTCTGGAATAAAAAAACTGACTTGAGTTGAATCATTGGGCTTTAAAAAAGAGCTTTGCAACTGTTCTGATTCCTCACTGTTTATTCACAATTTGTTGAATTAAATCAACATGGCTTACTCCTGATCACAGCAGGCCTGGCCGCCTGACACACGTGTCGTTGCAGACCAGACACCCACAGTGGCGCTGTGGCGTCCAGCTCATAGACTGCTCTGGCGCCAGAAACGTCATATCCTGTCTATGATTGATAAATGAATGATTATAATTTAATATACACAAGTCTAAAAGTTTTTACTACGTTTTCTTTCAATAAGCATCAATGAGCCGCGTAATATAAAGATACCACGGTGAAATTAATGAGTTTATAGTTTCAGTGGGCGAAGCTGTCCGTCCGTCAGTGACCGTGCATAGCAACGGTTGCTATGCGCAGGCAGCTCCAGGCAGCTCCAGCTCCGCTGCCGGCTTCAACGAGAATGAATGAGAGCGCAAAAAAGGAAAAGTAGTCGGCTATGCTCACTAGTACAATGTTTCAAGTCCGCAGCAAGCATGCAGCCCTGTAACTGTTGTAATTATAACATTTATATTTTGCCCAATATATATAAAAAGCCGCCATAAAGATTTAAACCCTGTTCGTCAAAATACCGCATACGAGGGTCTGCAGCAGCTCCGCTGCCGGTTTCAACGAGAATGAATGAGAGCGTAAAAAAGGAAAATTATATCGGCTACACTCACTAGCAGTAGCGGCGCCAGGATTTTGATTGTGGGTGGGCCTTCAGAAAACTGGATGGGCCAGTTAAAATAAGACAAAAAAAAAAAAAAAAACACACACACAGCGACATCATCGTCATCTCCGTTTCAGCACTTTTCTGAGGCGCTGAGGACAGCGACTAGGCTAATACCTATGTGGCTGAGGCTCTTCGGTCACTGTCCTCAGCTCAGTGCTGAAGCGGAGAAATGATGGGGGGGGAGCGGCCGAACTGGATGGTACCTCATTTGAAGAGGCAGTAGCCTAAAAATAATACATCCACAGTGCGTTTTGAGGTGTACAGAATGAAAGTAGCCTATTCCTTCTCCACAAAAACATTTTTTTAGTCTGGTTTGGTCTTTTTAACATTTTTTGACGGGCTCGACAATGACTTTTTGTCAACGTTCTGTTTACATTACCTGCCTGTAGCCGACACGTGGATCACTAATCAGCTGTTTTCCTGCCTCCTCCCGGTCGTATGCGTCTGTTTTTCAACGAAGCCTTTTCAATAACCAATCGGTGGATCAATGGATTATCATTTACATGTTAGGATGTATTTGTGTAGTCTAATCTGTCATAAACACGTTTACTGTCGCCGACTCCCGGTGGCTCGGAGCTTTTTTTTTTTTTTTTCGACCTGACGAGAGCAGCGACAGCGGAGGCTCTGAGCGCAGGGTTGGTTTCCAGCAGCGGTGTGGAAGGCAGAGAGCCTCCACTCTCCCTCTAACAAGCTACAACTCATTTATTATGCTGTTAATGACGGTAAAAAATAAACATGGTAAATCCTGCATCGTTCTCCTCCTCTGCTGTCCTCTGATCAGAACGGAGTCCCTAGCAACGGCCCGTTTTACATAGCAACGGTCTAACGTTCTGTTATTGTTCTGGAAATCCTACATAGTCAACCTTTAAAAGAAAATAAACTGCTTTGCTTGGCCATTGTTGTCATAAAAAAGCATCGTAAGCTTGCCAAATCGCTCTGCTTGTCCGGCGTCTCCCTCTTAGTTACCGTTGCTAACTCATGATTGGTCAGAGGCGGCTCTGAGGCGGGAGTCCGGGACTCAGCCTGTCGGCAGGCGCCACACGTGGGGTAGAAGCCGCTGATTGGCTGAGAAGCTTTCATTCAAAGCTTTCCTCGGGATGCTTATTGGATGAACAGCTAGGATGGGTGGGCCCAGCCTAAAATGGGTGGGCCTGGGCCCACCCGGGCCCAATAGTAGCGCCGCGGCTGCTCACTAGTACAATGTTTCAAGTCCGCAGCAAGCATGCAGTCCTGTAAATATAACATTTAAATTTAGCCCAATATATATAAAAAGCCGCCATAAGGATTTAAACCCTGTTCGTCAAAACACCGCATACGAGGGTTGCATTCAAATTAACAGAGGACCCGCTTCGTCAGAATCCGAAGATGATGGATTTGCATTCAGGTCTATGGACGTCCCTTTTCGTAACCAGACGACATTTAGGGTACCCCCTGGACGTCATGTCATTGACGCCAGGGGGCACTGACCAAGCGTCCAGCGCCTACCAACAACTCCACCACTGCTTCCTGGCTCGCTGGCGAGTCGCGACCATGACTTGCTTGTCAGAAAGACGTCGTTGGTGTAGACACTTGTCACTCAAACATGTCTGACCAATGGGGAAGCACCCGCCCACTGCGGTACGTTTGTGTCAAAATGATTCAAAAAAAAAAACGACTTCAAAACTTTTTTCACTTCATTCAAAAAAAAAGAAAGTTCAATCAAAAAAAAAAACACTTCAAATGATTTTTTTTTTTTTTGCATTTAAACAGTTTTTTCTTTGATTGAAAATATTTTTTTTTTGATTGAAAATGTTTTTTTTTTGATTGAAGCAACTTTTTTGGGATTGAATAATTAAGACACAAATGTCCTACCCATAACATGGTCCAAACACAAAAAAGATTACTTCAATCAAAGAAAACATTTTCAATCAAAAAAAAAGTGTTCAAGTGCAATTTTTTGAGTCTCAAATATTTTTTTGCATTCAAAAACATTTGTTCTATGATTGAAAAGGTTTATTTTTTGATTGAAGTGATTTTTTTATTGAAAATATTTTTTGTTTGTTTGAAGCAACTTCTTTTTTGATTGAATTATAAAGACACAAATGTCCTACCCATAATATGGCCCAAACACAAAACAACAATACTTCAATCAAAAAAGTTGCTTCAAACAAAAAAACCTTCACTTCTATCAAAAAAAACATTTTCAAGCAAAAAAAAAAATAGTGTTCAAATGCATTTTTTTGAGTCTCAAATATATTTTTGCATTCAAACACTTTTTTTCTTTGATTGAAACGGTTTTTTTTGATTGAAAATATATTTTTTGATTGAAGCAACCTTTTTTTTGATTGAATAATAAAGACACAAATCTAACTCCATAGCAGTCCAGCTGGCTCCCCGAACATTCGCACATTTTACCTGGCGTTTTATTATCCCAGTGCAGCGTCTCACAGGCAGACACACAACAATGCGCTGGGACACGTGTTTCCATGTCCCTATTAAAACTCAGTCGGTCGTGGGCCGCATTGGAAGGTTCGGCGGGCCACATTCGGCCCGCGGGCCGCCTATTGCCGACCCCTGGTCTACACCCTAGTTTTGGCCTTGTCTCAAATGCAGTAGGACAGCCTATAGCCTAACTTTTGATCAGCTCCACAAATCTCTAATTTTTCAAAACTCTATTTGTTGTTTTGAATGTTTTTTTAATTGAATGGCAGTCCAGGATGTGACACATGGACATCCATGTACTTTGCTGTTGAAGTTGACCAACGAGATGCGGATTAGCTTCAACCCTTCACTGTAGATTGGAAGTGAACAAGACGGCCACACAGACAGAACTGGCAGGTGATCATCCTCTTCATAATGTGGGACTACACATTACATATATTTATTAGGCTATTTGTTGTTGGATTGATACAAATAAGGAAAAACTGTAATTTTCCATTGGATTGCTGCCAGAATCCTTTGCGATAAATCAACAGATGTCTCAATCATCAACATGTTTTTAAGTACTAAAATACACATGCAAGCTGTCTCCAGCTGGAAATATAGACATTAACTTTCACTGCTCGCAATATTAATCTTGGTTTGCTTTGATTACATATATGTCAGTAAACGAAATTACACAATCAATCAAAAATAATCATGATCCAGTTCAGATGTCTCGAAAAGCAACGTTTTTTTTTAAAAAGAAGATTCTTCAGCAGAGAGTTTGTCATGTCTGACAGGTACGGAGACGACTTCATGTGCAACGAAACCTGAGTCTGACAGCGAGAGGCAGGAAGTTAAGAGCTAGAAGAAGAAAAAAAAAGAAGAAGAGGAAGAAGTAGTGTTCCAGAAATAAAAAAATAAAAATAAAGAGAGGGAAAGGAGAGGCAGGTAGTGGAGGCTGAGAGACAACAGGAGGGAAACAGAGACACCCAACGGCAGCAGCAGCCACTCAACCTGCTGCACTAAACACTCCAAAACACTGGAACGGCTGCAAAATAGGTCAAACACACACACTGATGCTCACACTCGCCGTGTGTGCCGTCTCCTATGGAGTCAATTGAAGACGAGGATAAATGCGCACACACGCACACACACACACACGCGTGCGCACATGCCACCTCCGGAGTCAATCAGAAGAAGAATTGCCCCAAACTAGACACATGCCTCAGGATGAAAGAGCTCACGGGCAAATTCTGCTATTTCTAACCCACAGTGCTGCGACTCTTTCTCTCTCTCACACACACACACACACACACAGTCAAACACACACATTGTGCGCTTGATTCCTCTCAGCTTGTTCCCTATGAAATTTGACATGGAATGAAAAGCGTCTCGACACATCTCGTTCGGTGGGAAGTGGAAACAGAGGCGAGGAAGTGAAGAAGTTTGTTGGAAAAACGACGCCGGCGCTGCAACGTTTTTTTTGTGTTAAATCTTTTGTGTTTTTCTTGTGTTGTGGTGCGTTTGATTCATCCCATAATCCCCGCTCACCTCCGTAACACAAACCAAAGATACAGTGTTACAGACACGCATCCATTAGGAGAGTCTACGATCCCATTTCCATAAACCCGTCCGTCCCACGGTGCTGCACACTTATTTATTGTTCTGTAAATACTAGAAATACATAAACATACTGTACATCATCACAGCATGTCTGTGTACAACCTTCCATATCTTTGTATTTTTACATTAATTACCTGGCAGCTTTTTTTTTTTTTAACCTATATCTATTTTTTCTTTGTATAAACAGGCTGTACTGTATACTGTATTTATTCCCTGTACAATATCCTCAACCTGTGCAGCATCTCCAGCTTTTAATCTTTGGCCTTACACAGTCAGCACTATATTTATTTTATTGATGCTTTGTATAAAACTACAGTCTGCCCTCTTATTGTGCTGTTTTTATATTCTGGTTCACCTCCTCTTTAATACTCTGCTACTGTGACGAGTAAATCTAAGTCTTATCTTATATATTTTTTATCAGGCTACAGTTGCTCTGCTGTTGATCTCCTCATCATTACACATTGCAAACTCTGATATACATCACATATTTGCATTATTCACACATCTGGACCTCCCTTAAGCTGCCTAAGATAGCTTAATGTGATGTTTACTCGTTAAAACGTTGAATCAACCTCCAAAAAAAATAAAGTTGTTGTTGAACAATGAAGATACATCAAAGTACGACCAAACCAACCTATTCCCCAAAGCAGTAAAAAGTAGCATCTACAGTTCTTTTGTTACTTTGGGTCCCACAATGGCCATAAACTGCAGAGTCTACAGGTCGACAAAAGTTTTGTGGCTGCAGCTTGTGAACCTTGTTTTTATTGCCGACACACACAGTGTGCGACAGTGTGAGCCGAGGTGTTTGTGAGGTGAGACAAGCAGCCGACCACTGAGGCTGCCAGGCGTTTAATACGAGTGCAAGTCAAGTCTCAAAGTCTTGACTGAGCACTTTTCAAGTGGAGCTTGGAGTGCTTTGGGTTAAGTCCATGTCACAGGTCTGAGATCGTACCTGTGTTTCTTTATTTTTACAGTGTTCCAGGATTTTAACAGGTCACGACCTGAGATGAAAGAGAAAAAAAAAGCACTTATTTTTGTTTGATCTCTGAGTCAGAGTCTTGTCTTCAGCTCCGGCGACAAACACTCACGCTGCTGCCTGTGATGAGCTAATAGCACGTCTTTTTTTTATCTCTGTAAATGTTTTAGCCGGTTCTTTGCTGTGTCCTGATTTAAACACAAGCTGCTTCTGCTTCTTGTTGTGTTTTTACAGGCGACCCACTGTCAGCATCTTATCTGCGTGTTTTATGAGATCATCCCACCGTCGCATCTACGTCAGTGGGAGAACAGCTTTACTGCAGGCAACAGCTGCTCGCCCGCTTTTAGTTGATGTTGTTCGCAATCAAGCCAGAAGCCACATCCGCATCATCACTTTTCTGCAAGTCTGAGTAACTTTCACCAAAGAGAAGGTAAACACAACACAACACAACAAAACACGACTCGACTCGACTCTGCTGCAGAGATTTCATCTCCTTTAACAAAGTTGCCACATGTTGATTAAAATGCCTTATACCTTGTTAAATGTGATCAACTCCACACATGGACTGGTAATTGGATTGCAATCGATTTAATTGGATCTTGGGTTAATTTTCACCACACACACACATGCACAAGGAGACACTCTCACTGATTCTTCCTCTTCTTAACGCCGGCACAAAACACACTCTGCGATAAACAGTCGTCCCATCGCTCATTATGTTCTGTGACGGTTTAATGGAGGCGTTCAAATGCACAACCATTAGGTGAGTGAAAAAGGTGCATAACAGGAGCAGGAGAGTGAGATGTGCCACTCAACTTATATATAACCTAAATGAATTGTTGAAGAGTCTCCTACCTTAAAGGATAATTACTGGGGTTTTTTTACATTCTGGACCTTATTTCTAGCATAAACTACGATAATTTACTCACTCAGATAACTTTGGTGTCATTACAAGTCGTTCTGACGAAATTAGCTCCAGCCGAGAGCCGCGTAGATCCGTATAATGCAAGTGCATGGGGCAACGGAATGCAGCCTCTAAATAACAGCCGTGAAACTCCTTCATTCCACCAATATTTAGTTCTGATAGGCTAGTGCTGTTCCCCTCTGAGTCCGGGGTTAGCTGTTATCAACATCCGGGGTCTGTAGGTTGACCTGCTGACCTCTGACCTGGATGACGTCATCTCTTCCTCTCCACAACCTGGACTCACTAAAGCTCTGGCTAGTTGAGCTAAAAATTGACCCGAATGCTGAAGTGAAATGATTATTATCAGAATGAGGCGGGCAGCGCTCAGAGATGACATCATCCAGGTCAGAGGTCAGTAGGTCAACCTACAGACCCCGGATGTTGATAACAGCTAACCCTGGACTCAGAGGGGAATAGCACTAGCCTATCAGAACTAAATATTGGTGAAATGAAGGAGTTTCTCTGCAGATAATGACTGCATTCTGCTGCCCTGTAGACTCCATTATACGGACATACGCGGCTCTGGATGGAGCTCATTTCGTCGGAGCAACTTGCAAAGACACCAAAGTTATCTGGGGGAGGAAATGATCGTATTTTATGCTAGAAATAAGGTCCAGGTTGTAAAAAAAACGATAATTATCCTTCAACAGGAATAAGAAAAGAAGGGTAACACCTGAATGAATCAAACACATTTAAATGTGGGTTATGAGTGTGTGAGTGAGTGTATTGTGCATGTGGAGGGTCATGGGAGGTGACCCAGTTTCTGCAGGTTTATCCCGACCCCACTCTATCTCTCTCTCTGTAGACTTCCAGTAACGCAGCGGCAGCTTTTATTAAAATGAAGCCTCTCATCCCTGGAGAGAGCCACAGAGTGGGGGGGCGGGGGGGTGGGGGCTGGTGGTGATGATGAGGAGGTGCAGCGTAGGAGGTGGTCTGCTCCGTGCCCCATGGTAGATTGTCATGTGAGGCCACGACATGGCTCCAAATCAATTTATTTTAGTTTCCCCCCGAAGAGATAAGTGGCAAAACACTGGTTCAATGCATTCAGAGTTGTTGTCGATGATTGTTGTTGCGAACATGAAGGATAGTTTCTGACGAGTCACTGAACGCCCCATCAGTGTTAACAGGCAGAAAATGCGTCGGCAAATGAAATATTGACTACTGCTGCGTCGGCTGATGGAGCTGCAGCCGAGACGTCAGCTGTGACGGACCGGGATCAGAACAAAAGCAGCGTCGTTCGGGGAAGAACGCTGCATAATGCATA
Organism: Decapterus maruadsi; assembly: GCA_030347415.2. NCBI lineage: Eukaryota > Metazoa > Chordata > Actinopteri > Carangiformes > Carangidae > Decapterus > Decapterus maruadsi. The sequence goes on from CM064892.1 coordinate 3,236,814, forward strand.
GAATTAACAGATAATGACGTCACAGCCTGCCACTGAAGGCTCCTCCAAGCTTCTGTTTACACCACTTTTTCTGATGTTTTACATGATGGTGAATGTTTTTTTGTTTGTTTTTTTTTCAGGTAGTTTTGACACGTTGTGGCTCTTTGTCCGTCTCCGCTCGTTTTAAATCTCATTGTGGCTGAACTCCAAGAGAGACGAGACAAGACAAGAGAGTCATGCACATGCACTCATCTTTGTAATGAGCAAAATAGGATCTGCACAACCCCATAATATTCAAAGATTCAATTATTTTTTTCTGTCATTCTGGCCGTGTAAAACAAAAAGAAAGAAACAGAGCACTCAGGTCTCAGCGGTCATAGTGATCCTAACAAAGAATTAATAAAATACCAAGCAGGCAGAATAATAAATTATCAATGAATTAATAATATGCAGCAGAAAGACACACCAAACCATGTAAATTACTTGGATGCACTGGATCGGCATTCCCAATCACCTGAGGAAGAGAAGGAGAAGCTGCGTCCACATCTGGACTGACTCTGGCTCAGTTTTGTCTGAACAGCTGGAATACGCCCACATGTGGGTGGATTTAGGCCAGACTCAGGCACAGGTTGGACCAGGAGGCACAAGCATTATGGCCACCAAGTGTTTATTATCCACCATTTCCAATTTCCTTTCCTTCTATAAGGGCAGAATAATCAGAGCCTGCTCAGCTTTGAAAACAGGCCACAATGCACGACTGGATGATGATGATGTGCAGACGCGTCTTCATTTGTTGTGTTTATCGACTCATTTATTCCATTTCTCACCGGTCTGTATCTGTATATAGTATGTTTATATGCATACTAAAGAAAACACCATGCTTCAGAGACATGAGCCACTTTGGCAACCACGGAGCCGGCACATTAAGGCAGCGGAGCAGGGAGATGAGATACATGACTCACGGACTCATGATGGACGTTCACACACCGGGTAGAGTCGCAGTGAATCATCTCCAGCTGCTGCGGTGTGTGTGGACGTTGTGTGCTACTGTATTGTTCAGTCTCACCGCACTAATCATCCTCACTTCCAGCAGCAGCTGTTTTCAGTTACAAACGTCTAATAAACCTAATATATGATGCACTTAGCACGGAGATGTAGAGAAGTTAGCATCTGTTTTGTGAGGAGAGGTGAACGTCTAGTGTCCAAAAAGACAGATAATATCACAACTATTCATTTTTAGACAGTTGTGAAGTTCTTTACTGTGCTATTGGGAAACTTTCCCCATAACCAACATTAGCATTGATAAAATGCTAGGTTCGTCACCTTTAATTGTCGGTGCAAGCTATTTTTAGAACGGCGGAGCAGAGCCGTGAGCTGTTCAGAGCTACGCTACGGAAGCTCATGGGATTTCTTTCTCTCCCTCATCAAACTCATCAAATACACAATCCAACAACTCCACAACGCTCTGGTGGACAAGTTGTGACAATAACACAACGTTACCACACAGAGTTGTTTTAGAGGGAAATTCATGCAAAACTGCTGATGCACGTTCCCGCCGGGGGCAGTTTTTCAGCAAGCAGTCTCTGCATTTCCCTCTAAAACAACTCTGTGTGGTAACGTTGTGTTATTATCTCATAGCGTGGTGAATGTGCAGGTCACAACTTGTCCACCAGAGTGTTGTGGAGTTGTTGGATTGTGTATTTGATGAGTTTTAAAAGGGAAACCAAGAAATCCCATTAGCCTCCATAGCGTAGCTCTGAGCAGCTCACGGCTCTGCTCCGCCATTCTAAAAATAGCTTGCACCAACAAACCTACTGCTATGACTATAGGGATTATGGCAATGGGCCAATTTTTCCAAAATGTTGAACCATCCCTTTAAGTGGCCACAAAGCTTTTAAAAAGAGAAAGCAAAGGGAACTGTTAAAATGTGCAGGTAACCTACGTTATAGATTGACAAGTCAATTCACTACTGACTCAAGTGTGAAAGCTTCCGAAAAATCATTTGAGACCAAATGGCTGTTGTTAAGTCATGCTTTTCAAATAAGTGCATGCCTTCAGAAAGGTATGAAGCTTTCACAAAATGGCATGAGGAAGTGTCCAGCTTTTTTGGAGTTTCATAAATGCACCAACACACACACACACACACACACACACACATTCCCTCCGCGCGGTGCTGAGTGTACTTGTTGGCAGAGCAGAACCAGTGCGTTTTGCTGAAAACCTGTCGCTGTCTGACAAATACGTCACTGTCTTCCTCCTCCTCCCCGTCACTGACAGCGACAATAACATCGCTACGTTCCACTGACTTTCTCAACTTTGTCTTTTTACATCTCTTTGTCTTCGTCTTTCATCACTTTCTTTGCTGCCTCTCGGTAACCGACTCTTTGTCCTTGTCTACCGCTGCCACCTTCCCTCCTCTTCCTCCTCCTCCTCTTCCTCCTCCTCTTCCCCTACAGTCGTCCCCATTTCTTCTCTTTATTGACAGCTGTCCCATAGCATCAGTGATGTAACAGTCCAACCATCTGTCCTTCTCCTCCCGTCACCACACCTCCTCCTCCTCCTCCTCCTCTTCTTCCTCCTCTTCCTCTTTCTTGATATTGACAGCTGTCACCGAGCGCTGATGTGGTAATATAAATAAATAAAATAGAATAAAAAATCCTGCTTTTCTGTGACAACTGTGCATATTTTGGATTTCGGAGCCTTTGATTGGATCCCAGAACGGGAACATGCCAACCAATGTGATGAGTCATGAGTCATTCTTCATCTTTCTTCTTCTTCTTCTTCTGCCCTCCGCCTCGGCCTTTCTTCCTTCTCCTCCTCCTCTTCTCAGGGATTTACTGTCATTCCCTCACATTTACATTTTAGTGTAAATGCAGTGCAGACTTATGTGTTTGTGCATGTTGAATGTCCTTCTATCCAATCAGTAATGCATGTTGACAAGGTCTGAAGCGAGCGCCGTGTCCTCGCGAGCCTCCATGTTTCTCACTCTGGTTTTTATCGTTGCATGCAGACAGAGTTCCTCGGTTTCTGCCCACAGTCCCACCGAGGGTCTAAGATGTATACATGCACCATGGTGTCCTGGGACCGAGGCTCCCTGTTGGCATCAATAATTCAACCAAGGGAATATTATTTCCTTCAGTCTCTTCTGTCGTATCTGCATGGAAATGTCCAACAGAGTCACAGAGTCTGACATCTGTGGAGGAGAGAGATGAAGCACTTTGGTTTTAGTCAAAGTCAAAGTGAAAGTCGATCTATAATGTGTTAAACTTATTGTTATACAGCCTTATGGTAATTTATGAGTGTTTATAATGGTAGTTATAGACATTTATAAGCCACTCATAACACATTTATTTATAATGCGTTATCCTGACCATGATAGTCATGATAATATGATTTATAGTGTGTTATGATTATTGTTATAAAGCATTATGATCATTTATTATTTTGACACTAAAGACTTTAAGAAAGTGACAAATGAGGAAATGTTTTTTTTAATCCAATGCAGACATCACAAGTTATTATTTTGACACTAAAGAAGGTGTCAGAGAATAATCCTGGATCAGCTCTATTCTTGCATTTCATATTAGAATTTTATTTACATATACCTGTGCCTATGCACCTGCACCTCACAGTAGCCTAACCACTGAAATAAACAAATAAGCATCTAATTAGGATTCAGGTCAAACATATTTGGCTTTACTTTTAATTGCTTTGAAATGATTATTTAGCATCGAAGTGGCTCTGCTCTGTATTTGAGCCCGTTCCCCTGAAACCTGCCCGGACCTGCTCCTCCACTGTTGGAGAGTCATGTCCGCCCTCTGAGATCCGGCTTCCTGTGAATTTCAATCAGACTTTTCACATTGCGAGTGTTTCATGTCCGTGGGACGACCCGAGGGCGTTTCCGTGCTTCGTCCATTCATTTCCAGCTCCACGGTGTCGCGATCCTGAGTGCTCCTGTTGTTGCTGCTGGGCTCTGTGAAAGGAAGCAGTGGTCCATCACTCCAGACCGTTAAATGAGACATGAGAGTGGGGGAAATGGGGAAAGTGGACTTTTACTGTACTGCTGCGGCCCATTGTTGCAGCTTCTGAGGAGTTGAGTTGTTCTAAAGTTTGTTGGTAAAATGTCTCGACTTCGATTTATTCTGAAGTTTCTCACATGTGTCGGTTTGTTTTCAATGGAGCTGGATGACCTCATTATTCAAATCTTGACATTTATACATATCTGAAACAATAAATAATTATTTTTCTTTGCTTTCTTTTGGAATTATAATTAATATTTCACTTTTTTTGCAACTAAAGAAAAGTTAGGAAAAGTCTTTTTTTTTGCTGCCGTCTTGTTACATCAGTCAGATGACAGACTGTGTGAATATGAACTCCACAAAGCAAATAAACCAGCATGGGAGTTGAGATAACCTGTGTATGTGTGTGTGTGTGTCTGTACGTCAGTGTGTGTGTGTCTGTACGTCAGTGTGTGTGTGTAGTCCTGAGGGCAGCCCTCTGAACCTTCTATCTTTCCTTTTCTCTTTCTCAAAGTATAAAACACGGCGGGACAGGAGAGAGAGAGTGATACAGTCAATGTGAGCTGAATATGAAGCAGAGTGAGGACGAAACGTGACATCTTCAGAGTTGGTGTTAAAGGGATAGTTTTTAGCAAATTGGCCCATTGCCATAATCCCTATAGTCATAGCAGTAGGTTCGTTACCTTCATTTGTCGGTGCAAGCTATTTTTAGAACAGCGGAGCAGAGCCGTGAGCTGCTCAGAGCTGCACAGATTTCTTGTTTTCATCAAACTCATCAAATTCACAATCCAAAAAAACCGCAAGTTGATGCGCTATGAGATAATACAGTAACACAATGTTACCACACAGAGTTGTTTTAGAGGGAAATGCAGAGACTGACGTGCATCAGCGGTTTTACATGTTACTTCCCTCTAAAACAACTCTGTGTGGTAACGTTGTGTTATTATCTCATAGCGTGATGAATGTGCAGGTCACAACTTGTCCACCAGAGCGTTGTGGAGTTGTTGGATTGTGTATTTGATGAGTTTGATGAGGGAAACCAAGAAATCCCATGAGCCTCCGTGCAGCTCACGGCCCTGCTCCGCCGTTCTAAAAACAGCTTGCACCGACAATTAAAGGTAACAAACCTACTGCTATGACGATACTGATTATGGCAATGGGCCAATTTGCCAAAATGTTGAACTATCCCTTTAACTGGTGACACTTGGCTGTAATCAGCAGCAGCATCAACATGATGTCAATATCTCATTCATACTGTAGTCCATTGGAAGATTGAGTTTTGTTTTCTAATTTCCTGCAGATATTGTGGAACTGCCATTATTTTTTCGGGGGCAAAGAAATGAAATTGTGTTGTTTCTTCAAGCCAGCGGGAGGTACATGGATGGAAGCCGAGTTTATTAAATATTAAATATAGAGTTTGAGAGGATTAAAGACTTAAATCCCTGAGGACATTGATGCTAATGAAAGAAAAACAACGACTTAATCAACATGTGAGGGAACAAATGATGTTGAGTAATGTAACTGAATGGCAGGTGATGCTTTTTTATATTTGTTGTCATATTGGTTTAATTCCTCCAACACTTTTAAAATAAGAAGCAAAGAGGGAGGAAAAATTGATGAAGACAATATATTCCTCCTTTGTTTCCTTTGTCATCTCTGAAACTCAGGGTTTATTTGACTTTCTGATGAGTCAATGACAGGCGTCCTCTTCTTCCCTTCTTTTCTTTGCATCTTTTTCAATTTATCCTCTGGTGGAAGGCAAGTGGCACCGAAAGGGGAAGAAGAGAGGAGGAGGAGGAAGAGGAGGAAAGACAAATCGAGCAAACCTGAGGGAGGAGAAAGTATGAAAGGAGACGAGAGAAGAGTCGGAGTAATGAGACAAGAGGAAGAGGAAACGAGGAGCACGACGCGAGAATCAGTGAGGAGAGAGTGGGGGATGTGGCAGGAGGAGAGGAAGAAGAAGAGGAGGAGGAGGTGGGAGGAAATGAGTGGGTGAGAGATGCCTTCAGGTAGCCTATTTTCTCACCCTGCAGGAAAGAGACAGCAATTAGGCTCGCTGTGTGTGTGTCTGTGTGTGTGTGTGCATGTGTGTGGCGTTGGTGGGAGCAGCACCCTGCCCATGTTTCATCATCACTTAACACACACACTCACACACATACATACACAGCTGGGTCTTGTTGTTTGACAGTTGAGCCACTTTAGCTTGAACAACCTGCTGCTACGGCATTATCTGGGACACACAAAAAGAAACGCACACGTCAAAAACACACATGCACACAACGGTATTACCTCCTGCTTGATGGCGGCTCACTAAGAGAGAGAGGAAGAGGATGGCAGAGCCTTCATTAGTCAGACAGGGTGAGGGAGTCGCTCTGCTTCTGCTGCTGTTTGATCCATCTTGGATCTTGCAGAAGATGGAGCTGGATCTGGATCTGCAGGGGGATATACTGCACTGGGATTTGTCTCTTTTTTTCCTTTTTTTTTTTTGGTCTTTTCAGTTTCTCTGCTAAAAGTAAGCCTCGGTTTTCAAGTGGTGCGAGTTCACAGGGATGCATTGAATTCCACATGTCGGAATTACACCAGTGTAACAGTAGATGTCTGGGAGAAGCTCCCACGTAAAGCCCAGATCTTCCCCTTAAAATATCACTTTCTTATCAGCGCTCATACACACTTTGAATCAAAGGGGGATGATGATACTAAACATAAGCTCCATATTCATGTGCTGCAGTCGCTCAGTGAGGTGCAGTGTAATCACTGTGAACATAACGCGTTTTCTGTCTGAGCTCAGATCTGTAGATTTACACATCTAAACTGTGTATCCATTAAATATGAATGTGAGACTGACTTTTGAAGCCTTTTAAGATGTCACGAGCATCGCTCATAGGCGCTGATCTAAAGAGACACATTAAATAAACTTAAACCTGTAATGTTGTAATCATGAATAGTAGCTTTATCCTCCATAGCAGTGGTTCTCAACACAGGTTCCAAGGACCCAGGGGTCCTTGAGAGGGTTCAAAGTGGCCCCAAACTTTTTCTTGAAATTTTACCAAATTTTTTCTAGATTATTTTTACATTTTCTAACTTCTTTTTTTTTTTTTGAAAGATTTTTCAATTTTTTTTTTCTAGAATTTTTTTTTATTTTAATTTTACCACTTTTCCAATTTTCTTTTTCCTTTTTTTTTTTGTAATTTTACCACTTTTTTTGTAGAATTTTTTTTTTTTTACCACTTTTCCAAAAAAAAAAATTTTTGGAGAGTTTTTTACTTTTGATTTAAATTTTACCACTTTTTCCAATTTTTTTTTTTTTTTTTTTTTTTTTTTAATATTTTACCACTTTTTTTCTAGAATTTTTATTTTTATTTTTGGAGAGATTTTTATTTTTGATTTTAATTTTACCACTTTTTCAAAAATAAAAAATAAAAAAAAATTTCTTGAAAAATTTTACCACTTTGTTTTTCTAGAATTGTTTTTTGTATTTGTATGTTTGAATGTTTTTGGAGAAATTGTACCAGTTTTTTCAAAAGAATTTCTAAAATGTTTCCAAAAATTCATGTCATTGGCCCTAATTTGAAAGTACAAATCTTTATTCAATCTCGGAACAAATATTTGTGTATTTCTGGTGTTTGCTTCAAAATTTGTCCAATGGGGGTCCGTGGTCTTATTTGTGTCACTTTAGGGGTCCTTGATATAAAAAGAAAGTTTGAGAACCACTGATCTAAGGGGTTAAAACCTGATATATTAAATGAGTTTTGAACTGCATGGATTGATCAACACAACACAGGACCAGAGTGAAACCACTTGATTTTACCCATGAGCACTTGCTGTAACCCATCCAAACATTGCTTTACTGTATGTGCTTGTTCAGGTTGGAGAACTTATTTCTTTTCCTCCCGTTATTTCTTGGCTGACGACATCTTTGCTCAGGTTCACGTTCGGAGGAGCTGCTGAGAATCTTATCACAGAAGTCAATGTAGAGAGATCCCAATCTGTTCCTACATCCTTCAGGTTACCAAGGGAAAGCGTGTGATTTCTGTCAGAGCGCCTGAACTCTCTATGTTAACAAACTCAGTGTAAATCAGCCCTACAGGAAGTCACAGTTTTCAGTCACTTATTATAGACTCTGTATTTCATCAAGTCCTATACTCTACGTTTTTATTTGTCTCTTAGTTTTATCTCATTCTGTGCTTTCGCTGGATTCTTGTTTTTATTCCTTATCATTACTTTAGTATTTTATCTTCTCCTAGAAAACACTTTGTAGCTATATGTGCTATACAAATAAAGTTATTACTGGTATTATTATCATCTCAATGCCCAGAAGGAGAGTTAGGGAGATACCAATTAAACATCCTCTACAGTGCTACAGAGGTGTAATCAGTCAGAAACACAGTTGCTCTGCTGTGTGGGATCTTTAAACACACTGCTGGGATGGATCCATCTCTCAGGGACAGAAAATACCTGGTGGGCAGCACAACAGCAACTGGCAGAGTGTTCATTTATACATGGAAAAAAAAATGCAGTAAACATCCAGGAGCTGCCTGGATGGAGGTGCTGTAACACTATAGCGGTAACACAAGTCATAGAAGTCATCGTATAAATAGATCAGAGTGAATGTTGCTCCGTCAAATCTGTGCAGGGGAGATAAAACAGCTCCAAACACCAACACGTCCAGGTCCAGCTACCAGCTCTGCTTCCTTCAGGGAACAGAGCGTGTGTTGTAAATCTCAGCGTCCTCCCCCAGAGTTGGTTGACTTCTTGCCCCGACACTTGTCACTCAGTTTGATGAGAACAATGAGCCTGAGGCAACTAATCGGCCATGAAAGAAGCAGAGCTGAACACACAGAGGGGTCTGCAGGTCTGAGACCCCACTCAGCTCACTGTTTTACCGACTGCTGCTGCTGCTGCTGCACTATGAGTTATTATCAGATATGATATCCCTCTAGCTCTGCACTGCTGATCATGCCGGTATGAAATATTCAATTAATCCAAATGTATCAAACATCAGAAAAGCCAGCTCAAATCAAACAGGAGGAAAATGTGAATATTTTTTGGCTTGAAATGTCAAAAAAAATGAAGTGGATTCATGTAGAGAATAAAACAGGTTTGTCTCCAGAGGTTAGCATGCTAACTAGCTCATCAGACACAGCCCACTTCCTTCTCTCTCATCAGACCTTTGTTTTCTAATAATGTGCTGCCTCTTGTTTGGTTGGAGGTGGCTCATACTTCCCTTCACCTTTAAAGGGATAGTTCACCTAAAACTCATTATCCTCCATATCGACTAAGAGCTGTGAGAATTGCAGTATTTGTCCATATAATGGTTGTGAATGGATATCACTTTTCTTCGTCCAAAAAGACACACCAAAAAACATCCAAATACTCCACACAGCTCGTCTGTAATGTCCCTCTTGTATTGAAGCCCTGACATGAGAAATGGAGGTATTTGGATCCATTCACAACCATTATATGGACAAATACTGCTGCGTGGACCTCCCTGTAACTCAGAGAAGGAACGGAGGACTCTGAAAATTCTCACAGCTTAGTCGACATGAGGGTGAGTAGATAATGAGTGAAATTTGAATTTTGGATAAACTATCCCTTTAATATCACACTCTTAGAAAATGACCGTAATTCTCCTTTAAGAAAGGTGCTAAATCAAGGTTATTATTAATACGATTAGAGCTTCCTGTTTCCTCTGTGTGATGTATTCCACTTGTTTATTTGTACAGGGCTGGAGTTTCTTTGTGTTACTGAAAATATTTAGTATTTTTTGGGACTTGCAGCAGATTTGAAGGTCGACGTGTCTCCTCTGCAGTCATATCAGTCTGTTTGAACCAACGCAGAGTGGACATGTTTTGCCTCCGTGCGTCACAGTGACCTCATGTGGACGCGGCCTCTAACGCTTCCTCTGCTTTAACACACTATTATACAGTTTAACACAGAATAAAAGGGATGCTGATGTAACCGCTGGTCACTCTGCACAGACTGACACTTAACATTCAGCAGCTGCTCCTCACTCAGCTTGACTCCCACGACCACACACCCGGCGCTCACATGCCGCCGTCCTGCCAATCTCTTATCTGATCCGCCGGCTGGGAAAAAAAAGGATCCCGTCCAACTGCCAAGGTGGAGGAGGAGGAGTATGTTAATTTACAAAGTGAGTTTACACAAAGGAGCCGTGTTATTTAGTTATCGACCACCGGCCTCTCCGAGCAGCAGAGCCAGACTGTGGGTTTACTCCAGGACGCTGGAGGGTTTGTGTTTGCCTTGAACAACCTCTGTGTACAACTACATGTATGATGAATTTATGCATTTGGAAGGATTCCCTCAGGGTGATCTAAGTAGATTTATTTATGTATTACAGTGCCTGTCAGGGGCAAACGTCACAAAGTGCCTCGCAAATCAAATGAAAACCAGAGCAATGGAAATGTGGATGTACAGCAATGTGCTAAAAGCAAATAAGATACTGAAAAGTAAACGGCTCAGTTGGGTTTAACGCTGTTGCAATATGGTGTTAATATATTTTGTTTTTACACTGAAGGCAACATGAGGTTTAATTTACAGAGTGCTGTTAAAAAAAAATAAAAATAAAAAAATGGATTTTCCAGTCGCATTATCCAGAATCCAGCAACAATAGCCGTGCAGACAAACACAGGTCCAGACTCATGAAAAAAACAAAAGCCGAGAGGAAAATAATTTATTTATCAAATGATAATCACATGAAATGAAAATCCAGCAGCACGGCACGACCTGCACCGACGGTCCTGCACTGAGTGGAGTTAGAAAAACGCAAATTCATAAGAATTACAAAACCAAACCTGACAAACTTTTTCACTTAATACAGGATTGTTAGAGACTGTTTGACTCCTGGTAACTCGTCATCGTTAGGTTAACGAGGCTCAAACTGGTCACGATGTTTCTCATGGGAACTGTTTAGTTTCCACGTCATGTGTGAACCAGGAAAAATGTCATTCAATGATGAGACAGGAGGAGAAATGTCGCTTCAAGGAAGTGTAATAAATGCAGCAGAGTTTAGTGTCTGATGAGTAACTGACACTGTCGACAGTGATGCATTTAAGGTCATTAATTATTTTCACGTGCGTTTATGGTGATTGTCTAATCAATCATCGTTTTCTATGTTTTTCTGTTGTGCTCAGGATTTCAGATCCATGAGACCGACTCTTTAATCACTACAGCCTTCAGTCTGTGATCCACTTCAATGCAACCTTAAGAGGTCAGTGATGTCACAAACTATGATTTAGATGCAGGTTTGGTCTGATTGGATGGTTTGTTGCTTTATTCTGATTGGTTGGTTAAATGTATATGTGTAATTTGTTTGGTTAGTTGGTTTATGGTCGTATTTTGATTGATTGGTTTGCAGCCATATTCTGATTGGTTGATGGATTTATGGCTCTTTTTTCTCTTTTTTTGTGATTGGTCCATTTGTCCATAACCATGCTCTGATTGGTGTGTTTGTAGCTCTGTTCTGTTTATTTGTCACAAATGGTACAAACCAATTAGAGTTTGCAGTTCAAAGGTCCCATGCTTCATATTTTAGATGATTCTGGATGAACAGGGATGCATCCGGGAACTGGAGATGGAAATTCTATTTTTGTTTTTAACTACAATAGCCTTTGTTTATTCTCTGACATTGACTGTGGTTCTCCTGTATCTGTCATGTCCTCTGCAACCCTCACTGTGCTGTGTGTGTATGTGGTGAGTTGGGTCTAAAGTCGTTTTTAATGTAGCTGCATGATGTGGGAAAAGCCGCACACATCATGTATGTGCTGCATAATTAAACTGTGATGTTGTGTTGAGTGTATGCACAGGACCACACATACAGTATATATCATGTTGTATGTATGTGTGTGTGTGTGTTCTTGTACTTACTACGTTGTGAGGACCGGCAAGAGTTTTTAACCAACAGATTGAGGACGTTTTGGGGAAATGAGGACATTTCGGCCGGTCCTCACTTTCTCCAAGGGCTGTTTGAGGGTTAATACTTTAGGTTATACTTAGGTTTATATTAGGTTAAGATTAATGGTTAAAGGGATAGTTCAACATTTTGGCAAATTGGCCCAATGCCATAATCGCTATAGTTTTAGCAGTAGGTTCATTACCTTTATTTGTCGGTGCAAGCTATTTTTAGAACGGCAGAGCAGAGCCATGAGAGCTACGATACGGAGGCTCATGGAATTTCTTGGTTTCCCTTATCAAACTCATCAAATACACACTCTGGAGGACAAGTTGTGACCTGCACAACTGGACAGTTTTTCATCAAGCAGTCTCTGTATTTACCTCTGTGTCTGGCAATGTTCTGTTATCTCATAGCGTGGTGAATGTGCAGGTCACAACTTGTCCACCAGAGCGTTTTGGAGTTTTTGAATTATGTATTTGATGAGTTTGATGAGGGAAACCAAAAAATCCCATGAGCTGCTCTGAGAAGCTTGCGGCTCTGCTCCACCGTTCCCAAAATAGCTTGCACCGACAATTAAAGATAACGAACCTACTGCTATGACTACAGGGCCAATTTGCCAAAATGTTGAACTACAGTATCCCTTTAAGGTCAGGCATTTGTTTTGGGTGGTTAGGGTTAGGGTTAGAGGCTATAGGGAATACATTAAGTGTCCTCACAAAGATAGCATTACAAGAATGTGTGTGTGTGTGTGTATACAGGACATAGGACTACAACTACAACCAAAGCCACATTTCCTTTTTCTTTCCCTTTGTCCTCTCTTCTTCCTCCATCTGCTTCTTGCTCTTGTCTCCACTCTCCACTGTGTGTGTGTGTGTGTGTGTGTGTGTGTGTGTATGTAGTATATAAATAATGCAGTGTGTGTTGTATGAAAAGATAAGGAGGCAACATGGGGTTGCTTAGGGGTTGAAGGAGGTGATGTCACTACATTCACCCTCTACCCTCCCACTGAGAGCGAGAGAGAGGAGGGGAAACAGATAAAGATAAAGGTGAGAGGACGGAGAAAGAATATGAAAGGAGGCGTGGAGACACCGAGACACAGCGCCGGTGTCAGAGCAGCAGAGATAAAGACAGAGAAGAATGGAAAGAGCGAGGCTGGAGAGGCCTGGTCAGATGTTTCTCTTACCGCACATTATCCCCCGTTTATTATTTATACTCGTCACACACTCAGCGGGGCGGCAGAACAAGGACAGAGTGTGTGACAGTCGGTGTGCTGTTTGTGCGTATCCTCGCAACATCTGCTGCACATGTGACTAATGCACAATGAGAAGAACGGTGTGTCGGTGTGGGACGTGCATGTGCATGTGGCTGTGTTTGCACAACATGTTTTGGCTGCAGCACAAGGACGTGCACAAATGATGAAATGTATGACACACACACACAGATAGCTGCAGCCATGTGGATGTAAAAACCATAAATTGAGCTTAAACGCTGGCCTTTGTTCTGCAGCACAAAGACCAGAGAGCTCCTCCATTACAACCCCAACTTCTCTCTTGGAAACAAAGACGAAATAAAGCAGAATTTCTGACAGAGCAGATTAAACTGCATCAGAGCAAGTTTCTCTGAAAATGCTTTTTGCAGTGCAGAGCATCAAGCGGGAGCGACACCCACATGACTGACCTTATATTCTCCAGGAGATCTGCAAAAGAGAGAGAAAGAGAGAGGGGGGAGCTCCACCTTGATATTTTGGCCCAAACGTGGACTTCATTAAATCAAAATCTCCAAACACACTGACCTCTGCGAGCTGTGTCCAGTGGCATTTCAACAGGATTTATTAGAAGAGCCCAGACTAGACTGCAAATAAGAAGAAGAAGAAGAAGAAGAAGAGAGAAGTTTTATGTGCTGGAGTTTCTGAGAGATCCTGCAAACAGCAGAACAGGAAACACGCAACACACAGAGGAGAGCTGCTTGTTTTTCAATATGTTCTGCTTTTATTTGATTTATCAGCCCAGGGTTGGAAACTGCATCTTCCATACAGCATCCTCTCTATTAGATTCACATGTATCCACTTTCCTTTAACAGTGTGAACCTGAACGCATCCTGACAACACTGAGAAGACCTGATGTGCTCTTCCCTCTCTGCTTCCTCTCCAAATACAGTGACACTGCTTTGCTGTCAATGAAGAACACATCTTGCTAAAGCGAACTCCTTCCCAACGAGGATGGGATTCACAATGGATTAGCAGCCTTAAAGGACAATTCTGTGCAAATTCAACTCGGGGCTGTATTCTCCGCTACTTAGGCTGTTTACATCCCTCAGAGCCACAGGCAGCGTCAGATGGCTACTCAAACATTGAAGTTTGTTTCCTTCAAGCAAGCCGACACGTTTGTAAAACTAGATCTAATTCAAAGTCTTGTGCAGTCGGAAGCTCCCGTTTGTGTCATAAACACAGGAATATCAACTTTTGACTCGCTTGAAGTAAATAAACTTCTCGGTGCATGTTTGAGTCGCCATCTGACGCTGTTTGTGTGAAAAAAAAAATTGCAGCTTTGAGGGATGTAAACAGCCTAAGCAGCGAAACTTCCATCCACTCTCATTCAACTAAAACAAAACAGGAGCAATTAAACTAAAAAATCTTCATATTCCTGCTTTTAGACCTAAAATGTTAGAAAAATACAGCCCAGAATCGTCCCTTAAAATCTTGAACTCTGAAAATGAAGACGTGAAGCTCCTTGTCCAGTTCTATCAGCTGGAGAGAAGAGACGGAGGGTCGGTGCTATTTCAACACACTGTTAAAAGGTGACGTCTCTGACTGCTTCTGTTTAATCAGTCACATACGAAGGATTTTTTTTTTTAATCCACCTTCCTCCTCTGTCTCCTCTTCATCTGACATTTTGTCTCGCTCCTTCTCTCGCTGCCTTTCTCTCTCTCGCTCTGCAGCAAATTGAGTCTGAATGAGCTCCAAATCATGTTCGAGTGCAGCCAGAGACACTTCCAACTCTTTCAGACAGTCATTCTGCACAAGACACACACACACACACACACACACACACACTGATGTCTGGCAGTCTATCAGCAGCCTTTGGCACTTGTGCTGTTGTAGCGTCGTTACCCAGCAATGAATAATCTCTCAGTCATTTCCTCGTGCAGGACGGAGCCAGGGAGCTGCAGAGGGAGGGGACCGGGGCAGCTCAGAGACTGACACGTATCATCATGTAATGTCAAGGCTGCGGGGGCCAAAGAGCTTCCTCAGGGCCGTCTGAGAGCCGCCGACGCCACTGGAGGCGGCTTGAGGAGGAGACGGTGAGAGCAGCTGGACGGACGCCGTTGGGCTGCAGCGAGCAGAGAGAGACGGAGACGGAGACGAGTTGAGACTGAAGCCAAATAGAAGTTTGAAGCTGTGTGGGGGGAAAAAATGGCCGAGTCCTCAGCGGTCAGTGATGGATAAAGCTTCAACTAACCGTGTTCGTACATGATGATGCAGCTCAGTTTCATTCATGATTCAGTTACACATTTGTTCCCTTGATACGACTGCAGCACACGATCAGACTGTGTCCTGCTTCGATTGTATTCCCTGCAGTAACTGGTTCACATTATTTCATGCAGTTTGTCATGTAAAACATCTGGGCTAAGCACTAAGATAGAGGAGTGTTGTTTTTAATCCCCTATCACAGTTGAGCAACGATCACAGATCTTATTCTCATAAAGGAGTCAATAACTGATTAAACAAGAAGAAATACGTTGAAATAGATCAAATGAAACAATATATAAAAACATAATAACAAAACATTAGGTTACTCACATAACCTCGGTTCTCTGATAATGTAGTGATAAAACTAAGATAACAAAAGTGTTTCAAATAATACACCTGATAGAAGTCAATATGAGAACAAATACACATAATGAAATCTGTCAGACAAGGAATACGAAGCAGAAGCTTGGCTTATTTTATTAAAAGTGTTTGATTTGATTTGATTTGATCAACTTTATTAATCCCAGAGGGCAATTCTGTTCGGCAGTCCACCACGAACACTATAAACTCATCCACATTCATATCTATATACATACGCACAGGCGCCTGTTTGTGTTTACAATGTCAGTGGAATCAAAAGATGTCCACCTTTGTCTCCCATTTGGACTTAAAGAAAGAAAATAGATATATATTTCCACAAGCTTGGGTCTAGATTGAAGAGTCTGATAGCAGACAGGATGAATGATCTGGAATAACGGTTGGTTTTCCGTTGGGGCTTTGAGACGGCGCCCTGAGGGCATCAAATTCAGATGCCAGAATATGGTCATGCTGATTAATAATTGCTTTTGCTTTTTTTAACCATACGCTGAGGAGCGCCCTGCCTTCTACTCAGTGTCTGTTGGACTGACTCTAACAGAAATCAGAGTGAAACCTCCTGACTAAATAAGTAGCGGTGGCATTTGATGATGTCATGAAAAAGCATGGGAGTTGTTCAGCAGCATTTTGTTTTTTAAAGTATTCAGGAGGTTTTTACATGGAGTTAAATCATCTACAGATGTCTCCTCCAAATGATTTTTTCTCCAATAATTTTAAATGCAAATGTTTAATTTGCATAATAACTAGATATTAACCCATGCAAACCCACAGATGTCTGATACGTTTGAAAGGTTGTGGAAACATTTGGCAACAACTCAAAGAAACGTAACATCGGTCCAGTTCATTTTAAATATTTACATACAGTCTGGAGATGAATTATACCTTTAACTGACTGTAATTGCATTTAATGAGATATAGCCCATGCATTTTAAATGTATGTAAATATTACATTAAAAAGAAATGTCAATTCACTACAATTATCTGTGACATTTCCAGGACCATGTAAATGATTTACTCCATGTTCTTGTCCACAGACAGACAGCCTGGTGGGGGAACACAGGATTTTCCTGGCGTTCGACTTGAAAGGTGCAGAACCTGGGCAACGTGTCAGGGAAAAAAGAAAAAAAATCCTGGGCGCTAAAGAGCTTTAAAGTCCGACTGAAACAAACGGGACGTGTCAGTGTGAACCACAATAGCTGATCAGCATCAGACGGATAACGGCGAATCAAAACCCCCGGTTAAGTGACTGTTCTCCATGTGTCGCCTCGCGCTGTCCAGATGTCTAAGTACACTTTGATTACATCGCCACTCCTTATTGCCAAGATAGATTTACCCCCGGTTGCCAGGAATGAGGTGGTGTGATGGCGGGCTGCCTCCAGTCGTCACGGTGACAGAACCCAGGGGATGATTTCAGCACGTTAACCTACAACATTTCATTGTCTGGAAACATTTCAGTCAATGGCTGTCCGGGCGTGCTGCGCTGCTTTCTGGCTGATAAACGCCCGCATGGCTCTTTAAATGTGGAAAATGCTGGAAGACTAAATCGGCCGACCTCTTCCGACATTTCCCTGCTTTTCCGTTTCCTGTTCCGTACAGATCCCAGCTGATTATCCTCGACACAGATTGAGCGGTGAATCACCGCAACGTGTGGTCGTTGAACGCTCTCGTTGGCAACATACGACTCCTTCTGCTGTTTGCTTGGCTGGTTTCTACATAAATAGCAAAAGGCCACTCGCCGTCATCTGTCGCCGTGTGCAACACTGAGAAAGAATTGAGAAAAGATGAGGGAGATGTTTTTAAAATGTCAGAAAATCATCCAGAAACGTTTCAGGCCACATCAACACCGACAGGTCTGTAGTGCGTTGGGCCAGTAGCTCAGGTACCAGTTCATTTTCCTATTTATGATCACATTAGCTGGAATAAATTGGCTCAATCACAGAGATATGAAGTACTGATTCTGATTCTTGTTCTCTTTGACCAAACAGACCGGCTTTGATTTAAAATTTGGGTAACGCTTCCTTTTACAGTACGGTAATTAACGGGTAATTACCTGGTAATAAGATGGTATTTACAGGTAATAACCAGGTAATTAAATTGAATTACCTGGTAGTTACAAAGTACTTACAAGTGTAATTACAAGGTAATTACCCAGTATTTACAATGTATTTTTCCTGACTACTACCAGGTATTTACCCAATAATTTCCTGGTAGATACAGAGTAATTGTATATTGTAGATTTTAAACCCGGTAGTTACAAATATTTACCTGATATTTATCTGGTAAATACCAACAAGTTATCTGGTATTTACCCAATAATTACCAGGTAGATATCCTGCAATTGCATATTGTAGACTGTAAACCCACTGAATGGGCGATAATAACTTAGATATTTACCTGGTAATTACCAGGTATTTACTCAAAAAGATTATATATTTACCTGGTAACTACCACTTATTTACGTGGTAGTTAACTAATATTTATATGTAAATACCAACTAGTTACCTAGTATTTACTAGAAATATACTGAAAACTACCAGGTACTTATCCAGGAATTATAGATTATTTATTACCAGTCAACCTGTGTGGTGCCAGTGAGGGTATAACTTGCAACTATTTACCAAGTAATTACTTTCTAATTACCAGGTAGTTACAATTTACATTACCAGGTAAAACCTTGTGAATTACCCTGTAAGAAAGGTGGAACTGTACTGTAAAAGGAAGCGTGGCTTGTTTCAATGATATTACCATGTACTTTCCTGGTAACTGTAGATTATAATCCTACTCCCCATCAGAATGTTTTGAACATGGTACATGGCAAAAACTCCCATATCTCGCTGATAATTACCAGGTAAATATCAGAGTTTTACAGAGAAGTTACCCTGTAAGAAAGGTGGAACTGTACTGTAAAAGGAAGCGTGGTTTGTTTCCTTTACTGTACATAAAGATACAATACATTTTGTTACACTGTGACAAATACGCAAAAACAGGTGAACTGTCAAAGAGACTACGTTTAATCCTCTTAATCTGCATAACAGTGAACTTGAAGAGAGTAACTTCAATACTATGGTATATTCAATACTAGGTATATGCAAACATTTTATTTTCGTGTGGTCTCACTCCCGAGTCCATGACAGGCAGATAGATTCTTTCAATTGTGCGTGCAGTAACAAGGGAGCTATGGACAGAGCTGGTGCACTGTTAGTAATCTTAGCTAAAACACTGGAAGTGCACGGGTATGGGCGACACTGGCGATACGGGCTCTGCCTTCTTAGTGCACACACAGTCAAAAGGTGTCTATCTGCTGGTCATGGACTCGGGAGTGAGGCAAGACATGAAAAAAATGCTGGCCAATCCCTTTAAGTGCTACAATAACTTGCATTTTAAAAAAGAAAATAACAAAGTGCACAGCTTTTTGCCCCCTTCACATGTCCAGTCTACACATTTTGGCAAATTACATCAGTAAAAACTATAACCCATCCATCGCACCCAACAGAGATGAGTGCTCTAAGGCTATCCCGGTGATGCTTCTCCCTAGCATGAACACATACAAGTATTCTGTGCCACTGCTTGCGGTCGCCAGGTACTGCACCATTTTTGTTCCAGGCTGAAAAATAAAGAAAAAAAAAAAAACAAGATTCAAGAATTATTTTGGTAACAGTTTAGGTTAATCTCTACAGGTAATGCTGTAACATACACTGTATCTGGAGTCTTAGTCCATAGCACTTTTCTGTACATCCACTACAAACAAGCTTGAAATACTATAGACTTATTTAAATTTAATACAAGACGGACATAACAGACGAGCAGCATGGAGGTATTTGGATGTTTTTAGGTGTGTCTTTTTGTTATGAAGACAGTTGGTATCCGTTCTGTTATATGGACATGCACTGCTACGTCGAGACCCCCTGTAACTCAGAAGCCACAAATAACTCTGAAACTTCTCCCAGCCCTTAGTCGACATGAAATGAGTGCAATTTCAATTTTGGGTGAACTATCCCTTTAAGACACACTGATGCAAGAACTGAGCTGGGTTAGGCTACTGTATGTGCACAGCTAACAAATTATGCATTTCTGCATATAACCCTTCAAATATCCATGCTGTTGAAGCTCATATGGTAGAAACAAATCATGAACTCTATTTTTACACTAATGTTTTCAACAAGTATTTATTCCAATATTTTTAAACAAGGCCCTATGAATTTTGGGATGAGGGATTCCTTGATTTTTAGCCAGAAGTCAAAATCAAATATATGATTTTAGACAGGGCAACAACATAGATGTAAGCTCACCATGTCTGGAATGTCCATGAGATGAGGCCACAATGTCATTTGCAAGCACTTCTCACCAGTTACTGGGTTCTGTAATGGGCAGAGAAAAAAAAGACCACAATGATGTATCTCAAAATAGCAAACACAATATTTCAGTCACTAACGACAAAGCAAAACAGTTTGAGCGCACATAACATTACCATAACTGAAGAATACACACACACAGCTAACAGAAAAATAGCCCTACACTCATAGACTTTGATAGACAGCTATATGCAGCAGAGTAGGAGGGTTACTAGCCCCACCAGATGCCATGGATGTTAGCCAGTGCTGCTAGCACGTCTCTTTCTCTTTGCAGCAGCAGCAGCACCGCAAAGGAAAGGTGACCTAGCTTGATGCTAATTTCGGCTAGCGCTAAAGTTAGCATCCGCTGCTAACACCCACATCACCACAACGGTTCTCCTGTCGATTAAAACACGAGATGGACTGGAGGCTACGGTCATTTCCTTTCCTTCACGGCCTTCCTTCACATATTATCAGGTGAAAATAACTAGCTGGCAAGCAAATTAGCAAGCGAGCAATACAGGGAAAAAGTTTTAGTTTGAAAGACGGAAGACGGACTTCTCATCCAATCGGAAGAGAAGCTCCCACCCACTGACCCGATCGGAGCAGATTCACTTCCTCTTGAAGCTGCTGGAAGAAAGAGAGCAAACCACATTGAGCACGAGTCACGAAAAACACACTTTGGATGACGAAACAAAAAAACACGGACGAAACACGGAGAAACTGTTGGAGAAGATCCCCCGGACGACCAGGACCTGCGTGAGTGCAGTTGGAGGAGCCGCTCGGGAGGAGAAAGCATCGGTGAGCAACCGACTCGAAATGCTAAATCGCTAATGCTAATTTCGGAGCGCTAGCTCCTTGTGTTAACTAGCATCAAGGCAGACACACCAGGTGCAGTAGTGCTGCAGCATGTGTCCGACATTTTAAAGGTGTATATGTGGCGTTTATTTCCTCTGTTTAATCTTTTTCTATACACTTTTAGCTGTATTCTGGGTGTGTTAAGCACTTTATTTCTGAGTTTAATAAATTAACAACTGTGCACAAGTATATATTTTATTTTCTTAATGGCTAATGATGGTTTTGTGGATATTACATTGTAAAAAGCACAGAAAGTTTTCATACTGTTTTTGATATATTATTTCATTAACTTGAGCAACATAATATGAATATTTGAATGTTGTTTATTGTCTTTACTGTACATTGTAAAGTTATATTACAACAGTAATTCAGTAAAAATAGAAATTTAGTAAAGAAAATAATGATTTTCCATTGAAATAGTTAATGTGAATTTGAACATGATTTATTTCATATGAATTATTGAGAGTTTAGAAAATGACATTGAATGCTCTGATCCTATTTATCGTAGGTCAGGTTTCTTTCTTTGTTCCGTTGGATACCATTGAGATTCGAACCTACTGGAAGTTGGAGTCAATTGAAGTGGATGGTGAGCCAGACCCCGGTGGACGCTTAGAAATCGACGTTGTGGAACCTGAATCCTTTACACCAGTACACACACACCACCCACACCCCTGTGAGGTGGGACTGATATTTCATCTATACGGTGCTTGCTAACTGATTGAACTGAACACTAGAAATTAAAGCAGCTGCAGGACAATATTTTATTTTATTTTTCATACTTACTCGGGTAAGAGTTGTAATAAATGTGTTATTAATGTGTGATCTTCCCATCTGCAATAAATAGGGAAGCATTATTGTTTCTTAAAGAGAACACTGTATTTGTGTCGTTCCTGAGTGGTCGGTTGGTTTATCCTGGGCTCCGTAGTCGATCTTAGAGCTTCTGTTACTTCTGGCCTATACAATCTAAACCTTATCCTCATCAAAAAGGTAAAAAATGTTACACTTGTTTTGCAGTTAATTATGCACATGATCCGTTTGACTCCAAAAAGGAAAAAAAAAGATCACTGCGCACTGAGGGCTTCCCCCAGTAGCCTTTTCGGAATAGCAGTGTCTTTAGAAAGAATAGAAAACCCCGCTATTACTGCGTCGCAGAGTAAGGTGAAGTTTTTAAGTAGCCTAACACTACTTGGCTACCAGATTAAACTAAACCTGTAGGCTAATAATTTAAGTTTTACTTACCATTTACATTGTTTTCTGTGGTCTGAAGCTGGAGAGTGATTAAGGTGTCTCAGCCCATCAATCTGTTGGGTCGAAATATTTCACCCAACCTTGGAGTTTTTCCAGGTGCCATGTTCAAAACACCCTGAAGGGTGGTTGAGGATTATAATATGCCCATAATTACCAGGAAAGTACATGTTAATATCATTGAAACAAACCACACTTCCTTTTACAGTACAGTTCCACCTTTCTTACAGGGTAACTTCTCTGTAAAACTCCGATATTTACCTGATAATTATCAGCGAGATATGGGAGTTTTTGCCAGGTACCATGTTCAAAACATCCTGATGGGTAGTAGGATTATAATCTACAGTTACCAGGAAAGTACATGGTAATATCATTGAAACAAACCACGCTTCCTTTTACAGTACAGTTCCACCTTTCTTACAGGGTAACTTCTCTGTAAAACTCTGATATTTACCTGATAATTATCAGGAAGATGTGGGAGTTTTTGCCAGGTGCCATGTTAAAAACTACACACCCTGATGGGTGTTTGAGGATTATAATCTACAGTTACCAGGAAAGTACATGGTAATATCATTGAAACAAGCCACGCTTCCTTTTACAGTACAGTTCCACCTTTCTTACAGGGTAACTTCTCTGATAATTATCAGGAAGATATGGGAGTTTTTGCCATGTACCATGTTCAAAACATTCTGATGGGGAGTAGGATTATAATCTACAGTTACCAGGAAAGTACATGGTAATATCATTGAAACAAGCCACGCTTCCTTTTACAGTACAGTTCCACCTTTCTTACAGGGTAACTTCTCTGTAAAACTCTATATTTACCTGATAATTATCAGCGAGATATGGGAGTTTTTGCCATGTACCATGTTCAAAACATTCTGATGGGGAGTAGGATTATAATCTACAGTTACCAGGAAAGTACATGGTAATATCATTGAAACAAGCCACGCTTCCTTTTACAGTACAGTTCCACCTTTCTTACAGGGTAACTTCTCTGTAAAACTCCTATATTTACCTGATAATTATCAGCGAGATATGGGAGTTTTTGCCATGTACCATGTTCAAAACATTCTGATGGGGAGTAGGATTATAATCTACAGTTACCAGGAAAGTACATGGTAATATCATTGAAACAAACCACGCTTCCTTTTACAGTACAGTTCCACCTTTCTTACAGGGTAACTTCTCTGTAAAACTCCGATACTTACCTGATAATTATCAGCGAGATATGGGAGTTTTTGCCATGTACCATGTTCAAAACATTCTGATGGGGAGTAGGATTATAATCTACAGTTACCAGGAAAGTACATGGTAATATCATTGAAACAAACCACGCTTCCTTTTACAGTACAGTTCCACCTTTCTTACAGGGTAATTCACAAGGTTTTACCTGGTAATGTAAATTGTAACTACCTGGTAATTAGAAAGTAATTACTTGGTAAATAGTTGCAAGTTATACCCTCACTGGCACCACACAGGTTGACTGGTAATAAATAATCTATAATTCCTGGATAAGTACCTGGTAGTTTTCAGTATATTTCTAGTAAATACTAGGTAACTAGTTGGTATTTACATATAAATATTAGTTAACTACCACGTAAATAAGTGGTAGTTACCAGGTAAATATATAATCTTTTTGAGTAAATACCTGGTAATTACCAGGTAAATATCTAAGTTATTATCGCCCATTCAGTGGGTTTACAGTCTACAATATGCAATTGCAGGATATCTACCTGGTAATTATTGGGTAAATACCAGATAACTTGTTGGTATTTACCAGATAAATATCAGGTAAATATTTGTAACTACCGGGTTTAAAATCTACAATATACAATTACTCTGTATCTACCAGGAAATTATTGGGTAAATACCTGGTAGTAGTCAGGAAAAATACATTGTAAATACTGGGTAATTACCTTGTAATTACCCTTGTAAGTACTTAGTAACTACCAGGTAATTCAATTTAATTACCTGGTTATTACCTGTAAATACCATCTTATTACCAGGTAATTACCCGTTAATTACCGTACTGTAAAAGGAAGGGTTACCAAAATGTGCAGCCTACAAGCTGTATTGACGATGAAGCTGAAGGCCTTAGAAGAATTAAAGGTCTTAAAATAAACACTTCTATAAGACGATAGTTTGGAAAACCAAAAACCCTCTCAGTGTTTTTTTCTCTGTGAAAATAGATCAGATCAGAAGTTGTTGGTTTAATGGTGGGTCCAGGTGGTGGGCGGGGCTTAGTGTGGCTGCTTAGTTGTGACATCACAAAGTGACAGGAAGTCCAGACGGCTGGTTTTAAGGCTCAGTTTCTGAATCCAGGCTGTGTGCATTTCTCTGTGGACTGAGGCTTTGATACTTTCACAGTATTAATATAGAACCTAGAGCTGCTTTATAATCACACTACACATGGACATCTACCTTTATACTGTATGCAACCTTTAAATCAAATTAAAATAGTGTTTAACTTTAATATTTTACTCAATAAGCATGTCTCTCTGTCTTTTGTCTTTAATGAAATATTATGTCCATTACTGATTGATTCATATTGTGATTCTGTTTAATTCATATTCTTATTTTACAACATTGTCTTGAGGGAATAAACATTGAAGGAAATCGTCAGCAAGGTTTTCTTATTAATTTCCATCATGTTCTTTGAATCACTGTGTAGGTAGAGATGAAAACAGTTCACAAGGGAAGATGAATTTCTACAGTAATGGAAGTTCACAGAGAGACAGTTCACATTAAAGCTGGCGCACAGCTGGATGCAGAAAAATGCAAACAAATAATTAAATGTTCGCACACATACACACACACGCATACATAGACAGAGACAAACCATCCAAATAAATATTTCTATTATGTGACAAATTCCCATCAAAATGAATTGGGTAATTGCAGCTCGCATTAGGCATTATTTTGGAAATCACATTTAATTGAGCATGACTGTGGCTATAAACGCTAATTTATGCGATCCGTGTTATTTAAAATCAGCTTCCTGCAGTTTCAGGGAAACAAATATTCCTGTCAGAAACACATTTCAGTAGAAACTGGTTATTTATCAGGATAGTTTTAATTCTTTTTTCTCTTTTTTTTCAAGGGGCTGGTATCAGTTTCTTTGATTGCACAGGCAGAAGTAGAGACACAGGATGTTAAAATAAGGTTATAGTGTCAGATAAAAAGAGTTATCAAACCTCTCTCTCTCACACACACACACACACACACATGCTCAGAGACACAATAGTGAGTGGGAGACACCGTCGGCTATATCGCTAAGACCTGAGTTATAAAAAGTTGATAATTAAAGACAGGCCTCAGAGGACGAGGAGAGATAATTGGCTTTCTTAGCCACGACACTTCGACCCACTTAATACCAATAACTTAATAAGGCTCCGAGTCAGATGGAGAAATCACAAAACACCATAATTCCTCTGACTGGGAAATGGTTCCATTAATATATGTGTGTATATGTGTGTGTTCCTTCACATCACGATCTGGGTTGTGATTTTGTGTCCCAGAAACATTTAAAATAAAAAAAAAATAAAAAAGAAGCTCAGCGGTCGCACTCCGCATGTTAAATTTTGATTTCCCTTTATTTTTTATTTAACAATTAGCTTCTCCCGCTAACAGCCAACCGCTCTCAGAGTCATGAATAGAGATGTCAGCAGCGCCGAGGTAAAGCTAATAATCACTGCTTTTTGTGCCAGATTAAAAGCTGTGCCGCTTTAAAGGCTGATTAACAGCAGTTGGATATTAAAGCTTAGGTCATAGCAAGTTTTATTCAGATTGCAGATGTTAAGATAGAAGCATGCTGGTGCAGGAGGTGAGACTTTATATGGAGACTAATGGTCATGTAGACATATATTTATACATCTGTTCCAGATGTTCAGAATAAACATGTTTTTTAAACATGAGTCCTTTGAAACTTTGGAAACAAGTCACTTTTCTGTCTCTGATTCTCTTTTTTTCTATTGTTTTCTCCTGTTTTAATAATCGTTTCTAATTGTTTTTTCATTTCACCTCAGTGACGGTTGTTTCTATTCACGTCTTGTCACAAAGAGTCAAAACAAACTAAACTCCACTTTTCACACATCCACATCACCTGCAACTGTTTCGTCCTCCATGATGGAAGAAGCTGTTCTTCTTTGTCTTTTTGTTTTCTTCTTCATTTTTCTATCTTCCATCCCTTTGTTGCGGTTGTTATTAATTTTCATTTTTGTGTTTTATGTGGAGCGTTTTCAACTTTCGTCAGGTATCAAACTTTAGTGTCTCCAGGCTAAAAACACAGAATCAATTCAGTCTGTTTCTGTTTCTGTTCCTGTCAGACTTTTACTGCTTTTCTCTACACTGTTCTTCTTCTATGGTGCATTTAAGGACAGTTGTGTGTATATATACTGTATATACTCACCAACCAACATATCACCATCATAACCACATCTGTCCAGCTGTTTCTAAAGAGCTTCATGTGTTCGGTTCAGTTTCCTGTGCAGAGGAACGGAGCAGAAAAATAAACTGAAGTATATTTCTACTTCTTATTTAACCACAGTTTGAGTTCATTAAATCATTGCATTTCACTGCAATTAAAATGAAATCAGCTGAACAATAAGAGCAACAGTAAATATTATTAATAATGACATTTAATTGTCATCACCAGAGTAAAGAAAACATTTATTATGGTCTCAGATGTTGGAGCTGAACTCACGGTCCTGTGTTGTGTATAATAATTAGATTAATGTGGTGACATTACTGTAACACAACAGTATTAAGGTTTATGACTTAAATTAAATGATCCAATTAAATAAAAATACAACAAAACAAAGTGAAGAAGAGGAATAAATACAAAGTGTAAAGTTAAATCACATCAGCAGGTTCAAAACGTTTTAAAGTTCAAGTTGTAGAAGCAAGAAACAGTTCACAGGACTTTTCCATGTTTTCTAGTGTGTGTCTGTGTGTGTGTGTGTGTGTGTGCGCTCAGGTCAGCGCTACAATCTACTGTATTTTTAGCGCCGGCGGGCGACCATCAATAACCCAGACGTTGCGAGTCAGTCTTCACCATCTATCAGGCTTGTGCGCTGCCCAGGGCTCGAACCCACAATCCCCTCATTTGTCTTGCCACGTTTTCCTGCTCTGACAGTCTGCCAACCCCCCCACTTAAACACACACACACACACACACACACACACAGAGGCTTGTCTCCTTCACAATAAGTGAGCGTGAAACAAAGGTTAAGACTATAACAGCTGAACACGGGAGTAACACGATGCAGATTTGACTCGCGTCGTCGTCATGACGATGTCAGGCGTCACCTTGAATCGCTGTCTCTGTGACTGATGGTGAAGGTGAAGGTGACGGTAGAGGAGCAGCCGTCATGGTCAACGGCCTGTAAAGCTGATGAAAGTGAGTTTAAACTTTAATGAACCTGAAACTAAACGGGACAATGAGAAAACAATTTATTCTTACAATAGTTTGCTCTTTCTTCGTTTTTAAACAACAGGTGAACAGGATTTGGAGCTGAGAGATAGGTAAGAGATGAGGTGTAGTTCGGAGGTTGTTAAGGAGAAATAAAACACAACAAGTTGCATGGGTTCATACAACTATTCATTATCCCGCTTATTGCACGGTTTATGAGTGAAATCATTCATTTGAAACATAATGTTGATCAAAATACGACTTTCATCGATTTATAATTGCATCATTTAGCGAATCTGACGGTAAAAATGAAACACAAGGTAAATATCCTGCTTAGTTTCTCTTTCCTTTGCAGCGATGGACCAATCAGAGAGCAGCATTCAATAGAGCCGTGTAATAATTTGGGATGTGTGTCATTGCAAAATCTCTTCCTCTAATTTTCCAAACATTAGTCTGAATCCATCGTGAGTGCCTGCACTGAGCACAGTTTATATATAGTAATGTAAATGTGTAATGTAAAGAGTGAACTGCTAATTGCATTTCCTCAAGAACGTGTTAGATGATTTTTTTTTGTTATTGCTTTTTGAGTTTCCAAGTTGATTCATATTCAGAAACTTAGTCAAGGTCACTGAGGTCGACTATGACGCACAGAATCTGCAGCCTCCATCTTTTTGTTTTCTTTGTGCAGAGTTACAGGCACAATGAAATGAACAGATAATACTCTGCCATGATGAATATTTTTGTTCTGGGCTTGAAGCTGCGACGTAACATTTGGGCTACATTGAGAAAAACAAAACAAGACACAGACTTTGAGAATAAAGTCATACATTTATGAGAATGAAGACTTTATTCTCGAAGTTTGTAATTTTTTTATTTGTCAACGTGGCCCTAATACTCCATTCACTTCCTCATATAGAAACTCTGTATCAGGCTTTGGCCCCGCCCACTAACGGGTGATTTATGATTGGTTCATTGGTTATATGATATCATGAAACCTTGACTGCCTGTATCTGTTTTTATGAGAGTCTCATTGTTCCACTGCAGCTTTAACATGGAAATGCTCATCGTAGCTTTAACCTGATTTCTGGTTTCCATCTTTTTTCCTTCTGCATGCATCCAACCATCTTCCTCAGCCTTCCTCAATGTCCCTGTTTCCTCCTGCAGGCCGTCCGCTCTCCTTCTCCTCTCCCGTTCTGCATTTACTGACATATAAACATGAAATTGGAAAGCACAGTGACTCGTCCCCCAGGACATCACATTGAACCGACACGCACAGACACGTATATCCATCCGTCCTTGTGTCAGCAGTCTTACATATGGAGACACGCACGTATGCACGCACACTCACACATCCGAGCTCAGAGCACAGCGGGGAATATAGCTGAGCTGAGCGGGACGGCCCGTTCTCTGGGATATCAAAGCAGCGACACACATACACACACACATACGCACACTCACGACTCAGTGGAAAATATGGTGAAATTAAAAAGGTAGGATGGCAAGTAAATGAAATGTTCCCTCTCACATGTATCACAAATACAAGAAATTGTAGGAATCTGAATTAATTTCTACCCCTCGTATTTCCATTTCTGCCCACGAGAAGGTGGATTTAATCATCCGTCAACTCTCAACAAAAAAAAAAGCTGCAGAGCAGGTAAATAAAAGAATGAAAATGACAAGTTCCACTTTTCTTTCTGCAATTAGAGATGTTCTATTTTAAAATGCATAGAAACATCTTCCAAAGACACCGAGGTGACACAGTAATTATTTCCCTCCTTTGCTGTCTTAGCGTGTTTGACATTTGAGAACGCATTAACAGCTGTTAGACTTGGACTTGAAATAACACATAAACTAAAATAAACTTTCAGAAGTGAGTCGGACTGGATTTTTATCTTCTACCTGACGCGTCCTCCTGCAGGTTCAGAGATTTTTTTTTTGTTTAAAATCAGTGCCGTTAAAATCAGGCTTTACTTCATCACAGAGGCTGAAACTCTCCTTCCTGTCCAGCGCTTGGCAGCTGCCACCTTTCCTCGCTTGGCTTTTGAACGACTGAACAATCATCTGAATGGTTTTGTTCCATCAGCAGCAGTGCACTGGGAGTGACTTTGGGAGATTATGTCCAGTACATAATTTTCCCCGCTGGCTGCCACTGGTCACACATGTGCCAGATACACTGTACAGCAGCAGCAGCAGCTTCAGCAGCAGCAGCAGCAGCAGCAGCAGGCACCAAACCCATAGATATTTCAGCTAATTGTAAAGAAAGTAGGGAGATGGCCTCATCTCTATTAACGCTTAATGCATCAGCTTCAAAGGTACAAATCAACAAACCTTGTTAACATGTCTTATAATGTTGCTTTTATATCATTTATTTGAACATACGTGCAAAATAATACAAGCAGACCTACAACCTATACATTCAATAGCATTTGTTATTTGAATTATCAAAAGGGTATAGGCTGAACCTCTTAGGCTTATGCCTTCATTGTTGATTTTTTTGTAATATACTGTAATACACAACATGCCTATAGCGAAACACAAAGTTAACGTCAAATCTGTAGTAAAATAAAGCGGAATAAGAGTTTGCATTAGCACAACCACTGACACTGAACTAAACTGAAACATGTTACACTCACCGCGCTGATAGAGGACGGCTGTTAAAGCCCAGCTGAGGTAAATAACCACAGACCACTGGCCCTCACATCCCATATCATAAAGAAAGACCCTGGAGCAGCTGCTCCTCCTCCTCCTGAGGCCACAGGTGGAATATGGACTGGACCTCCTATTGTTTGCCTACAAGGACATAGTGCATAGAGCATGTGCATGATGGGGTCCTTCACCTGCTCCTCTGCTCCACCGGACCCAGTCTCACTGGGATGATCCAGGTGGTCACATGTGAATTGTGTTCAATTTTCAAGTGGATTTAACATAATTTGTTCCTAAAGAGAACAATATCTTGTGGATCCTCATTTCACATCCTGGATTGACTAATCTAGCACATTCAGGTGTAGGACCTGATCCATGATTGGATGAGGAATCATGTGTTTCCCGGTCCAGATTTCACTGCAGACTATTTTCGCAAAATGTATGGAGAACTTGAAACATTCCTGGGAGATATCAAGAAGCCTCTGCTCGACATAATGTACAACAAAATGTAAAAAAAAAATTGACTTAATTGATCTCATGTAAGTCGAGTTTTTCTTCCCTGTCAGTGATCAACGAAACACCTCTTGCAAGCGGATCATCGCTGTAAAACAGCAGCTCTGGATGCTGAACCTTATAGCAGCAGTATATGCACATGTCAAAGTGCATCGCTGATAATACCATTATGTGCCCAAAAGGCAGAGATTTGCATAATTCATTATAAGCCAGGAATAAGACAGCTGTGTAGTTTCAGCAGTGCTGTTAACAGCGCCCAAAGCAATATCATCAACATGAAGCTCTGAAGACTGAAGCTCGCTCATACAACCTCATTTTCACTAAGGTTTTAGAATAAAAAAATAAATAAAAAAAGAGATTTTTGATTTATTTGGGTATAGTAGACAACATTAACATGTCAGTAACAGATGCACACAATCAACAGAATATCTTCATATTAATGAAAACATCTACCATCTGGATGCACGCTGGGTTTTTAATGCTTGTATGTGAGCAGCCTGGGAAGGATTTATGAAGCCTTAACATGCAGATCGTGGCCCGATAGCACAATTAGAATTTAAGATGTTCTATACCTGAAACGAAATTTGCACATCTGAATGTCTAAATATTTCCATAAATAAAGAGACTTCTTTGCTATGATGATCAGTGAAGTATCTTTAACTGCTGAGGCTAACTTTCATGCAGGTTTACTACAGAAGTTAACATAAAGAGACAAATACATTCAAAAACAACAGCAAGAAAAACATAAAGGCTAAACACTAGGCTAGACATAACCTCCATTATGGCACCCATATATTTTGAAGATTAGCTTTGAGTGAGCTCCCACTCCATCTTTGTCTTTCCAGTCCCTGACACCGCCTCAATTCTGGCTAATCCAAAAAAGGGCGGGGCCTGACTGGAGCCAAGACTCCAGTGCACCCTGGCTCGCAGCAGATAAACACAGCAGTCCCTTAATTATGGGGACTGGCAGGGTTATGGAGCCATCCTCTAGTGGTCATTAGAGGAACTGCAGTTCAGTTGTACTTGTTGCTGGTGGTTTCATAAAGTCAGGGATCCTGTACATGTACATTTGCAGCCATTACGACATGAAAGATCCATCCATCCTCCTCCATATACAGTAGAGCAGGTGTTATATAATTAGAGATGGTCCAACATAAAACTGAGTTAGTTATATTTATGTGCAGACATCAAATCAGCACATCCCTGCAGACAGGCATCTGTTCTGCAGGATGTCTTGTCAATATCCTTAAAAAACAAAACATGCTGTCAGAGACAAAGGCCAGTTTTGGCCCAGTGGTCTGCACAGGCAGCAGCACTTCAGAGATATTTTCCATTTTATTTGTTTTACTTTTCTTTGTCAATTCACTTCATTGCTGATAAGCCGCAAACGGCAGAAGTGACAGATGGAACAAAGGCAACCTGTAAACAAAAATAACATACTGTCATAAATTTCAATAAATTACAGACGCCTGACTGTGCTGCTACATGGATTAAATTGGCTGTCTGAGTGTAGGTGTGCCTGTGCATATTAAACTGTGTGATTCCACTGCGACACAACCTGTAGCCACAGAACACCTATAACTCATAACACACACACACACACGCATGCATACTTTCAAACTGCATTTGTTCGTTTGAATACACATACACACACACTCCTTCCATGTTTATATGCAAATGCACATCTTCAGAAAACACATGGACACAAATAAATGGTTCAATTATGTCGATTGTACAATTGTGTTAATTTATCACCGCCGTACACCAGAGGCTGTTTACGTGTGTGAGCAGAGTGCTGAGTGTGTGTGTGTGTGTGGTTTCTCTGATTAGACAAATGGAGATCAATGGATGGGTTCAGCTGCGAGAAGAGAAGGTGGAGGAAGAGAAGAGAGGAAGAAGAGAGGATGAGTGTGGAGCTGCTCTGCAGATGAGCCAAGAGGTTAAAGAGGTTAAAGGGGATTTAATGCTCTGCAGAGTACAAGGAAGAGCTTAAGAAAGCATTTAGTTTTGTGTTAACACCAAAACCCCCCTTCTCATGTTATGAAGCTACTGCAAGTCATTATCTTTAAAAGACTTATTTCCACAACTGTTGTTTGGCAGCAAAAGCCAGTTTCCTGGATGCATTCCCTCTTTTTTTTTTTTTTTTAACAGCACAGTGTCAGAGCGACAGGCTTGTCTTGTCTTTTAGTGCCCAGACAGCAGAACAGTGAAACTGATTTACACAACCGCACTAAATAGATGCTTCTGGAAGCTGGTGACACTGAAGCTAGTCGTTCATAATGTTGTTAGTTAGTTTGTTTAGATTCAAAGCAGAAGTCTGAAAAATCGGATGGTGCTTAAGAGCTAACTAACTGGAAACTTGAACACTATGCAAATAACCACTGTTCATAGTTAAGTCCATCCCTATAAATAGATTTAAGGATAAGCAACAGTTCATATGGCAGGCTGCAGAACCTGACTGGTTGGAGAACAGTGACAGTAGATAACACTGATGTTGATTTCCCTGCAGAAAGCTGCTGCAGGTGGTGAGTAAAGGACTGAAGTATAATGCTAACATCAGCTGTGCAAAAGTAGCTTCTTTAAGGCCTTATCCAGGAAGAAACGGAGCTTTTCAAAAGTTCAAGCGTTTTCCATAAACACGGCATTGTTTCAAGAAATGAACACATCTGTATGTGGCGCTGTAACGCTGCCACAGAATTACATCACAAACAGAGAAGAAGACGTAGAGCATAAAGCTTGAATGTGCATGCATGGTGCAAAATAACCAGAACCCTGATTTTCAAACAGTTTGGTTTGTTATGAATATCAGAAATGCTCCTGATTGGCTGTGTAGCTTCTGCAGCACAAACACAAGCCTTTTGTCCGCCATTGTTGTTGTTGTTGTTACGTGACGTCTAGGGCTGTGGCTGAGGTTAGAGAGGTGAGGCTATGACATCATCGTTTCATAGAAGATGCTTTTTTTTGTTGTCGACATGAAAATGCTGTGGTGGCTTTTGGAGATTTGTTCACTCAGGGACCCATTTTCAAAAAATATTATTTCAAGGCTCTAAAACCACTGTTTCCAAAACTAAACTTTGGGGGAAACTAAACACCAGATCCACCTGAACTCCTCACACTCCTACAAAAAGAAACTCACGACAGTATCTGGCAAAACAGATTAAAGGAAGGAGAAGAGAAAAAACAAATAATTAAATTTAGTTCTTTTTCTGACAGAGGTGACAACACAGGACGGCGGCTTCTGAGGTACACGTTGCTGGTTAATTAACTTTTTTTTGTGCATTTTGCCTCCATATGTAAATCAAACTGGTTTAACGCAGTTTGTCAGCTGAATGAAAATGCAAGCCGGGGAAAGTAAACAAGTCTAAATGAAGACTGTCACGGTTACAAGGAGAGGGGGATAATTGAACTCTGGTCAGAAGTGAAACAAACAAGAATCCATCAGGCGGAATCAATCAACAGGACGTCTGATGGAGCTTTGAATTATGAATTGCTCTCATCCTCGCTCTCCTTCTCCCAATTTGCATATAAGGCAATAAAACTCTACGATTCAGAATCCAATCAAGTTTGTTGTTTTTCCTCCTCAAGAGGCGTTTATTGCTGCTATTGAACCGTGATAGAAATTGTTTGTTGCGTCACAGAATACGCCGCCATAATCGTTCTGTATGAAGCTTGTGAGAGGCAGATGGTTCAGTTTCAACATGAAGAACATAGAAAACAGCTACGCCAGCGAGAAGGTTGGAGAAGTAATGAAGCAGTGTTGAAATCATTATTGAACAAGGTTGGAAAAAAGTTTGTACGAACGCCTTAAACCGAGGGGTTGAAATGCTAATCTGAGTCGTCCTGCAGTCTAAACAGTGAAACCAGGTCGGCGTTGTGAGTTAGAGCCTCACAACATGCATCTTAAAATAATCAATAACGTAATATTTGTAGAAAGATGGAGGGTCAGAGAGTTCGGATAATAGAGCTCTGTGTAACTTTCCAGTTTTTTAATACTGTGTATCTGCAATTTGGAACAGTCTGCAGAATGACATAAAATTTACCTCATCATTAGGGAAATTGAAATCCCTAATCTTATTTAATTTTACCTCCAACTGCTCCTCTTTCTACGTAATTGACTCATTTTGCTGATTGTTAATTTGTTTCTAATGTGATCTTCTGTTACTTTCGCTTTTATTTAATACTGTGTACCTGATATGTTGATTATGTCTTCCAAATGTAGCCGACTTTTTTGTCTCGGCTTGACTGTGTTGAGGTTCCTACCTCAATATATTTCTGAGTCTAAATAAAGGTTATAATAATTTAGATCTGGAGATGCAGCAGGACACTGATGATAAGCATCAAAGCAAATAAAAATCCACTCACATCCGAGACATTATTCGCATCCCAGTATTTCCCATCTTTAATCTGGTTTACACACGTTAATTGTTCAGATCTGAGTATTGTTTCATCTAAGTTGATGTATTTTATCTTCTTGTAAAGCGATTTTAGACGTTTGATGACTCATCCTGCACTCGAGGGCATTCCTAAATGTGTTTTTTTTTCTTTTGTCCGTCCTGTCCCTGAAATATAAATCACTGTGACAACCTCCGAGCTGTAAAAAGGCCCATGATCCTGCATCGCTCCTCCTGCTGGCATCATCTCAGCCCATCATCACCGAGGTCCACAGGTGGAAGGACTAAGGAACAAAGCAGGATTTCCCCCCTACATTTTTACCTTAATTAATTTGTTTACGGCTTCGTTGTAAACAAATGCACATGGACGAGAGGAGCGTGACCAAAACAGCGGAAAAGCGGACTTGCACAGTTCCCCAACGTGATTGGCTAATGTGACATTTTTTTTACTGGAAACACACAAGCATGCAGAACTGCACGGATGTTCTGATGAGCAGAACCTGGAGATGTTGGTTTGAGGAGGTTTGTGCACTCTCCCCTGCAGCACTGTGGATGTTTGACCCTCTGAATGTTCTCTAAGGACATAAAGCACCATGACTGCATCTGTAACATCAGCTCAGCGACGCTGTGTTGTTCTACGTCTGTGAGCTCAGATCACGTTTCATGACCAGTCGCTGCAGAAAACTGGCTCATTCTCAGGGTTCATAGACTCCTCTTTTTGTTTTTTTTCTCACCACTGTTGCAGAAAAAGACTCTGTGAGGTGCAAACTAACACAGGAAGATGATATCGTGGCTATTTTTCAAACATGTTGTGTGTGGGCCAAAACACACACAGAGGGAGACACAATCTGCACCGTCGTCCTCTCTCTGGCTGCGAGTCCCGTTATTTATTTATTTATTTATTTATTTATTTATTTATTTATTTAGCTCTGTATCAGGGTCATCCCAGAAGTCTCTCTGAGTACAGTAAAGCATGACCAGACTGCTCGGGAATTAAACACTGGCAATTCATCAAAATAATATTCTCTTGCCTCACTTTGTCTCTTCCTCGCTGCTGGAGAGGCCACGGGAACATTTGGAGATAGTGTTTGCTCCATTATCGTCTGGTTTTCTTGTTTACTCCACAGATCTGCTCCTTCCTCCTCCTCCTCCTCCTCCTCCTCTCAGGGTTTTCTGCAGGATTTTGACTTCAGTCGACCTGCACGAAGGTTGTATGTGAGAAATCCTCAGAACAAAAAACACTGCCTCAGTTTTGTCTAATTGCTCTGCTGAAACTTTAAAGGGATAGTTCACTCAAAATTCAAATTTCTCATTATCTACTCACCCTCATGTCGACTAAGGGCTGGGAGAATTTTCAGAGTCCTACGTCCCTTCTCTGAGTTAAGGCCAAAACCAGGGTCCAAATGACAAATAAGATATTTTTTTTTAATTTTTTTCCCACAATCTATGATATTCATTTTTGAAAATTGTTTAGAACATGGTGTGAGGACTCTCTCCCTGCTCCTCTCTGCTCCATCCCTCCATCCCTCTATCCTTCCTCTCTGCTCCATCCTTCCATCCGGCTATCCCTCTATCCTTCCTCTCTGCTCCATCCTTCCACCAGTTGAAGCTAACCGCTCCATCCCTCTATCCTTCCAGTTCAGAACCATCCCCTATCCAGTCCAGAACCGGTACTGCCCATCCCAGAATCGGTATCCTTCCTCTCTGAACCATTCCTCCATCTCTCTTCTATGAACCATCCTTCCAACCAGTTGAAGTTCCAGAACCAGTACCAGAACCGGTACCAGTTCCAGAACCGGACCGGTACCAGAACCAGTACCAGAACCGGACCGGTACCAGAACCAGTACCAGAACCGGTACCAGAACCGGACCGGTACCAGAACCAGTACCAGTTCCAGAACCGGACCGGTACCAGAACCAGTACCAGAACCGATTCCAGAACCAGTACCAGAAGCAGTACCAGTACCAGAACCAGTACCAGAACCGGTAGCAGAATCGGTACCAGAACCAGTACCAGAATCAATACCAGAACCGGTTCCATAACCGGTACCAGAATCGGTACCAGTACCAGAACTGATTCCAGAACCCATACCAGAACCAGTACCAGTCCCAGAACCAGACTGGTACCAGAACCAGTACCAGAACCGGACCGGTACCAGAACCAGTACCATAACCAGGACCAGAACCAGTACCAGAACCGGTACCAGAACCGATACCAGTACCATAACCAGGACCAGAACCAGAATTTAATCACATAATTGATATGATAAAAACAATTTTCCTTGAAGACTCTACAAAGAACTTCTAACTGGATGCAAAAGTCTCTAGACATGAGAAATGAGGACTCTGAAAATTCTCACAGCTCTTCGTCGACATGAGGGTGAGTAGATAATGAGTGAAATTTGAATTTTGGGTGAACTATGCCTTTAAATATCAGGTAACAACACGATTTGGAAGTGTACAAGAGTTTGTTTTTTTGTTTTTCCCTAAACCCAATTAATATGAATCCAAATGAGAGAGAATGTGCGTTTTGAGTGCACAGCTGATTTTCTCAAGGTTAAATCCTGTTGATGAGCAATTTGTTTAAAACAACAACAAAACACATTTTAATGTGAAAGGATGTAATTAGCAACAACTTCACTTTGTGTGTCCTTCTACCAGCTGCTTGTAAAGACGCTGTGTTAGGATCAGATGAATGACTTGTGGAGCTTCGCCCGCTCAGAGCTGCAGAGGTCTCAGGTCGGTCTGACTGTTCTGCATAAAGTCATGTTTGTGGTTGATAATTAGTAGACTTGAACTGAAAAAATCCTTCAAAATAAAACAAACTTCAAGTGATATAATGATAAAACTTTCTCACCTGACAGTAATGATTTCATTTTTTCACATCAGAGGTGACTGACACGTATTTTGAGGAACTTTTTCCGGCTAAAACCTAATGAGAAATCATCAACCGACTTCATCCAAGTTGATTTCTCACAGCCGTCACCCACCTCGCCGTCTTCCCACGCAGGTGTTTTTTCACTTCAGTTGCCTAATTAGACTTTTCCTCATGCAGGACTGTGTGGGTGTGTACCGACCGACCGGGCTTGATTGACATCTCTCTCACGCTCCGCTTTTGAGACAACACCTCGTTCCCAAGATATATCCACCTCAATATATCCACCTCGCTTCAGCCTGAGTTGGGATGTGATGAGTCGGAGTGACTGTAACCATCTGTGTGTTTGAGGCCTTGGACCCAAAATACCTTTAACTTTTAGCATGAAATAAAATGTTTTTATTTGTCGTTTCTTCCATAGAGAGACTTTAAATGGCATTGCAATTTGACCACTTTAACCTGCTCTAAATGAGCTTGTCTGTTGTTATTCTCATTCTTTTTTTCAATGAGAAATAAAGTTTAAGTCATTTGAAATACTACAATAGTTTTGGTTTATAATGAGATTGTGTGGTCAGGATATATTTGGTAATGTGGACAGACTCAACATTTTGACAAATTGGTCCCATCAATCCATAACCCCTGGTTAGTCATTGTGGACAGTGGTGGCCCTAGATGAGAACTCCATACAAGGATTTAAAGGGATAGTTAAACATTTTGACAAATTGGCCCATTGCCATAATCCCTATAGTCATAGCAGTAGGTTTGTTACCTTTAATTGTCGATGCAAGCTGTTTTTAGAATGGCGGAGCAGAGCCGTGAGCTGCTCAGAGCTACGCTATTTCTTGGTTTCCCTAATCAAACTCATCAAATACAAAATCCAACAACTCCACAACGCTCTGGTGGACAAGTTGTGACCTGCACATTCACCACGCTATGAGATAATAACACAACGTTACCACACAGAGTTGTTTTAGAGGGAAATTCATGCAAAACCGCTGATGCACGTTCCTGTGCAGGTCACAACTTGTCCACCAGAGCGTTGTGCAGTTGTTGGATTGTGTATTTGATGTGTTTGATGAGGGAAACCAAGAAATTCCATGAGCCTCCGTAGCGTAGCTCTGAGCAGCTCACGGCTCTGCTCCGCCGTTCTAAAATAAAACCCTCCTCTTCCTCCTCCTCCTCCTCCTCCTGCAGCACATTTAACCGAGCCAATAAATCCTCCACATTACCCTCTCTGCAGCTTTCTTCAGCACTTCTCAAAGCGTGACATTATTGGTTTTGAACGTGTCGTAGGACGATGAGAAAGCAAACAGTCAAATCAAGTTCTTTTCTTCTTCTTTCTTTTTTTTATTGCCCTGCTTTCAAAGTGACAGTGTTTTCTGGTAAAGAGAATGAGTCGACGTCTCGGGGCTGAGACCGTCTCCTTCTTGCCACTTTTTTGGCCTCGCTTGCATCATCAAGCGCCGGATTTTGCTGGGATGAATAAAACCTGCCAACCAGATGCAGCGAGCGAACACCGCCAATTTTTTTTTTTTTGGTGAACTTATACAAACACACGGAGATAAAATTGAAAAAGTGTGTGTGTGTGTGTTATTATCATGATTATTTTTCTTTTCTTAAAGCGCTCCCCTGTGTGTGTGCAGGCAGCGGATCAGCCTGCAGCAGGTTAGATCCAGTCTCTGTGCAGATGAGCTTTTGTCAGATGAGCTGTTTCTGTGACAGGTGTTATGCTCTGATGCGTCATCCGTCAGAATAATCCTGTCTGAGGTGCAGAGGAGACGCAGCGATGCTCCCAACACAAAGAAAGAGAGACGGGAAGAAACAGCAGCTAAAATATAGATTAGAACCAGGAGGAGCTGTACCTCCTTCACCTCCTTCACCTCCTTCCATCCCTATGTTTGTCTGACTTTTTTCACTCTGCCAAGGATCAAGAAAATGTTTCTTTGTGCGAATTATGAAAACCTCTTTGTCCTTTCATCTGCGTGGAGGACAAAGCAAAGAATCACAGGTTGTGAAAACAAACTCTCATCTCCTCCTTGCACTTTTGTTACTCACCCCTTCTGTCGTGGCATCGCCTCCTCCTCCTCCTCCTCCTCATCTGTTTCTTGCTGTCTTAAGCTGAAACCTCTAACAAGGTGAAAAATGATGATTTGAGGGAGCTCCCTGTAACATATGGAAAGAAGTTACCGGAGAGAAATGTCCGTCATTAAGACTTTAACCTACTGCTGGCTCAGAGGCCCCTCACTGCTGACCTAGCTCTCTGTGAGTGTGTGTGTGTCTGTGTGTTAGTGTGTGTGTGTGTGTGTGTGGCGGGGAGACCTCGTTGTCAGATGATGCCCTGCTGTACTCTGACATCCTCATATATCACTCAGTCTGATGCAACTCTAACACACACTCACTCACTCACTCGCACTTTATCTCAAAGTCTTTCCTGCACACAAGCTCAAGTTCAGACGGCGGCATCCTTCCTCTTACACCCCCCCCCACCACACACACACATATACACATATACACACACACACTGGCAGGTAAGTCAGGAATCATGTGGTTTAATTAATTACCGTCTAAAAGTGAACAAGGTCAGAGCGGCGCTCAGCTGGAGAACGTTCCAGAGGTTACGGCCTCTCCATCCAGCTCCTCTGAAGCTGTCAGCTGTCGGCGAAGGTGAAGTAAGAGCACCTTAAAGTGTCGGCCGCTCTGTGCATATGGGGCCAACTGTTGAAACGCTGTCACTCTGTTAAAAAAAGGCCCCCGGTCCACTCCACTATACCCTCGGTGTGCATTGTTCCCTTGACCCATTAGCAGCACAATAGTTGGTGCTGTAGTTGAGCTCTGCAAGTGAATTCACAAAAGCCACAGAGAACATGTCAGAGTGTCAGATTTCTGTAATTATGATGTTAACATATCTAACCTTTACTTAATGAAAAAGACTCATGCAGCCAAGTCTGTTCATTTACTCTGCCACAGCTTGTCGTCTGCTCTGCATGTGAAAGAAAAAAGTTTCACAAATACAGTAGATTCTTCGACAAAGTAACACAAACAACAGGAAAATAAAACTTAAAGATCAAGATGCTTAAAGTATTTTTTGTTTCACTAGTAGCTTGTTGTTCCGGTTTCAGTTTGGTGACACAGTCGACGTCAGAGCTTATACACTTTTCCAATCTTTAAAAAACACATTGTTTAGATATTTTAAATGTCATGTCTCACGAAGCAGTTTGTTTGGTTGATGACATCACTTATTTGTTGCTCACCATCTCTCTCTGCAAGGTGAATACAATGCATTATACGTAACTTGAATACATATAATGTGCGAAATCAAACAAAATTAGATATTTATATATTTATCTTTTGACATTTTATCCAGTTTATTCATGTGATTTCTCTCTTTTCCTTCTGTTGACATGTGTAACTGGTGTATTGACCCTTATGTGCAGATCCTGTTGATTTAATTACTATTATTCATGTATTTCGTCGTTCAATGTTTTCTAATTGTTTGTTTCATGTATGATGACTCTCATCTCAAGGGGTTTCCCCCTTAAATTTAATTTTCAAATAAAATAAACACTTAAATATTGCACGAGACTGCAACACAGACATGTCATCATTTCAATGTATTTTTGGCCGAGTCCAGTTAATGACGTGTCCCGTTGCTGCTGCAGGTGGAGAACCAGCGTCTTTGTTGGGCTCAGCATCATGAAATCCAGATGTTCAACACACCGCTGTTCTTTGTCTTGCAGGACAAAATGACTGATCCA
Organism: Decapterus maruadsi; assembly: GCA_030347415.2. Lineage (NCBI taxonomy): Eukaryota > Metazoa > Chordata > Actinopteri > Carangiformes > Carangidae > Decapterus > Decapterus maruadsi. The sequence continues at coordinate 3,278,591 of CM064892.1, forward strand.
ACATCAGGCAGCAGCCACACCGGTCAGGGTTCAAGAAACCGGAGGAGAAAAAGCTTCATTCTGTTGGTTGAACAATGGCTTGAAAACAACCGTCTTCTCTCTGCACAGGCATGCATGCAGGCAAACAGCCATATGGACTTGTGTGCTTTGATTAATTAAAGTGTCACAGAGTGATTAAGGTCAGGAAGTTCCTCAGCCAGAGGCCTCGGTCTGTGGTGGCATCTTTGAAATCTCACAAAATCTGCTGGAGAAAAAAAAGGCAAAAAATAGCTGCAGATTAACAGCAAACAAAAACCTCCTGTCATGTTAAACAGATTGCGATGTTCTTAGGTTTTAAATGAAGAGGACACAGAGGGAGTGAAAGTAAGTTCACACGAGAAAGAAGCACAGAGGAGACGAGTTAAAAGAAAAGAAAAGAAAAAAAGTCGCACAGGGATATAATGAGAGAAAGGGAAGAGAGACGATGGTATAAAAAAAGAAAAGAAAAGAAAAGAAAAAAAAATCAAGCTAGACTCCAAATCACAGTTTTGTTAAGGGCACGGCTGCCACTGTACCCACGGAGGCTGCTGGAACATTTCTGATGTTTCTCTGCAGGAGGCTCCTCAGCTGCCTTGGGAGTTTAAATAAAGCCGACCTCAGAGGATCCCGTGAATCTGAATCTGTCTTGAGGTTTTTTTTTTAACAGAGAGGGGGAACCAGGCAGTGAAATCTAATTATTATCTTGAATTTAACAAGGTCACAGCAGCACTATTTCTGGGAAAGAGTTTGAAAAGTCAAACACTACGTAACAAGATGCTGAATTTAATCAAGTTTTTGTATTGTACTTTTAAAGTAACACCGACAAATCTGCATCTTTTTTTAAAATTCACCACCTCATGTTGGTTTATTTGATCTGTGTGTGCACAACAGAAGCAGTAAAAAGTTAGTGTGCATCAAACAGCTGGTCTTAGTTTTTTGCTCTTTGGATTTGGATTTAAAATTCATCCCGAGTCAACGGCGCAGCCCACCTAAAGGCTCGGTGAGAAGCTGCAGGCGAACATGCAGGAGCAGGAGTCTGACATTGGTGGTGAAAGTAAATGTTAGGAGAGGTGAGATGGGAGCCGAAAATGATGTGAATTTAAGGAGCACCTGTGGATTTGTCTACAGACTGTTAAGGACGTTCAACATACCGACACAGTAATGGCTGTGAGCATTAGCGTCAGTAAAGTTGAAGGCCCCATGCTGAACAGAATGCAACACATTCACTGAACTGACTAGGCTAGTGCTACATAATGTAAGAGAGCAGCTACTTCTTCTCTTACCAGAATCAAAGCCAGACTTTGCTTTATAGATAAACTGACTTATCACCCAACACTATAGACTACAGCTGCAAGAGTTTTTCACTCTGTTGTGTTTTCACTGAAGGTCTTTTTTGCTTTTTCTGGCCAATGTGTTAAAAAGTAGGCTACTTGTTTGAAAAAAAGGGGAAAAAATGGCCCAAAGGCTGAAAGCAACAGGCAAAACAATCCAAACCAAACTACAGTCCAGCCTGAAGCTCTGTCAAAAAGTGCCAGTTGTAACTTTGAGTTTTATCGTAGATACTGTTTGTTTGAACCCTTGGCTTTTTCATAGTTAAGTAGTCCAAGGGGCTTCATCAGTTCGCAACGCGTAGTGAGGACTAGTCCGACGATGCATTGCAAACTGATGAAATCCCTTGATTAAGAAGCAAAACATCCTTTCTCAAAAAATTACGTCCAGTTGCCTTCGATTCAATTTGTTGCCCAGAGATAAGGATGACCTCAACACAGTCTCACTCCCAAGGCGTAATAAACGGACGTTTGGTCAGGGCCCTTGCGCGTTGTCTCCAGACGCTCAAGGTACCCCTCAGCGTGGGACCTGAACGCACAGGGTTTTCAATTGATTTTAATGCAATCCCCTCCGCGGCGATATGTGCCGCTCAGAGCAAGTGCTGCAGCCATCCATTCACTCCTATTCCGATCCGCAATTTGGCCGCAAAAATAACATTTCAACATATTTTTATGACATTTCTAGCGAGAAATGTATGTTTTACTCTCTAAATATATGTTGAATGAAAGCAAATTGTGTTTAATTTGTCCTGTAACGATATCAGACAATGTGCTTGTGACTGTCGAGCGCTGTCGAGCCGCTTTGGGCGTCGTGTTGCCAAACAACGGCCCGCAGAGACTCCGTTCCGGAGCCAAAATCATGGATGAATGAAGCATCGGCCTGTGGATTTGACTACTACCTGCTAAGCAATGTAAACTGCAACTGTTTTAACCGAAAGTATAAGGGATTCAAACGTTCAGGCCGGACCTATTTCACCAGCGACCACTTCCGCGTTCTACCGTAATGGCGCCAACGCTGGACGGGACACTGCCATCTACGGTGTCTCGGACCCATGCTGAAACACCTTGGTCACGCACCAACAGTGTTTTGTCAGTCAGCTGTGATCATGGGGAGTGGAAATTAAGCCATGTTGATTTAATTCAACAAAATGTGAATAGACAGTGAGGAATCAGAACAGTTAGAATGCTCTTTTTCAACAAAGTCCAAATGATTCAAGTAACTCAAGTCATGAAGGCCTATATTTTTTTTAATTCCAGAAAACAACATTTCTCCCCCCTTCTCCCTCCTCCCTCCTAGGAACCTTAGTTTATAATATAGTGTAGAATGAACCCATCCACTGTAGTAATGTTTATGCACAACTGCATCAGTTTAGCTAGCTCCTTTATTTCTGGTTTTACATTGGACAAGCTGATTAAGGCTCCATTTTCAAGAGACATATTTCCACATCAATTCTTTTTAACTTCCACATGCTTTAGGTTATACGCCTGAAGTGTTCAGCGGTTTATCAGGGGACTAGGGCCATCCACAGACCTGTCCGACCTTCTCAGGGTCACAGGTCAACTTTTCATGTCAAATTTGACAAATTTTGCACTAATTCTATAGAAAATCACCAATTCTTTGAGCTGGGAAGTTGAGCTGTTATATCCTGGTTCAGACTGTGGAATAGATTGATTCTGCAAAAAATCAGACTGTGCTCCATTCAGAAGGTCAAAAATGGCCATGGTAAGTGTCAAAGGTCACAGGGGTCAAACATCAGAGTGAATCCTAACAAAACACACACGCTTTAAGTAATCATCATGAAATTTGGGTCAGTTGTATATCAGAGAGTCCTCTATCAAAATATTGTGGTCCCGTTGCGCTGGGGGCCATGGGGGGCCCCTGGGGGCCACATGGCTTTCCCATGCTCCCACAGAGTTGGGTGTCGGAGTGATGGATAAAGGCATCACCGTGAATCCACAGGCCAAGTTTCAAGTGATTTGGTTGGTTTCTATGGAAACAGCGGCCTCAAAAAAGACAGAGGAAAAAAGCCCCGCCTCTCGAAAAGTAATGGCTTGATCAGGACCGAAAGCACATCAGGTCTTGGGCCCCCGGAACCACTGATATCAAATTCAGAACTGTGCGACTTTTGGAAATATTTTTCATCCATTTTTGCTTTTCAGATTCAGAGCCTGTCAGACTTAAAGCCTGAGAGACCCTCTGAGTCAGAAAAGCCAAAATGGACGAAAAATGTTTCCAAAAGTCGTGAAGTTCTGATTTTTTTATCAGTGGTTCGGGGGCCCAAGACAATCACGTTGACGTGCTTTCGGTCCTGATCGAGCCATTACTTTTCGAGAGGTGGGGCTTCAAACAGCCGCATTCCTCTGTCTCCTTGAGGCCACTGTTTCCATAGAAACCAACCAAATCACTTGAAATTTGGCCTGTGGATTCACGGTGATGCCTTTATCCATCACCCCGACACCCAACTCTGTGGGAGCATGGGAAAGCAAAGTGGCCCCCAGGGGTCCCCAGGGGCCCCCAGTGCAACGGGACCACAATATTTTGATAGAGGACTCTCTGATATACAACTGACCCAAATTTCATGATGATTACTTAAAGCGTGTGTGTTTTGTTAGGATTCACTCTGATGTTTGACCCCTGTGACCTTTGACACTTACCATGGCCATTTTTGACCCTTCTGAATGGAGCACAGCTCTGATTTTTTGCAGAATCAATCTATTCCACAGTCTGAACCAGGATATAACAGCTCAACTTCCCAGCTCAAAGCATTGGTGATTTTTTCCTATAGAATTAGTGCAAAATTTGTCAAATTTGACATGAAAAGTTGACCTGTGACCCCTGAGAAGGTCGGACAGGTCTGTGGATGGCCCTAGTCCCCTGATAAACCGCTGAACATTTCAGGCGTATAACCCAAAGCATGTGGAAGTTAAAAAGAATTGATGTAGAAATATGTCTTGGAGCCTTAATCAGTTTGTCCAATGTAAAACCAGAAATAAAGGAGCTAGCTAAACTGATGCAGTTGTGCATAAACATTACTACAGTGGATGGGTTCATTCACATATTTATAAACTAAGGTTCCTAGGAGGGAGGAGGGAGAAGGGGGAGAAATGTTGTTTTCTGTATAGGCCTACATGACTTGAGTTACTTGAATCATTTGGACTTTGTTGAAAAAGAGCATTCTAACTGTTCTGATTCCTCACTGTCTATTCACATTTTGTTGAATTAAATCAACATGGCTTAATTTCCACTTCTCATGATCACAGCTGACTGACAAAAACACACTGTTGGTACGTGACCAAGGTGTTGTAGTTGCGTCCGAGACACCGTAGATGGCAGTGTCCCGTCCAGCGTTGGCGCCATGGCAATGACGTCACATCCTCGGTAGAACAGTCGGCTGGTGAAATAGGTCCGGCCTGTAAATCGTTTGAATCCTTCGTACTTTCGGTTAAAATGAGGTCACGTGCAGTTTACATTGCTTAGCAGGCTGGAAAAGCTGCAGGTAGTCAAAATCTGTCATCACGGCCGATCTTCATCCATGATTTTGGCTCCGGAACGGAGTCTCTGGGGCCGTTCGACAGTCACAAGCACATTGTCTGATATCGTTACAGGACAAATTAAACACAATTTGCTTTCATTCAACATATAGAGAGTAAAACATACATTTCTCGCTAGAAATGTCATAAAAATATGTTGAAATGTTATTTTTGCGGCCAAATTGCGGATCGGAATAGGAGTGAATGGATGGCTGGAGCACTTGCTCTGAGCGGCACATATCGCCGCGGAGGGGATTGCATTAAAATCAATTGAAAACCCTGTGCGTTCAGGTCCCACGCTGAGGGGTACCTTGAGCGTCTGGAGACAACGCGCAAGGGCCCTGACCAAACGTCCGTTTATTACGCCTTGGGAGTGAGACTGTGTTGGGATGACCTGGATGAGTGAGGATATCCACAGACAAAGAGGCAAGCTATCACCGCCGCTGGGAGACGACCACAGCCAGTCGGGTTACTCACTGGAGGCTGGGTAAGTTTCGTTCTTTCTGAACCATCAAAGTCTGCGTCTCGCCTGGTGTTAGCCCATACCTCCTTATACCTGTGTAACGGAGGTCTGCAGGTATAGCCACAGTCATTAGGTACCAGTGAGGAGAAGTGACGACGTGTGGCGGTAAGCGGTACTGAAGCTAAACTCACTCACCCATAAAAGACGTGCAAACCCACTTGCCAAGTGGTCGAAACGGTTTGCATTGTTGTCCACAGTGCAGGAGACCCGAGTTAGAAAAGATGGCGGTTTCTGGACTCCCTGGTCACCCTACGCCCTGCTGTCCCCACCACCGAAGCTCGACCGTCCCTTGTCCCAAGACCACTGGACTCATCTAGGAGTTAAAAGAAGATGATACAAGATGGAGGTACGGTCAGAAGGATGGGTCAACAATAAGCACCAGAGTGACATTTTTGTTTCTGAAGTGAAAATCGTGGTTGGTTATTTCCCACCACCTGAGCCACATGTTGACTCTTACGACTGACAGTTGGTTCCCATTGTTTTGATCCTGGAGCGCAGACAAACAACCTGTCGGGCCCTCGGGGGTTGGAGGTCGCGTTGGGTCCAACCTGCAGCCTTTCTACTACAAAGGCAGAATTTCATGACAAGCTGTGACCACCTGTCTGTTTTGATAAGCTGTGACAGCAACGCGGGTTCAGTCCGCGGCACCGCTACCATCGGTTGTTCTGGCCGACGCCGGCGCCAGCCTCTGTTCTGCTGCTGCTGAACGTGTGACCTTGTGCAGACCTCTTCTGGGGGAAGAGAGCGCTGCATCAGACTGGCAGTGTTTTAAGCCCTGTGAGAATGACTTTGTTGCTTTGCAAGATGAAAGTCTTTTATCTTCAAAGCTATGCGAATGCATGCACACAAATGATTTGTGGTTGCTTAAACGACAACAGCAAACACGCCGGGCCTTTTTTGTTTTCAAAGCGGAGATGTGTGACAATCACGAAATGGAAAATATATTCACCTTGTTTCGTTGCTGCAAATGGCAGCAAGAGATGACATTTAAGAAATAACACCTTCTCCACACCAAATGTGATGTAATTTGACAGCTGGATAGAGTAAACAAGTTTTTTTTTTTTTTAAAGAACATTTTTTTCAAACTCAAGGACACTGTCCAATCACAGTGGGTGGGCTGAACATGTGAAAAACATCTTGAAAAAGTGCTAGTGAGGAGCTGAGAGCTGCTCAGGGGCAACGTCGTCCTGCAAGAACACCAGCTGCTCACACAGATGGGTTCAGAGCACACTCACTCACACAAAAAAATAGCAGCAGACCCAAAGTAAAAAACAGAAAGAAGGAGAATTAAAGTAACATGGAGCAAGGTTGTCGTTTCTTACAATGCATCCCACTTGCAGTGTTATCTCACTCGCAGCGATCAACAAATGATCCTCGTCTCCGTGTGACCATAATGAGGACTCCTGGATCCTGCTGCAGGGAGGATTATGTAAGAATTCACCTCTGAGGAAGTTGAAAGGCGTCGCCCCGAGTCGGACGGAGCGATGCCTTATTGCTCTGCTGTAACGTTTCTACAGGTTGCCTCATTATTAGACTGAATATAAAACGAACAGCACATTGACTTGGACTGTGAGACAACAGCAACCACCTATATTACCTTCGTGTGACATTGGTGCCATTTAAAGACATTGTTTCTAGGGATGCACCGATACCACTTTTTAAAAAACCGATACGATACCGATACTTGGATCTGAGTACTTGCCGATACCGAGTACCGATGCTAACCCTTCTACCACAACAAAAAATCAAACAATTAGGCAAAATGCAATGAATTGGAAGACAAGTTTTATTTTCTTCTTTGCTTGTTACAACAAAATTTGTTGTAACAAGCCTCTGATCTAAAAAAAAAAAATACAACAAAGATGCAAAGCCACCCTCTGATCGTGGTCTTCATGCAGAGCAGTGGCATGCACTGGTATCGGTTTGCGGTATCGGTATCGCGATATCGATACCGATATCGGGGCCGATACCCGATACCGGTATCGGTGCATCCCTAATTGTTTCGATATTAAACATGTAAACTGAGTAATCAGTAATCATCTTTTGACAGAACTGCAACAAAACTGATTCAAATAAGCAAAAGAAAACTCCTTAAAGATGCTGAGGTATGTTGTGTAACAGCTGAATCTATAACCTCGGCACATTTAGGTAAATTCTTTACACGGATAATGTGATTTACTTTTCTTTTTTGGGGGCTTTTGTGTTGCACACCGTCCAAGGCCCACTCCCTCAGTTAGACCGTGGACTGAAGAACAATAGGAGTCTTTCAGTGGAAGAAAACACATCTAAAAATCTAACAGGGAAATCTGCAGGAACACATTGAAAAGTCTGCAGTGTGAAGGCTGCCAGCGTTTCTCTTTCTTTAGCATTCACAGTCACAATTGAGTGGCAACAAGGATACAACTCTCTGCAGCGGAGAAACAAACCAAAGCGTCCCTGCCTCACTCACTGCGCTTTCTTCCCTTTCTCAGATTCATGCGGCTGTGGACCATGAGCTTTTGAAAGCAAACACTCCTGCTTCAAAAGACACTCACGGAGCAGACAGAACTTCAGAAATATCAACACAACAAGCGACAGCGTCTCACACATCTCAATGCAAACTTCTAAAAAATCAACGTTTTGATGCCACTGAAGCTCCCAGATCCTGATTTTGCTGTCCACTGAGGTGCAGCTGATGGGCCCATCTTCTGAAAAAATGTCAAATTGTTGGACAGATTGAGTTCGTTCTGATCAACAACAACAAGGTCGTCTATTTCCTTTGGAGCTCAGAAGTCTGAGATATCTCAAAGTACGTAGTGAAGCAGCATCAGTGCTGAGCTGCAGAACAATGACAGTCCTGTCCTGTGCTTTGGATGAGTACTGTTGATTTGTTTGAACAGTTGCATTAACCATATACTATATGACTGATATTGCCTGGCCTGCTCTGAGCGGGGTTCGAACCCAAATCTCCTGCACCGCGGGCAAGTGGAGTAGCAATCTGTTAAATGAGCTGTTTACTGCTAACCCTTATAACTGTGACTATACCCACGGACCTCTGTCAATGACCACTTGGCAAGTGGGTTAGTACATCTTTTATGGGTGAATGAGCTTAACCAGTTTAATAAGGGACATCAGTTTAATAGACCGAATCATTTAGTGACCAAATAATAATGGGAACAGGTAACAAGGCCCTACCTGCCCTATCAGCAAATCTGAAATCTGACAAACTGGAGGAGTTGGAGGTTGAGGGATTATTTGAATGCGTCGCTGATGCACAGTTCGATGGGAGTGAGGAGCAGCAATTTTTGTTTTTTAATGACAAACAATCTGACGTGTGCAGGAGCAGGAGAAGCTCCAGTGGATCCAGTAACAAGAGCTCAGTGTCCCAGCGACAGACAGGTTAATGCTGGGAAGTCATTAGAAATGTTTTCACCTGAGCTTTTCTTTCTGTGTCCTGTCAAACTGTCAGTAAGGAAAAATAAACCAAATGACTCCTTCATTAAACTTAAATTCTTCTTTGGAAAAAGTGGCACCAATATTAAAACCTCTCAAATCACTAGTTAAAAAAAAAGTTGTTAATCCACATTGTTGTTTTTGCTTCACTTTGTGACCAAGACGAAATTCAATAAAACCAAACCGTGGTGTTTTTTTTATTTCTTTTTTTTATGTTTTATAGACCATTGTGACTGGTGCTTCACTTAAGTATCAGCAAAACTACCAACTGAATAAAACCCAATATAAATAATTCAGTTTACAAAAACAAGAAGTACTGTAATTAACTCCTTAACAGCCACTGGCCTCCGACACAGTCAATGTTCAATGTTCAGTGTTTTTATCCTGTTATTCAGATCATTTTAATTTTAAAAAATCACACTCCTCACCGGATATCCTCCTCGTCTATCAAAGTGTTAAGACAAAAAAAAAACATATTCTCTGTTGACATTTAAACCAATCAACCATCTCTGGCTACTATAGTGGTGCTATGATAAATACAGAGTAAAGTTTCTGGTTGTGTTCATGTTACTGACTGAACTGAGTGCTTTCTGTTTTGAAACCTCTCCAAAGCTGAACTGATGGAACAAAGTCCAGTGGGTCGCTGCGTCCAGATCCAAGAAAATAATAAAGTTGAAATCATGACTGATTCATGTCTTACAAGGTCTGGACAGTATCACTGGTCTGATACCAACACTGACAGCAATGATACAATGATTTGTTCCTGGTTCAGGAAAAGGAGAATAAATAAATAAATAAACTCCTCTCTCAATTAACCAGCTCCCTCCGTCTCTCTCTCTCTCCACCTCCTGTTCACATGAAGAGAGCTCAGTGATGCGAAAGGCAAACAGGAACCGGCCCTGCTCCTGTGGGGGCCTGAATCTGAGGACACTGTGTTTGTGCTCATATGTTTGTGTTTGTGTGTGTGATTCCGTCACCGTGCACATGTGTGCTCTGAAAAGGTCGTGTGGTGGGTGTGAGTACATGTTTGTGAGATCAGGACTTGTTCAAGTGTCTCAGTGAGTGTTTCTTTGCTACGTGTCAGAGGGGACAGAGGTCAGGGTGAAGCTGACAGGTTGTGCACTGTGGCAAGGTCACAGAGAATGCAGCTGGGAAAAGATGCATGGATGGATGGATGGATGGATGGATGGATGGAGGAAGGAGAGAAGCTCAGGAGGCAGATGAAGGAGGAGGAGGAGGAGGAGGAGGGGGGTATGTATATGACCTCGCCTATGAGGAGGAAGACTTTGAAAGACACGCGGTCGCAGCAGTGAGCAGCCGCCACAGCGGAGAGATGCCATGTTGTTTTACATCAGCTGAACCACAGGCATGTAAACAACATCCTGCCATCCCCCTCCTGAGCCGTTGTCTTGGTAATTTTCTGTCGAGTGATCACATCCTTCACCTCCATCCCATAAAACCAACATGCAGCATCATCGAAAAAAAAGAAAAGAAAAAAAAAACTGCTTTCATATCAGCAAACAAACAATAGTGGAAAGAAAACTTCCTTATCTTCAGGCACAAAGAGGAGTTTGTCTTTAAAGTTTAGCAGCAGCTGCAGAGGGTGAAAACTCAGCAGGGAACTTTTTCATGCTCAGCAAAGTGAAACGTGCAAGACACGGTCTCCATCTTGATTAACAGAGATACTGTTGGTAGATGTATGAGTTGATTGGCTGGATGCAGGCTCCTATAGGCAATTTACCCCCAGCTGTCAGAAATAAATACCTCCAGTAATTATTGTTCAACTCATCTGACGGTGTTGTTTGAAAATACAACCATAACATCAGTGACACAGTGCACACGAACCAGTGGTTGAACAATAAAGTCCATATGAGTCCAGCTGGACCAGATGTGGCAGTAGAACAGAATAGAATAGAGCTTTATTGTCAGCAGCCACTGGTCTGTGTAGTTTTTTAGGGGGTTTCCCACTGGAGTTGAATTTTAACATTTGCACACCTTCCTAAACACAATGGTGAAGACATTTCTTGGCAATGATTTACTTCCCAGATTTTCCAATGGAGAATAATGTGGAAAAATGCAACGCTGACCCCTAAAGGTCACTAAAGGTCATCCACCAAAGTGGTTCCACATCTGAAATCAAACCTTGGGCTATGTATTGTAGATGAAATGCTGAAAGTTTCACGCTTTAGTCATAAAATGCACAATTAGTTTGCTTATCTGCCCCAATATAAATGATAATAAAATAATGAAAACAATAGATTTAATAAATAAAAAAGGTTTTGTTGGGGGAAGGCTGAGGGTAAAAGCTGTTTTTCAGTCTGCTTTGATGAGTCTGTAGCATGCATACGTTATATATGTAAATTATGTTTATGTAGATTACAGACACATGTAAAGACATGGGCTGCCTCTGACTTGGTGACAGGGAGGAGGAGGAAGAGGAGGAGGAGGAAGATGATCATGATGGAGGAGGTGAAGGATGGAGAAGAGTGGAGAAAAGAAACATACAACCTCCGCTCTTGGATGTTCTTTATCACAGAAGATGGAGGGAGGGATGAAAACGGGACAGGGACATGCTGGGACTGAGCGGTGTGTAAGTGTGTATGTGTGTGTGTGTATGTGTGTATTTGTGTGTGTGAGTAAGTGTGTACCCCCTACCTCAGGCTGTATCCATCACCGAGGGGAGAAAACGCCTCGTCAACATGATTTATTTTTACTGGCATCAATAACAGGTGAAGCTGCCTGGTGCCCTACATGTCAAGTGTGTGTGTGTTTGTGTGTGTTTTCTCAACATGTAAACACAGTTTACAGTATGAAAGTTGCCGTGACAACACAGATTATCTGTTGATAGTTTGTATTTCAGTGACTTTCTTTCTGCTTTGCCCCAGTTTCCTCCTTCTTCTCCTTCTAACAGTGGAGCTGCATAAACAAACCGTCACACAGTAAACATTTGCGCCGCTCTCGCTGTGACAGGTAATTTTAATCTGCATAATTCAATACTGTACAAATTTGGCTGACATTGCACTTTGCAAGCGATTCTTGCCCTTTTAATCAGAGGCAGGATACATGACTGTTAATGCCCACAAGACGGTGACCTTTTGTTTACACAGCGCTCGCTCTCGCTGCTCGGCTGTCCCGCCTCCTGCAAATATGAGCAAAGCCGCCGACGTGAATGGGTTTTTAATTGACTCGTGTGTTATCAGCGCCCTGCAGAAAAACTTGGGTGTTTGTTTCTGACATTATAGCAGCGAGTGTCACAATTTAATGATTCTGTGTCTAAAGCGGACGGCTGCTATTCGACATAATGTCACATCAGAGCGAGGCTGCGTCCCGGCTGCAGACAACACTAATGGTATGTTTGCAATTAGCACTGAAGTGAATATAAAAGAGTTTATTTAAAAGGTTATATTAGCTACTGCATATGAAGAATATTGAATCTGAAACACAATAAAGATGAGAAAAGTCTTTTCTCACAGTAAATATGTTTTAAAGGAGCTACTTGTTGGTTTAGCATTGCTACAAAGCCACATTGTAGAATAAAAGGTTATGGAAAAACTTCATAATAAGTACACAATTAAACATTAGTTAAGCATTAATAAATACTGTATTCATCATCATCTAGTATGTAGTTTATAAATACAGTTAAACATGTTTTATCTATTATTCATGTGTTATAATTTAAGAATTCAGTATTTATTCATGCTTAATTCTATGGAATAGAATAAAATCTATGGAGATTGGGCTAAACAGACTCTTATAATGGGTTCAAACAGCCAGAGATCCACTTCCCTCGCACTACAGGAGCCTGGATGGATCAAGTTGATAGACTCAGGCTTCATGATCAATATTCAGCTTTGGTCACTTTGCAATACATCAAATCAATCATAAAAGTGCGCTTCTGTGCCAGTATGAGGTGGTTTTGTTGCATGATAGCCTCCAATCTGCTCTAATGAGGACGAATTATGCCTGAAAACTTGAATAAATGAACACGTTTACTGCCTTAAAATGAAATATTGACTCTGAATTTGAGCTAAAATCTTCACCCTGCGAAGCAAACTGTTTTCCTATCTTTAAGGAATAGCTATAGTGACAGTATTTTTCTGTTAGAAATCACCTCTAACTACACACCCAGAGGTTGTGCTGCTTCTAACACAACTAAAATTCAGTTTTTTGTGACTGAAATTGAGAGTAATGGAGTCGCATCATCTCACAGTCGCTGCAAAACTTCAGGTAAAAACTCAACTAACTTCTTCCTCAATCCCTCAAAAAATAAAACTGCCTTTGCAAACATGCCATTTTTTTTTATATTGTTTATAGAGAGAAATGTTCCTCCTGGTTATCACAAAGGCAGCATTCTGGATGTTTGACTGTATGTTTGCCTGCATATTCAGAATTCACTGCCTTTGGAGGAAGCAGAGAAAAGTACAGAGTGGGAGAGAACAAAAGAGGGGGGGGTGCAGGTTGTTTGTGGCTGTGCATATGGCTCAGTTCACCTCAAATACATGCATATCATATGTTTTACTCCTCGGCTGCAGGACACAGAGGTCACGTTCTGTGGGCTCAGAAGAGAAATCATATGGAAACAAGCAAACGCAGTCGATGATGTTCTCCGGCGGCTGCAGGTGCAGGTGGTTTTGTTTTATGGCGGAGAAGAAGAAAAGTGTTAGTGATGTAGCGAAGCCTCTCTTTACACCTGTGCTGCTTGTTGGCAAATGATTATTTTATACGTGTGTGCGCCTTATGTGCTTTAACATCTCCAGTTTCTGTCTCGGTTTCCCCTCTCCTTCCTGTCTCCTGCTGAAAGAAGCTGCTCTAACAAGGTGAAAAAATGGTTTGAGGGAGTGCAGAGGAAGCAAAAGAGAGAGAGGGGAGAAGACTATGTGTGAGGAAGGAGCAGAGATATAAAGGAGCAGCAGCAGCAGTAGGTGTGGATGGTTTTACCGAGGGGCAAAAAAAGAAAAGAAAAAGAACTTCTTAGGGGTCAGTGAAGCTCGTCGTCCTCCTCGGTGTCCTGTGCTCTGCAGAAGCCTCGTTCAAAGGTTACATCCCAGCGTCACGGTGCAGGAGGAGGAGGAGGAGGAGGAGGAGGAGGAGGAACAGTGTGAAGGAGACGAGACGGAGACAAAAGAAAAAAGGAAACAGAGCAACAGGAGAGAGAATAAGAGACGAGAGGTGGGTTTCAAAGTCGGAGAGAGACGCCTGTCATTCATTCAGGTGTGTGTCCCTAAATGTGAATCTTTTAGCCGCCGTATCACTCGCACGTACCCACACAGACACACACAAAGTTAAATTAAGAAGCAGCACTCGTGAAGGGGGAAATATCAACTTTGCATATGAACAAAGAGCCAGCCGGCATTGGGACGTCATTTATCAACTCCTGTGTCTGTTACCTAGCAACCGGTGGTACTTTTCCCATCTCATTGGGTTGAGTTTGTTTTTTGTTAAACACAGAAACTCTTTAGATTTCTCAATTAAATGTGCAAATATTAATAATAATTTTTAAAAAGTGTAGCTAATCTGTAATTTGTGGGATTATGGTCACACACAGCTGTTGATGTTTTCATTGATTGACGGGTCTGACCCTTATCTACGGTGGCCCTGAGGGGTCAGGACGCTGCAAACTCCACAACACAACAACACACTGTGGAGTTTGCAGCGTCCTGACCCCTCAGGGCCACTGTACTTATCGCCAGCTAGCTACTGGTCCAACAAAAGGCCACGATTCGTTCTGATGTGGAGATTTTCAGCTTTATTTCTCGTCCTCCAATGACATTGTTACAAAATCGTAGTAAAAGCATAAGAGTCCATTGAAGCTAATGCTAACACAACGCAAATAAATAAACACATGAAGAAGATACTATAGGAGAATATTGTAAACAACAAAGAAATTAAATACAGATAAAACTAAAAAAGCACAATTACCCTTGCTTGTATTTATGCTAATTAACCTTTTTAAACCTTTAATAAACTTAAATCTATTTTGTATCTTACAAAACAAAGATGGGGTCTGCTTGTTTGGGATTTTTCTGTTTGACCGCCAAAAATCACCAAACAAATCAGCCGGTGACCGTTGTGCTTCAGAGACGTTTTCTGGGACAAGGCAGTTTAGAGAAGGGGAAATGGAAAAAAAAAAGTCCCATTATGAAGCTACAAATAAAACATCCTGAGACTTTACAACCTGTTGACCAGGCAATCACCAAAACAGAGATCAGCTGGAGCGCCCTCATTTCTGTTCTTTCTATCTCCTCAACAGTCAGCAAATACAAAAAAAAAGGGGTCAAGATGTGTTACGTCCATCAAACGGCAGCTGCAAACAATTTGTCTTTTCATCTGAAACACACATGAAGAGGGCGTGGAGGGCTCCAGCTCCGACCGCAAGGTGTAAACACGGTGAAACAAGAAAAAAAAAAAAATGGAGGCGACACGTGAGAAGCGGCGACACCTGGAGCTACAAACGCCCGAGTGCAACAGAAAATAAAACAACAGTTCAGCTGCTGGGAAAGTGTTGACATTCAGAAGTGGTCACCGGGCACATGGTGTAAAAGCTTTTCGTGTGTTTGTGTGTGTCTGTGTATGTGCGTGTGTGTGTGTGTGTGTGTGTGTGTGTGTGTGTGTGTGTGTGTGTGTGTGTGTGTGTGTGTGTGTGTGTGTGTGTGTGTGTGTGTGTGTATCTACAGTACAGGGGGGTAGAAAATGCAGGTTTGCATGGCTGAAGGTGACTATGACAGTTTTAGCCCCAGGACATCATTTTCCTGACACACAGTCTGTCTGCTGCCGCCGCACTAGAAGGTTGATGTGTGCACACAAACACACACACACACACACACACACAAACATGTGCACAATGCTTTCTATGATGCAGTGAGAAAAATATAAACTCAAGTAAATAAGTGCACACAGAATGGAGCGTTACGATGATGCTGCATTCAGGTGCAGTCGGGCAGACGGCCGTCGGTAACAAACCAGACGTCATTTTAGTCACAGAAGTCCAGAGAAAGCCGGTAAAACGTGGGTCAAGTCAACAATAGGACATCGCCATGACAACATATTGTCATGTGTATTGTTTTGCCTCGTGCTGACGGACCACTTGTTTACATAGAGGCTTGATTATGTCGTTACGTGCAGCGGCTGTCGTCCGTCTGCCGTCTGCCCAATTTCAGTGAATGCAGCATGAAAAATACAATGAGTTGCTTGCGATATACAACCACAACGCTACGAAATGTACCTTTAAAATCACACAAACCTTTGTCAAACTCACACTAAAGCAGCTGTACATAAAGTTACCTTCAAGGTAACCCTGTAAATCCCACACACACACACACACACGGACACAGCTGTGTTGTGTCCTACTTTTGAGTTGGGGACGTTATTCCTCTGTGTGCTGGAGCAACATTAGCAGCTCCCACAGTGACTCACACACACACACACACACACACCATGAACATGTGTTCAAACACACACAATATTTCCCCACACCTCCACACAAACTAATAGATTCTATTATTTGTGCAATCATTAATTGTGTGTGTGTGTTTCCGGCCACACATCGTATCGACTCCATAGGCAGCGTCTGCAGAGAAAAGCTGAATAATTACCCGCCTTTTTCTTTCACCCTCCATCTCTCATCTACGCTCTTTATGTTGTTGTTGCCTTCCCTCTCTCACTCACACACACACACAATTGCTCTCTCCTTTATAATTATTTCCACAACAATGATTGGACCAGTTGATTAAAAAGGGTCTTGTGGGAGCTGTTTCCGTGCTAATGGCATCTCCGTTCTACACAATGAGTTCACACACTATGAAAATGCACTATATGAAACACATTATACACACACGCACACACAAAAAAAAACACTCACACACACATATTTTGCATGCACGCACATAAGAACACATGCAGACACACAAACACTTGCTGACTAATGGCATCCAAGTTGTGCAGGATTAGTTTCCAGTGCAACCAAACATGCACCGACACACAAACACGCACTTCTTTGGATACACAAACCCCACTGTGTTGAATCTATAATCAGTCTTCAGATTTCCTTCAGATAAATCTACACTGAGCTTTTCTTTAGTGTCTCCATCTATGTTTTTCCCTCCAAATGCCACCAGTGTGACGCCGACAGATGGACTTTAGTTTTCACTCCATCAGTAGTTTGCAAAAACTTTTTTTTCTCTCCATTTATTATCTATTTATTTATCTGTGTAAAACAGTATCGATGCCATGACTCGTCTGAACACAAGTGTAGAATCTAATACAGAATGATAAAGTCCAGGTAGCCGTTAGTGTGTCACTATCAGGACAGAAAATCCCACACAGATTTCATCCTTCCTGCTTCACTACACATAATCTCATATTAACACTTTGGGACTGAACTGTGAATAAAACATCTTATTTGTTGTGCATTTTTCTATTTCAAACATGATTTTTGTTATTTTTGTTTGAGAGAGCTTAAGACTGATTTGTTGAGCATGTGAAGCCGATCCAGCAGAACGGGGCTAATGGTGAAAGTGTGGACTGAATAATAGGATCAGGTGGAAACGAGGAAAGATGAAACAGCTTTAAATAAATAAATTAAAAGAAAAGAGGACATGAACTGTTGATGTGGAAGCTTTAGACAAATAATAAAAGTTTACTGTATTTTTCCACTTCCTGTTTTAGTTTGAGAGAGTTGTTTGGTTTGAATTCTGCTTTTCCTTGTGGTAGGTTTCACATCGACATCTGTGACACAAACACGCCCCATAACACGCAATCTCTTGTTTATGACAGATACGAGTCGACTACATAAAATACACACATCGTAACATGTATATGATAATCCATAATTGGTTATCAAAGGCTTCGTTGAAAATAAACGCACACAACCAGAGGAGGGTTAGCAAAACAGTGGAGAAGTCCGGTCACTCAGTGGAGAAGTGACCGGACTTGCAAATTCACTAAATGATGCAATTTATAAATTGCATCATGGAAAGAGGAGCTTCCACTACAAACAAGTAGCCTGACTCTCGCCAGACCCTTGTAGTTCTGCAAAGCTCCACCAGAGGCACTATGCTGAGCTTCACACAACGGTCTGGACTCGAGGGCAATGCAAACTCCTTCACGGGGGCAAAAAATAATGAACCAATCAGGATCGCTGGGCGGGACTGTACGTTTCAAACAAACAAGTGGTATTTGATTCTGCTATTTCAACTGTTTTGTCTAATCTATCGAATATTAATTCTTTGAAAAATGAACAGACAACGGTTTTGAAGGCATTTATTGGTGGCTTCTTCCGACCGGGTTTGGCAAGTGGTTTATCCAATCACATACAAGGATTTTTTTATGAAATACATCGACAATCCCAGACCCTTGTGTGGAGCTCAGCGTAGCTTTGCGGAACTACAAGGATCTGGCAAGAGTCAGGCTAACAAACAAGTGGTATTTGGATGTTTTTTGGTGTGTCTTTTTGTTACTTTATGAAGACAGTTGGTGTCCATTTGCAACCGTTATGTGGACATGCACTGCTACGCCGAGACCCCCTATAACTCACTCTGAAACTTCTCCCAGCCTTTAGTCGACATGAAGGTGAGTAGATAATGACTGAAATTTCAATTTTGGGTGAACTATCCCTTTAAAAGTTGGTCAAAGGACGGAACAGTGGTGAACCACAGGGTCATTACGGGTCAGGTCCAAGGTTCATTGCTCCACAAGTCCATGCTGGTTCTGATAGAAAGGTGTCAGGATACAGAGTGCATCAGGCCGGTGGTCATAATGTTAAACCTGATAGTTCCTGTTTTCTCCTCATTTTGTCTGGTATCTTTCTCTTCTGACCCACTGCTTGTTTTCTGTCTCCTTGTATTTTCTGCTGAGAAGGACCTGACGGCTAAACACGCTCACACCGGTTGTTGGTTTTCTGTCTTTATCTGCTTTAAAGGTCCTCAGCTCCTCCATCTGTGTTTCTCAGCGTTTTGAAAGCTCCATCAGTGATACACGATGCCACTGGAGCCGGCATCCTGCTGAGTAACCGATTTACTACACAACCTGAAAACAAGGCCAACTCTCTCCTCCACGTCTCTGTCCAACCGGCTTCTTCACATTTCTCCATCGTTTCCGCTGACTTTTTTCTGTTTTCTCGCTGATGTTTTGCTCTCTGGGTTTTTGCTCTTATCTGTTTCCCGTTATTTTTACTCCCCACCCTGCAGCATGGGAGACGTCGCTCTACGGTGTGTAATACTACATTTCCACTTCCATCAGTCATCAGTGCTGCTGACTAACATACTGCAGATTTAAACCTGCAGGATAGGAAAACGACAGACAGGTGAGTAAGAGCCAGAGAAAGCCGATGAAACAAAACACCAATGGGAACCGGGAGTAGAGAAGGTCAAAGTACCTGAATAGAACTGGCTCGATTTCCAATAGTTTTGTCTTCAGGTGTGTAAAACGTGATCGTATCTGTTGCTTCATCTCTTCATATTGAAGTTGTAGTTTTGAGATATGATCATCTTTGCAATTTCACACTGAGATAATTAATTTCTGAAGCTTCCCACAAGTTATTATCTGATACCGAGCGTCCAAGGAAAGTTTAAAATGTGCCCAAGAAAATAATCAAAAATACAGCGACATTGTGTGTTTAGTTTCTGGCCAACAAGTGTGTTTCATCCCAAATTGTGCCTTTTTTGCTGCCTACACACTGAAAACATTTCAGGACCCAGGGACCGACACAGACATTAATAATGCACTGCGAATAACACAAATGGGTGCCAGTGTGAATATCAACCAGTTATTTTTTTCTTTCTTTCTGCGTGTCTGAGATGTTTACTCTTAGAAAATGAAAGGTTGCCTTATGTACTTTGAGATTCATTTGCGAGAGCGTTTCAAAGTGTATGGCACGGAGAATAGCCGGCTTAATGACTACACAACCCAGTGGGCATGCTGTGAGCCACGAGGAGGACCGGAGTCAAAGCCACAAGGTACATGTGCGTCTACGTCTATAAAAGTGCACATTCATTAAAAGCATTGCACATATAGGATATTGCACAGTACATTCACCACCAACAACAGAAAGTAAACAGCAGGAGATGAAGCGCATAAAGAGGAATATGCAAGAAGTGGAGACGAGAGCAGAGTAATGAGTTTCAATAGCAGGATCTGCTATTAGCTCTGGTGTGAGTCAGTGTTTCGACTCTCTGTGGAGACCCAGCGTTACCTCAGGCGTCCTGAACCGCTTGGACTCAACAACTCGAGCACTGAAAGGTCAATCAATATCAACTTCTCTAGATGAGTTGACAACTGCACTTGAGCAACTGCAATTCATTTTCAGGTCCCTTCCCATCTTTGTGTCATAAGCTTCATGAGCAATATCAGATATAGGCTGCTGTATCTCTGGTCAGAGTATATAATTTACTTTTCCACCTGAGTGTGGAGTACCGGCTTCTTAAAGAGGAACTAGGAAGTAAACAGTTTGGGAGTAATTGTGCTGGACTTGTAACTAGTTCCTTGGCTGAAAACCAACCTTGTAAGATCAGAGCCTCCGACCCGGTGTCCCAGCTCTCGTCTATGCAGCACCGCCACGCAAACGTAACGCGCCCCGTAACCCATAATCTCAGACACAGATAATGCATAATAACATTGCAAATGATGTAAAACTTCACCCACCGCTCCGTGGATTCCCTTCTCGCCGAGGGCGGTTAAAGGTCAAAAGGGAACTCTTTTCAGACATGATAAAAAAATAAAAAAAAAATCTTGCATACTGTTGTAGCGGATGTTATTACATGTCAGTGAGTGTTTGCTAACGCTAGTAAAAATGTGAAGCTAACGTTAGCCAAGATGGTGTAACAAGCCCAGTTATCCCCAAAAATGTCCTACTGATTGATTAACTAACGATTAGCCAAGATGGTGTAACAAGCCCAGTTATCCCTGAGCTTCCAAAACAGCAATGGCAAATATTATCATCCTACTGATTGATTAACTACACAAAGATGCTGATGCCTCACTTGCAGTTTCATCAGTAACGTCTAATACAGCATTAGTGGCGCCAACATTAGCTGCACAATTGGATTTGCATCGTGTGAAAGTGTAACACTAACCAAACTTGCAACTGTCACAAATATCGGGCAAGCCCGTGATCACGTGACTGCACGCCAATCAAGATGCACCAGCTCAGATATTTTTATATGCTGCATTTTATTTGAATTCAACTTTTAAGTATAGTGGTTTATGATTGTGGTGTTTTTAATCATAATTTTAAAAACAAGATAAGAAATTGATTAAAAACATATTTTTATCAGTAATTACATTTTTTATCAATTAGTAGACATTTCAAGCGACCCCATGTGACTTCCAGGCGACCCCACATGCGGTCCCGACCCCAACGTTGAGAAACACTGCACTAAACCACACAGTACTTTTACACAGTTTTGACAAGTGGCAGGTGCTAATTTAAAACCCTGGTTGTGATCACAGGAGCCCAAGGAGGAGGAGGGGGAAGATAGTATAAGTAAAAAAGACACAGAGTACAAGAAAGAGGGCAGATGCAGGTCAGTGTTGCATCTTGGGAGCTCATTCATCAGCCGGGACAAAGGGAATAAGTAAATCGAGGGAGGAGAGGAAAAAAAAAAAAGAGAAGGAGGAGGTTGTTCACGGAGCATCAGGGACAAAACCGTGCAATCGAGGGGGCACAGACGAGTGCTTATGAGGAGAGGGAGCAGGAGTATGACGGGGCGAATTAGAGAGCAATGGGATGCTGCTCTGACATTAACCGAATCCCTAATGAAGGTGAGAGGAGATGATTGGCTGGGGGCGCATCCCGATGAGGTCTGCCACGGCGATAGTTGCCGGGGTGACCTCGGTCTCCAAAGGACAGACTCCCGACTCATCTGGCATTTCTAATTGGCTACATGGACGGCAGCCAGATAGCGCGTGCCCATATATGGACGTGACGGCATACGGTGTTCGTCAGGGTTAAAAGGACAAGGAATAAGAGAGATAAACAGATGAGAGCAGATAGGGAGGGTGGCAAAGAGAAATGAAAAGTTTTACCTTTAGATTCAGCTGTTTATGCTTCGTTTTGCCATTTTCGACTTCTTAATTTCTATAATTCAGAACGATCCGGCTCCGATCGCTCGTTTCCCAGCAGCTGCTGTGACGCTGTGGTTTTGTGCCAGAGCCAAACTCTTTTCACAACTACAAGGATGAATGGCAACAAGCAAGGGTGAGGTTGACACAGCTAAATAAATTGTTGCAAGTGGACTTAAGGGAATAGTTTGACATTTGGAAAGCGCTCTTTGCTTTCTTGCCAAGAGTTTGATGAGGAGGTATTTTCATGCCAGCAGACATTTTCATTCAGTTAGCTGCATGGGCTCCGTTCAACAGTTACAAAAGCCAAATACCTGCACCTGTAGAGATGTCACGTTATACCTGAGTTATTTAATGCATGCAGAAATATAGACTAGATGGCACCTGTCGCCGTGCTAAGCTAACTGGCTGCTAGCTGTTGCATTATATTAAACAGTCACTTGTCTTTACTTCACCTCAACTAAAAAGTGATTAATTTCTCCAAATAATTAAACTATATCAAAATTAAATATATGAGTAACTATAAATGGCCAGAAAAAAGCTGCACATGTACAACAATTAATAATGAAAAGTGGTAATTATGTTTTATATTGGACTTAACTTAGAGCTGAGTTAAGTTCAAGTGCCGGAAGTGAAACCATCTAATCACTTCTACAGGCCACATGCTGTTTTACAAGAAACACTGTGTGAAGCCAATTTTCACTTTCACGTCCACTGAGATCTGGACGTGTCACTTGTTCCTGTCACATGATGAATAACAGAGCAGAGGTCAGTTCAACACTGACCGAGTAAAAGGAGAAATGATTGGGTTTGTCATTTAAGTTTTATTTCATTTAATTGGATTAAAGCGTCAAATTAAAAGTCAATCAAAAGAGTAGATTCAGTTCATTTTAACAGTAAGTTAAAAGTTGTTGTTGAGTGCTTTTATTGTGTAAATGCATTGCATCTTCTATTGATGTGTAGAGCACTTTGAGTTGTATTTTGTGTATGAATAAAGTTTAATGTAACGCTAGAGCCGCTGATAATCCAGGGAGATTAACCCATGTGGTTTTAAATCCCAGCAATAACTCTACAAGTGATCTTTCAGTTTTCATTTAGTCTCTGTTGGAGCTGCAGAGCAGACAGATCAAGTTTCAGACTCATAATCCTTGACGATGAGCAGCAGACAAGCCGGTGCAGACTCACCGGTCGGGCCACCGGTTAAATCTGTGAAGTCAAGTCTGTGGCGTGTTCGCTATAACTTTGACGGCAAAGGAGGGAGGAAAAGTCAAGAAGTGAGGCAAAGAGACAGAAATGAAGACGGACAGGAGAGAGTGTATCTTGTCAGTCTCTCTCATATGCGCTGACCCCAGAGACGACGAGAGAGAGAGAAACCGTTTCCATGTGTTGGTCGGTTCACCCTAAACTCACCCCAGGGGAGTCTGTAGAGAAGAAAAAGAAGAAGAAGAAGAAGAAGAAGAGACAGCTCCCGACTCCACTTTAACACCTGACACATGTCTCACTCACTCACTCACTGCTTTATGTTCTTTGTTATTTATTGATTTATTTCTCATTGTTTTATCCTCTTATGTCTGTTTACGTCCTGTTTTTATAGGTCGTGTTATTGTAATATAATATTTTCTTTTCCGTCATCCTCACTTTATCTTATTTGCTTTTGTCCAGTCAGGAAATGAGTGGATGATTAACTGGATTGGAAATCCTCGACTATTTCACATTATCATACATTTACAGACAGCGCACGCAACCACTCATGCATAAAGAGGGAATGAAAGAGAGGTAACAAGAACAGGCCTTTAACCTGGAGCAGATGCACAGTTTCCTTCAGGTGGAACTGTACATTTATATTCATCTTACTGTGAGCCTCTCTGCACAAGTTCCATTGTGAACACAGACCTAGACACACTGTATACTGTATGCGTCGCATGATTAACCAGCTTTCCACAAATCCATGATCTAATATCCACAATATATATATTTTTGGTATTCTTGTGCATCAGTGGGTCGCTTGACACTCTGTGAAATTAAAATGCAAGTACAATGCGGTGCAACACAATCTTGTTTATTCCTGTCAAAACGTATATTTATATTTGCAGAGCTGCTCGTGCAGCACAAATATTATGTGAGAGGCCAAAAATCAAATGACTATTTACCTGAAATCTGTTGCAGCAAAATACAAAATCAAATCAGGTTTTAGCCTAATAATTGCAACAACAGAAGGTGAAGCAGTTAGTAGCATATTAAAAGAAAAGTCTATTGGTAAATTTGGCTATTGCTACGTATATAACGAACATTTTACGGATGTGTCTAGAGGAAAGAAACACTAATGTGGACTCAATTCTTAAGTTTGCATCTCACATTTTCCGATACCGAGTCACTACTCAGCATCCACTCTTTATGCTCAGATAATTTATCATAACATCTTGCTTGAATAAACTCTAACTAATAAATGAAAGCTCTGCAGAAATGTAGCTGTGGTATTTTTTGGCCAAAAGATGATTTTTGTCGTTTCCAATATTGAAAAAAATGCAAATCCTGTTCACTGAGGGATTTCTATTATTGTAGAGTTTCTCCAGTTACTGTAAAAAGCCACTTGTACCACATTTTATTTAATTGATAAAATAAAGTTATAAATGTTAATCTGCCCTCTACCTGACCTTTTCCCATAACGTCAATTCATTTTTCTTATATTCTTTCTTTCCACTGAATTGGAAATATATAGTGATGTCACTCACTAATATTTTAATTTCATGGTCCAAGTAACCCCAATATATTTTTAATGGGAGAGAAAGAAGGAAGGAGGAAGAGAGAGAGAAAGGAAAGAAGAAAAGGAGGCCAAAGAAATGAGGGAAGAAAGAAAGAAAGGCTGAGGAGAAACGAATGTGAAGAGCTGGAGAATGAATGAGAGGGAGTGAATGAAGGAAAGAGAGAAGATGGAGGGAAAAGGGGGGGAGGAAGGAGAAGAAATGAAGTGGGAGAGCAGGAAAGAGTGAATAGGTTCCATTAGCTTTGCTTAGTTGAGCCCAAAACAGTGCTAATTAATCTGGAACTTTCTTAACAAAGTTTCTTTATTATTACCTCATCACCTTGTCTCCCATTGGCTGTTCAGTTTGTCCTTGACTCACCTCCACAGGCTCTCAATATGTTTACAGTATAAATAACATTATTAATCCAGGCTGTTTTTAAAATACTGCATGTGAAAACCTACATTTGAAATATCACACACTGAAGATTCAGATCTCACATTTCCTTTAAAAGGTTGTTTTGATGCATTTCAATACATTAGGACGAAATAGTGTTTGATTAAAACACGAGACAAATGAAAACAGCAGTGCAAGGGGTTCATAAATGTAAATAAATATGATAGATGTTTGACTATTATTGTGCAAGTAACAATATTCAGTAACTTATTTGCCACAAAATAAGTCATTAAAGATAAGATAGAAGATAATGTTCCTTTAACATTATCCTTGTTTTAGCCTAATTTTTTTAAAGTGAAAGTAAAACAAAAACGAATAATTTCAATTTTTGATTTTTCAAGTATTTAAATGAGTGCCGTATAATGGGTCAATATATAGGATGACAATAAGATAACATTTCAATTGATCCCACTTATATGGGACATTTACACATTCCAGAAGCGTACAAAAGAACAACAAAGGTGAAGAAATATCTTAAAAATACAAAATATTTAGCAAAGTAAATAGAGCTTTGTATAATTATTAGGCTGAAAAAAGTGTGGAGAGGTGTAGTAAAACGTACAGTTCAGTTCAGTTCATCAATGATATGATGTTTCTTGAGTAGAGTTGTAAAGTAAATTACATTTGAGGGATAATTAGAAAGTGTTTAGTTTACTTTAATGTGTTTTCTCTCTCTCCATTGAGTCAATAAAAACCTGTATGAAGTGTTTCCAGTGTGTCTGGTCTCCAGCCAGCTCAGCGCCGATGTGTTGTTGGCTTGGTACTGTCCATCTGTCTCAATTTCTGTGTAGCTTCAAGACACATACAGTAGCTATGACTCAGAACATTGAGAAAACTGTGGAGGACACACACACACACACACATAAACACACACAAACACACACACTGAGACACACAGACCTCAATCTGCCAGCTCCATAACAGAGCGTCGAGTCCAGCCAACAGGCGTAAAGCTTAGATAACACACTGTGACAACTGGGTTTCTCTCTCTGTCTGTCTCTCACTCTGCTCCACACAGACAAACCCGGCTGTTGTTTATCTTATACAGACATATATTTACAGCTCCACTGAAGTTGTTGTCTGTTTATAATATTCCGGGATGTATTTACAGCCGAAGCCGAAGTCATTCTCTGTCTGAGTGCTCGGCTGACAGGTATATACACCGCCAGACTCTATTCTAATGCTATAAAATACCTCGCATCACCACAGGCTGCACGGCCTAATATGCGAATACATGCACACAAAAGCAGCTCAAACACGGCACCAAATCGAATACGCTGCTAAAATTAGAATTCCTCCCCATGCTGCAGAATATTGGGTTTCTCTGCTAATGGACCAGGTGTCTAATCCTGAGTTCAAATTTAACTGTAATTACCGTTTCCTGACTTGGATATACCACCCACATAAATATCCATCACCATAAGTGATAATTAAACTCTGATGCATTCAATTGGGCATCAAATAATATGCTATGTCAGTGTGCGGAAAAAGATGATGAGCAGCTACGGAAGGTCAACGAGTCTATTGGCCAATAAAATCTCATTTAAAACCTCTTCTCACTGTACACACCAATTCATACCTCCCATTATGCTCAAGTATAGGAATCTAGTTTGTCATGTAAATTTACACTGAGACAATCACCAACTCTGCTTTAAGTGTACAGTAAGTCCATTTAAATGTGATTACATGGACACATAAAAGTAAAAAAGAAAGATGGGGTTTTATCATTTCTCCACATGGCCAGTGCAGCTTTAAGGCCTTTCTATCAGTCCTGCATTGAACTGCACAAACACATCTTTCCGCATAAATATCTCAAATAAAGACACTAACACTATAGTCTTAGTCTATAGTTATCATGCGGCACGTTTCATTGACAGTTTGTTGTTAATTTGAGTGCATGCATGTTATGTTAATTAACAGACTGTTAGCCGCTGTTTGGCATTTCATCTTCATAGAAACAGAGTTTTGGGAACCTTAAACTACGGTGGCCCTGAGGGGTCACGACGCTGCAAACTCCACAACACAACACATTAAGAAAAACGCCTGCAAACTCCACAACTCTACACAGCTATTGCATCTTTTTGTCGATCAATATTGAGTTAAGTTGCTGTTTGTTTAGTTTAGTTTAGTATTTTGAGAAAAAATACATTTGTTTTTTAAATCTTAATTTGTAAATGTAATAACATTTCTTAGCACCAGCTACTCTGCAGAACTCAGAAAGAAGAAGCTGCAGAAGGCTTCCATAACAACCCCTGGAGCTCTATGCTTTTGAACAATTTTGGAAAATTGCACTTGGCAGATGAAGTAAAAAAAAGAGCTTCATCATCTGTAACACACTGAGAAACTGTGATAATCTGTGTGTGTGTGTGTTCAGTTTGTGCTATGTGTTTTCTGTCTTTAAGTGCATGGTAAATGCAATCGCAGCTGAAATAATATGAATTCATAGAAACATAGAAGAAGTCCATTTGAGGGAGAAAAAAACAGGCTTCTTTTTTTTTTAAGCTGCTTTGGGGCGAAAATGTGTTTCAGTTTGTCGCAACACAAGTGCTGCCACTCAGGGTGCCAAATGTACAATGCTACAAGGCTGTTCCATTTTCCTGAACATGTTGAATAATGATGATATAACAGTCAGGGAGCTCATTAAGGGCTTCTCAGTTGTTGAACATGAGAGGACGCGAGACTCCACCGGCCAAAGAGGATGAGGCAGATTTTCTGGGCTTTTAAACAAACAGCAGCAGCAGCAGAAGACTTGGTGGCTTGGACTGACCTCAGTTGGCTCTTTGTAGAAACTGGAATGACCCTGGATAATGTTGCTGCTGCTGCTGCTGGTGCTGGTGCTGGTGCTGATGCTGATGCTGATGCTGATGCTGATGCTGATGCTGATGCTGATGCTGCTGGTGCTGATGCTGATGCTGATGCTGATGCTGATGCTGATGCTGCTGCTGGTGCTGGTGCTGGTGCTGGTGCTGCAACACTGAGCTCCACCAAACAGACATTGTATCTAGAATGAAACAAAGAGACAACAAATTTACACCAACATCAATCAGATTTAAGTGGGATGTACAGTCAGTGACTATTTGTAGGCTAGGTATAAGGTTTTACAGCGCTGGATAGTAGCTGGGTGGAAAGAAAAGGATTAAGCAAACTGAATGAAATCCATCTTTTTTCTGAACGTCAAAGACATGTGGCGGTTTTGTTCTTCCTGTGGAACTTTATGTTTACATTTCCATGGTTTCAGTAGTCGCAGCAAATGCATGGATTTTTTTTTTCAATGAAAATCTTTAAAACGCATCGGGTCATCACACCAGCTTTATATCACACAAATTGGCATCCGTGTTAAAAGCCAGTGTTAATAGATCCATGTGTTAACCATAACTATGACAACGACTGAAAACCATAGAAACGTAAACGTGCAATTCCACCGGAAATGCAAAACCAGCTTCCGGATTTTGACCATAGATGACGTTCGGAAATGTGTGGATAGTGTGTCAATAGTTTTGTCATAAAATCAGGTTTGTTGGTGTCAGAGATGCTAAAAAATGCTGCTGTTGTTATTATTATATTCAGAGGACGTCTGTCTTTGTAGTCTATGTACAGTAGTGTCCTGAATTGTAAACAATTCTATAATAATAATCCAAATATTCTATAATAATTTGCTGCAGCTATTTTTTTAACGTGAATAAAAAAATGTGCGGAAAAAAAAATAAAGCAAGTTCAAATTTTAAATCTAACCTCCGTCTGTTTATTTTCTACAGACTTGCACACACACAAGCCAGAGTATGCACACACACACAAACACACACAAATTTTAATAAACCGCGTGACAAAGCGAGATGAAAGCCGAGCAGCGACATACGAGGACGTCAGAAAGAAATGAAACCGCAAAAAAAACTGAGAATTGTTTGTCGTCTCACTGATGCATCTCTGGATAATCTGTTGACCCCAAACACAGACAGACATGGTTATATCAATGTTGTGTTGTGTGACTCGCTGCGACAAGAAGTGTGTCTTTGTGTTTGTGTGTGTATTACAAAAAAGCAGGGACAAACAGCAGCCATCTGCTTGTTTAATACACTCTGGACAAATGTGACACAAACATACACACACATCATTACAGCCTAGAAGCCAGTAAGTGGAGTGGACACATGCACACTGCACACACACTGTGTCACAAACACACTTGAACATGATTTTCATACCACTTCTGCATTTGATCACAGACTATTTGCTGGAAAAGCATGTAAGTCTTACAAATACAGCTTTCCTAGTATATAACATAGCTTCTTCTATCTAAACACAACATGCCTCTCTTGTGTCTCACACATAGCAAATAAAAGATATATTATAGATAGGCTAATAGCCTAATAATTTAGGCTAACTTTTAGCTATTTAATACAGTTCTGTTTCTGGTCTGCAAAAATGCTGTGCATGCATTAAAATGGGCTCGGACACTAAAAATGTAAACATCCACCAATAAAATAAAAATATGAATGTATGTTTGTTTAATTTTTCAGTTATTATTTTCTTTCTGTGGTGGTTCAGTTGCTTTCCTTTGGTAGTAGCTTACATTTCACTTGTTTTCTTTGTCTTTCTGTGTATTTTCTAACTACACTTTTTATGTTCACTATATTCATGTTGGAAGAGTGTAAAGGGGAAAAAAGGAGGGAAAAACAATACACACCTCTTTTTTGAAATTGTGCCGTTAGAGCCAAGATGGCGGCTCACCCGAACCGGAGCGGTAGCAGCAGTGTCTGTCTCACGCCGTATGCTCATCTCCTCAGCTCCGTGTCGGTCCTCGGCTTCTGTACAAAGTCCGTAGTCGTGTCGAGACCAACCATAACGTCCTCGTCCTGTGGATTATAAAGTCTGGACCCACTCCGGACCGGAACACTGGAGCTACACCGGGATAGTAAATCTCATGAGCAGCAGCAAGCTAGCAGCTGACGTAAAGGTAAGCCTAGCGTCAACGGTCGTTAAACCAAAGATCCTTTATTCGTTTTGTAGGAAGATGAGTTACTCGGGTGGGGATTTTTTTTCTTTTTTTTTTTTGAGGAAGAGGGGTCACTCTGAGTAGTTTTTACAGGACTGAGAAAAACTGAACTCTCTGCTGGTTGAACTGAACATTTTCTACTGTGTTTTTTGCTTGAATTTTAAGATACTTGTGTCGATGTTTTGCATTGAAACTTTCCACTTTTGCTTGATGCTTCTGTGCCTTCCTTGTCTATGGTAGTTTGGAGGACGTGGGGCTACATGATACACAGTCTTATGTAAATTGAGTAATTTCAAGGAGCCGTGGCTGGCACCATTAAAAGAAATCCCAGGTTATCCACTACAGTACAACAAATGTTGTCATTCCACCTAAAACTGTTTCAACGGGGCAGTTGTACTCACACAGGGAAGCTTTTATGTGCAGGAAACTTTACACATAGGCCTTGTTTTTCCTTTTCTCTTTTTTTAAAACATCCTACTTTTGAAGTCATTGCTTCAGCGTTTACTGTGAACTTCTGCACAAACAACAAAAAAAAGAGGAACAGGAGTTTTTGCCTCCAGATTTTGACCTGAAGTCAGAAGGGCATTCAGATTGGACTTAAACAGCTTTTACTGTCTCTGCCTGTCTGAGAGAATAAAGCCACGAGCAAACTGCAACCTCTTCTTTTCTCCTTCTCTCTGTGTTTTATTCTTTATTTTTTTGTCTTTCCTTTCATCCTGAGGTCAGAGAAAGGGCAGTCACTTGCTTCAGGTTGGAACACCTGCCATGTTCAGCTGTTAGAGCGCTTTGTGTGAGTTTGCCTGTGTGTAAGGGCTCTCTCTCTGTGCATCTTTAATGGAAAATCTGTATCTGTGCGTGCAGGTAAAAGCGGTACCAGGGTGCCATAATGTGTGGTATTCCTTATGAAGACAGATCCTTTCTCCACTCTGTCTTTTTTTCTCTCTCTCTGCAGGCAGTCTTGTCCACTTTCATTCTCTCTCAACTTCTTGATTGTTCCATAATAATTTTAAAAAGTGCCGCAAACCCTCAGTGGCTGATTCTAAGATACAATTACATGCAAAAGAGAACCATAAGAAAGAAAGTCTGCTATTGACAAGAATTATTGAACAGGCCTGCAGAACAAATGTACAGGGGCTGCATGGGGTCAAATTGCCTTTGACTATTTAAATGCTTTCATTTGACGTTTGATTTTCTTGTGAAACATATTGTGAAACATATTATGGAACAACTCCTCCTCACTGCATTTAACAAGTTGGACAGTCGATCTTCCGACTTCAGCCTGAACCTATGTTTTTAAGGTGGAATTGAACATGGTGATTGAGTCACTTCACTGACACCTTGAAATTTCTTTTTTCAGGCTGTCAAAAACGATGATTTGGGTTTTTATTATTGGGTGGTACATTAGGGTTTATATGTTAATCCTGCTTCTGCATTTTACCCCTGTTTCTTTATTCATTTATCATCCCTGTGTTACCTGTGTCCTTACATTTATACCTATATTTTTCAGGTGAAAGCAGGTTGGTTAAAGTGTCCTTGAGCTCAGATGCACTAAACAAATCCTGGACTTAGTCCAAAAGTTTCAAGCCATTTCCCTTTCACAGACGATTTTCCAGAGCCAGAATGAAATCATGAAAGTGTTTTATTTTTAATTTATTGGAAGACTGACTCTTGAACATGTTAAATATCATCATGCATTTATTTTTTGTTGTTGTTGTTGTTGTCTTGGCTCGTGCAACAGTGGCATTCAGTGACGTGAACACTGTCAACTTCTGCAGCACCAGACAGGAAAGCTGCAAACTGTGGAGGCTGCTTTTAAATAAATACACGAGTCAAGGGTAGAAGATCATTTCAAATTAAAACAGGAATTCATAAATACAAACGCAGACATTTTGCTGTTAGGTTTTCAAAGAGCATAAAAACCTGATGGGAAACAAACTCAAACAAACAAGTTTTCCTAAAAGTCCTTCAAAGTCTTAGCCAGTGTAAATTAACCGCGGGCCTGTAAACTGATCTACATCCATGCACGACACTGACCATGACTCGACAGCGAGCAGTTATATCTCATTAGCATGTCAATTTGAGCTCAGTCAACTGGTCAAGGTGAAATGGCAGTCCCTCAAAATTAATGCGTTTTCTGCTCAGTCATGTCCCATCACAGCCCTGCAGAGAAGGTCTGTTTACCGATCAGATATTTTTATTTACCGTCTCACAGTTAAAGGATCTGTATCATCCGTTTTTCATTTCCCATCTTCCGACCCCTCTCTGCTCAGGGACGATACATTGTCCACAATTTCTTTGGAGTCCTTGGAGAGTGACGGAGGTGAAGAGGAAAAGAGAAAAAAGGGGAAAACAAGTAGTAACGGCCTCCAAATATCCATGAAAAGGCGAAGACGAATGTCACAGTGAAGCATCTTTTGGAGGAAAAGGAGGATGAAATAGGTAAAATGGATATGACAGAGCCAGGATACGGGGACTCTGAGGCTCAATACATCAATAAAGGAAGTGAAGTGAGAGGAAATAAGAGGCTGGAGATATGGAAGGAGTCCAGCTCGGATGGAAATGGATGGATGTTCTCTTGGAAGAGTCGCGAGATGATAGAGGAGCACTTTAGTGAAAATGAGGGAGATAAAAGGAGGGATGGTGAGGAGGAGAAAGTGAAAGTGAAAGAAATGAGGAGCATATGAGACATTTCCCGGCCTCTCAACCATGAGATTGAGGCGCTGCTGTCTGTTTGCGGGATCAGAGGCAGCAGCTGAAGCAGGTCCGCCGAGACGCCGCCGCTCGTGCTTGTTCAGGTAGAACATGATGAACTGATCCATGACGCACACTAACACTGACAGCAAACTAACACCGAGCCTCAATCTGAAGTGTTTTTATTCGAGATGCAGCAACATTTCAATCTTTATTATTTTTTCTAGGGGGGGATATAAACTGTTTAATAACAAGCTGTGATGATGTTGTGGCAGAAATCCTCTTTTGTTCCACCTCTTTTTGCCACAACGAGCTTAAAATGTGTTTGGTACAATGTGTTAGATTGAATTTTGGGATGTCAATAAAAGTCCAAATTCTCATTGTTAAGTATTTGAATCATATTCAAAGTATATTTAGCATTCTGTTACTTACTGAAATAATGTATACTTTATTTTAAATGATGAATTTAATTAGTATCTCAATTGTAAAGGTTCAGGAGGAACTTGATCTATTTGCAGATACAGAAAACATAGGGTAATGAGACCCATAACAGAGGTAAATGGGTCTAAGTCCTGGACAAACACACAAAGAAGAACTCAGGGTCTCCAATCAAAAGTGCAAAACAACTTAGAAGCTATAGACACGACAGAGCAGGAAGAAGGCACGTGATTTTCAAAATAAAACAGTTTAGGAAACCTGAAACTTCCCCGTCACTGAACAGGTCTGTGCTTTGTTTACCTGTGTGGATTGCAGGTCGCTGGTATTCGGCTGTGACTATTCCCTGGGGAGTAATTGCACAGGTTTCTTTTCTAATGGACCTGTGACATGTAAACAGTCTCTCTCTCATTTGAAAGATGCTGTGACACTAAATAAACCTTACTCGCCTCGATCGCTGAAAGCCGCCTCAAGGTGCGAGTCCTCTCTAACGCTTCATCTGCTTCCTGTTCTCCTGCCTTTTGAATGAGCCTCCGTGTCTCTGTCAGGCAGCTGCACCTCAACCAGCTTGTTTTCAGCTCCTGCGTGCAGATGCTTTTCAACTCAGAGCTCCAACCTCATTGGCTTCACTTCATTTTTAAAAGGCCCGTTGCTCCCGTCTGCATCACCTCCAGTTGGAGCTGAAGGTCCTTGATGATGGAGGTCGATCATGTTGAACTCTCTGCTCGTCCTCATTCTGCTCTCGCCGGAGCTCTTTGAGCAGGTTACATAAAAAATCCTCTTGGATTTCCAGTTTACCTTTAGAGAGTTTTACCTGGAAACTGAGGACTTTTTTTTCTCAATTCCTTTCAACGTTGAGTCGTAACCAACAGTGTTTCAGCTCAGGATCTAAGCACTTTTAGTTTTCCAGGATGGATGAAACCAGTGGATCCTTTGTAGCACAAACTGTCCAAAGATTTATACGCACCGTCGATGAATCACTTGAAAAACAGGAGAAAATGATCTATTTACTGTACTGGGACCATTGGGTGTTGGACTTCTGGCATGGCGGCGAGGCGAGCAAGAAAGGTCTGATGTTTCCACCATTTCAGAGTAGCCTATTTTATGCATCCTTTCATTGGGAATTGCATTGAGAAATACAAACTAAGGAAGGTTATAAGAGTAGCAGATAAAAGTACAAACAAAACGAAGAAATGGCGACAGAAGAATCTGACGAATTTGACGACAGGCAAAGCTCATGATGAATACGGACGCCTTGCACGCTAGCATCAGTGGTGTCTGCACTGAAATCATGGGTAGACAAAAGAAATTCAATTATTTATATGGGAAAATTAAACTGATATGAAGGAAAAGCTTGGAAACTGAAAAAAAGAGAAGTCATGGTGGATGAAATGGAGAGGAAAGAGAACGACTGGAATGCTAACGACTAGCTTCTACAAACATCCAATCCAAGCAGATTTAGAGGCAGGTTACTGGACAAACAACACCTGCATATTTTGAACCCCTGAAGAAGAGGACAGAGACAAGACATGTGAGCTCCTGGAGAAGTTTATTTCCAATGTTTACGACTGCATGGAGCAGTTGGAGGTCTCTGGAAGCATTTATTTATCAGGAAGTGTGTGCTCATCATCTTCGTTATTGTTTCTGGCAGAGGAAGTGGAGAAAAAAGGGCAGGAGTCATGTCGGTTTCTTTATGAAGGGAGGATGAGCGGGACGGTTGGATGTAAAGCGAGAGATAAGGTGCAGATGGGAAAAGGTTTTAAGGAAACTGGCAGCTGCTCAGAGTCGTGGTGAGATATTGAACCTCTGCTCGATACTGCATTACAGCCTCTCTCTTCATCTGTCACTGCAAATCCATCTCATTTTTCACATTTCATTTCTTTCCCTCCGCCTCACGTCCATCCCCTGAAATCCTCTGTTCTCTCATTTTACTTTTCCATTAACTGTACGCACTTTTAATAGTCGTCGTGTCTTTCTTTTCCTTTACCTTACTGCTACATTTAACAGGATCAACTGTCCCTCTCTCTTTTTCATTAACTTTCTCACCAAGTCATTTTACTGTATTTCATCCTCTTTTCTTTTTTCAATCCTTTATTATGTCTATATCTTACAAAAAATGATTAGAGTAATTAAAAAATGGGAATCAATAAATTTAATTTAAGTTTTTGGTTAGGTTTGTTCAGATCAAACTGGAAGTTGCCGTTGGTCCAGACAGATTGAACTTTAGTGCTATTTGTCAAAGTCACATCTGGAGCCAGATGTTTTATTTGTCAGTCTATGTAGTTTGAAGATGTTTGACTAAACAATGAGCCAATGCAATTTGCTGATGAAGTGCATGAGATCGGAAGACGTTAAGTTACGTTTCACTATCAGGCGACCTCTAGTGGTCGCTCTAGTTATGACAGGAACAAAGGAGGAGGTCACTGTTTGACCTGGAAGAGTTTAGTTAACTTCCTGTTTGAGGCCAATATGGGAATTAGGGATAGGATAAAGAGTTTGTGTTATTGGTCCAAATTAGAGTCAGTGGTGGTTCTGGTACTGGTTCTGGTACTTTCTGGTTCTGGTCTGGTCTGAATAAAGGCTAAAGTGCCAGAAGAAATTTCTTTGAAATCAACATGTAATCAATATTTTACAAGATGATGAAAATATTTAGTTTTTATAAGTTCAAGCATGAAGATTCTCCAGAAACAAAGTCAAATAAAAAAAAATACTGGTTTCTTTTGGTCTTTCTTTTGGTAGTTCAGGACGACTGGTGCCATGTACTGTACGCAGATGTGATAATGTAATATTGTGTTGTAAAAAAACAAAAGGATTTTTCATTATTTTTAATGTGTCATCACACATTATGTGAATATTCACTGATTGATTCAAATTGACACACAATTTCATTACTGATCAAAGTTTTTTGTTGTTCCCTTGTCACTATAACTTCTTTTGTGTCTCTTCATCTCTGAGTTTCATTTTCTTCCGAGTCATTAAAAGAGTTGAGTAATTCAATCGCTTTGGATTCCCGCTCTCATGTGATTCTTAGAGAGGCATGTCAAATCATTTCCCTCCATAATTACCACCTTTCTCTCCTCTCATTAAGCTGTTAGGCTTCATTTGCTCAGATGATTGAATTTCAGATACAGATAGATTCTAAAGTCGTAGTTTTCTCCCTGTGTTTGGGAGTTATTTTGTCCCTTTATTGATTTTCTCCTTTCATTCCCTCGATGTGTTGGTGTGTGTGTGTGTTGGACATGATCTGAGAGTTGGAGAGAGTTCATCTCGTCTCTCTGTGAAGATCAGTTTTGAATATAACTTTTGAAGAAATCAAATGGTGAGTCATGTCTGTGAGAAGAAAGTTAAACTGAACCCCCTGGTCTTTTTTTTCTCTTTTTTTTATCCAGAGATTCTTTCTCTGTATTTCGCTATTTTCGGTTATATCACTGCTGATGTATCTGTGTGTGAGTGTTACACAGTGTGATGCTGTTGTTGCTGTTGCAAATTAATTATTTGAAGGTGTATTTGTTTCTTAAAGCTGCTTAAATTCAACACTCTCTGTTGTTCCGAACATGTTCTTTCATTTAGTCCTGTGATCAAAGTGCTGCAGAGGTTTTGAAATCTCTCACTCGCGTCATAATGAAACTGGAATATTGTAAGAAACATATAAGTGGACTGATGGTGGGACGGCATTTGTTTTGGAGAGCAGGTTTGAAGATGTAATAAGTTGTAGTAGCACAGTCGATCGATTTTGTCAGACCGGCATGTGTTTGTTTGACATTCAGGTTTTGCTGCCATGAAGGAAATGAAGTGCCACAGTTCATTACATTGCACATTTAAGATGATACTGCACCTGTATATGTATATAGCTAACTCACTCACTCACTCACTGTTGTTTATATATTATTTACCATATTATATTCTCTCATAGTTTTACAAAGCAAGTATCTGTCCATTTGTTTCTGGCTTATTTCTGGCCACCTTGTGGTTGTCTTTATTCATGTATTTGTCTCATGTTTGTGTGTTGATGTGTGTTGTCTTAGTTGTAGTATGTCTGTAAGATTGTTGATTGTTGTTATTTTTTTGTTCATGTTTGTATTGTATGTTGGGACCCCTTCGATAATGACATGGTACATCCCAAAGGGTTTATGCTAACTAAATTTTTGAATGACAGTTATTGACTGAGAGTCTGAGAAATATTCACTTTAAACAGGAATGAGTCTGACCAATAACAAGAGGAAGGAGAGAGGGCAGAGTGTGACCAAGGGTTTCACTTATGCAGTTAGACATTTTAAAGATTAGACATGCCTTTATCTATATATCTGATACAGACACTGTTAGACATCCCATTTTTCGCCTTGGTTCCAAGCGAGCCGATCTCGTCATCCGACTGCCTTCCGCGGATTGGGCAGAGAGTCAGCGCGAGCGCGACGTCGGACATGAGAATCAAACCCGGAAATTTCAAAAACATTGCGGCAGCAGCGCCAGCTGATCTGTATCGAGACTGTTGTTATTCCTTCACCTGAGGAAACTGTTGCTGTGTGTAAATCCACACTGTGGACACGAGGTGCAGACAAGTGAGTTTGGAGCTGACGAGCGGATCGAAAAAAGAGAGACGGACAATGTGATCTCCGCGATCACCCCCGTGCCGACCCCGCCCCCGCCGAGGAGTTACTAGAGAACTCAGCTGTAATGGAAACACAACCAAACCGAGCCGACAATGCTGTATCTGTACCGTGCTAGTGGAAACGCGCCATTTGACCTCTTAGGAATGGCTCCAAGAGTCCAAGGTTAAAACTAAAGGGGACAGAGCCTTCACTTTTTAATCTGCCTGAAGGAACAAGAGTCAGTGTCTCACCTTTAAACTTTATCTTTACCAAAATGATTGTGCATTTATTATACATAAATGCACATTTACCATTTATAGAGTGAACAAAATCACAAACAATCATGTTTGAAAAAGTGATCTTGTATTTTTTGAGCATGAAAAACAAAACTATGTAGAGTTAATACTAACCCACCTTTATGCTTCGTCATGTCTAATGTCACCTAATGCGCCGACTGACACCAATATTGATTTCAGCTTGAATGAAGCCGTGACCTCAGAGAAGACGAAGGCGTCTGATGTGATTCCAGCTTGTTTGGGTATTTGTCAGAAATTAATTTTGACCCTGGTCTTTTATGATGGCAGATTTAGTATAATGAGCCACCTGGTGCTTTAAACAAAGAGCTTAGTGGCGGCCTTTGAATTGGCTGGGTGTCTGTCAGGTGTGATTTGACCCGTGAAGAGTTTGATACTAATCCCTTGTTTCATTCATGGTTATAATATATAGAGGAATGGATGACAGGAGTGGAAGACAGGACAATCACCTAGGGCAGGATTTAGGTACAGATGGAGGTTTTTATTAAGAACCCGTTCCATAATCCACCAGGTCAGACATGTATTTAGTAGAAGATTACACCACTGGATGACAGTTTTACATTTAAGGCACAGATCTTCAATAACTTGTCCTTACCTGACCGTAGATCGTGTAAACGTATCTGACGGGATTGAACTGTTGAAGTGTCTGGCACTCGTCCAACGTTACGCCGATGATTAATATTAAATAAAAAAGTTCAGCAATCTCAGGAGGAACGTCTCCCTGTGACCTGAATATTAATCTGCAACACAATAACATAAATCAGAGCTCAGCTCTACAAATAATAATCCTTAGCTCACTGATTAGAGGAGAGGGCACACAGAGAATTATGTATAAAGAAGGTACAAGGTGCACTGATGTCTGAAGCTGGTCTTGTTTCACCTGTCGCATAACAGTGGAATTTCCACCGACCAAATTTCTGTCTGGCCGAGCAACAACCATTTCCCTGACCACAGCTAAATTTAAAGACCCCAGGACAAGAAAAACGTATTTCCCAGCTTTAATCCTCTATCCACATGTTACTGGTTCATGTATCTCTCCATACATATCCATACAGTATGAGCCCTGCTCAGCAGGCGACCTCGCGTCCAAACGGCGCTGCCTCAACATTTGATAGCTAGGTACGGTGCATCCTCCTAGAGCCGGAAGAGGAAGGCTACATTTGTTGGACGCATCGAATTGGGACAGTCCTTGCTTCAATGCTGTAACGTAATGGACCTTTATGCTGCCTCTGAAGGCTGCAGCTGCTGAACTGGGACACTGTTCATGAGCCTCCCCTGTTGTAGCATCACTGCTACCTTCAGCTATTGGCTCTAACATTTAAACTCTGAATCCAGAAACCTCTTTATCATCCGTTCACTCCACGCTATTGGCTGCTGTGGATATAATAATAGCCTACTAGTAAAAATACATTTTATTTGTCCGCGCTTTTCAAAAGAACAAGAATCAAAGAAAGAGCAAAGAAATTCACTTTTATTGCTGTTCAGTTTGAGAATGTTATTTGACATCCAGTTATTGATGGCTTGCAGACAACCAGAGAGGGGAGCTGGGGGGGTAAAGTCAGGTTTAGTGGCAATGTAAATTTGGATGTCGTCGGCATAACAATGGAAGTGGAAACCAAATTGATGGAGAATATTGCAAAGAGAGAGGATATAGATGATGAAGAGAAGAGGGCCTAGGAGTGAACCTTGTGGAACGCCGTGGGTGAGTAGTGAGGGTCATGATCTGTTGTTTTGGCCTTGGATGAACTGTGAACGGTCCATTGATGTCAATCAATATCCACGACAAGTCCCTTCTATCGTGTGGAGTATGGATCATGGATCATGGAGACATTGCATTGCACTGATGCTGCTTTGGTGTCAGAAATAAGAGCGACCCCAACGGCCTGCACATCTCCTGCAGTGTTGCTGCCAAATAAAGGCATAAGAAGCAACACCATGAAAGAAGAAGTAATTCAACCACATTCATGAATCCATCGTTCACCGTATGCATCGTCATTCCTTTCCTTCCAGGAGACTTGGAGATTTGTACTTCTCTTTTAAAAGCCAACATCAGCCCTTTTTTCAACCTGTTCCCACTTTTATCCACATTTTCCATCATTCGAATCGTTTTCTAGCCCAAAATCTCATAACTTGCTTCAGTGAAGACATGTTGCTTGGCTGAGTGCAGCTCTCCATTACATTTCTAAAGAGGCCAGAGGACACTAAAACTCAAACCTCCCAGAGTGTATTGATTGCACACGCCGAGCGAACATGACCTGGTCGTGCTTTTAAACTGCTTCTTTACTGGAAGAGTCAATATGTTAAAATGCTTCCTGGGTCTGTTTGCATGTGGTTAGATGAGAAGATGAGATGAGGTTAAGGTTGAAGGGAAAGAGAAAAACAGCATTTCCCTGTTAGAAATTACATGAGCCTGAATATGCCTCCAGAGAAAATTACACGTGAGAGACGTGATAGAAGAGGATCGAAAAGAACGGAAAGGAAAGAGGGCAAATCTGCAAAATCTCAATAAAGGACCACAGTCGTCATTTAGATAGAAAAGACAGATGAATTTCCACATTAAAGACCGTCGCTGTTGCAGCTTTAACTTGTTCGCGCAGGCCCCCTAGTGGTTGGGACGCCGGCGTCCCAAACTCGTTCCAATCTTAACGGCGTCTTTTATACAACGAAAGTAGGCGCGGTGTAATGAAAATTTCCACACAGTCGTTTTAAGGACACTTTCGGCAACATGTAGAAAAAAAAATGAAGTTTCTAGGTGCTACGGTTCTCTCACAATCACTGAAAATGTCTCACAACAACATCAGACTACTGCAGCCCACAGGCGACGTCACGTCAACAACAAAGGTGATTTAAACATATATGTACCATCTGTACACCACTTCTTTCACCACCAAAAAATCATTTACTGTCATATAAACATAAGCAAAGAACAAAAATGCCGTTTTTATCCCAGTAAAGTTTTCAAACAACTTGCTCACTCCACATACACAAAACCGGAAGTCATTTCCGAGTGCCGAAAAATACGGACGTCGATCAAAATTAAACCCACTAAAACATTGAATAAAATTACAAGCTCACCATCATTTGAAAGCTGAAGATGTGCTCTACACAGACGTGCCTTCGGTTTTATCCATCGTCATCAGAAAATAGCTTCGTAGTGTCATTTAGCCGATAGCTCATAGTGCTAAAGTCGTTCTCCGTCCAACTGCGCACCCGCTTTGCGCAGGTCTCGCCGGCCACCATGGAAACTCACAGGAGTGACATGTGTTTCATCGAATAGGAGAGAGTCTAAGGAGTGTCCTGATATATAATGATCGCTGATTGGTCAAGTTACCCCTATATATAGAGCAGCTGAACTGGTTCCTTTGGCTACGTCTCCCTCTGCTGTCAGAAAGTAAGCAGTACAAGTCTCCACACAAAGTGAGTTTGTAACGCCCTAATTTAAATGAAAATAATAATAAAAGACAATATATTAACTATTTCAAGTGTCCTTGTTAATTTAAGCCATCACTGGTGATTGTGGGATGTTTACTTCTGGAGTTATTAAGGAAAATAACAATATAGTACATGCGAAAA
Organism: Decapterus maruadsi; assembly: GCA_030347415.2. NCBI lineage: Eukaryota > Metazoa > Chordata > Actinopteri > Carangiformes > Carangidae > Decapterus > Decapterus maruadsi. The sequence continues at coordinate 3,320,268 of CM064892.1, forward strand.
TAGGCCAAATTCATGTTTTTATGGGTTTTGCACATAATATTCATCCCTGTAAATTAGATTTTCAAATGGTATTTCATTTATGTAACTGTTTTTTCTAAAAGCAATCAAGTTTGTGATTGGTAACAATAGGTTATCTTTTGGTGAAAAAAAAAATATCACTAAAATCTTGCAGTGTGCATTTCAGCCAAATTGGACAATTTTGGACACTGTACATCGAAAATGGACACTGTTTGGAAAAACTCTATAGTCACTCAGTAGTTTTACATATCAACCTCAAATTTGGTACAGATGTGGACAGGGAGTGTGTGAACCATATATGTAAAATTCAACCTGTTTTATAGTTAGGATTTTGAAATATCACATTTTTACCAAAAATTTCATGCTCGTTTTTTTATTTTTTTATTTTTTTATTGTATTTTCATTAACCCAAACTTTATGGAATAACTCTTTTCAATATATTATAGATATAGAAGTAAAGGGACACATGTTATCTTTCAATTAAGCCATAAACCATTGTTGTGGGATTAGTACTTCTGTTTTTATTAAGCTGTAATTACAGTGATACAAAAACAGGCGAAAATTGTCAAAAATGGCCTCTCGCCACCAAACTCTCTCCCGCGGTCGGGTCGCTGGGTTTCATTAGGTTTCACACAGTCAGGGTGAAAAGGTTTTGTTCCCATTGGATCCATCTGTGTTCATGGTGTGTGTAACGACTGGTTTCACTACCAGAATTTGATCCATTTAGTCCGATCACGTTTGGAAAGTCTAGAAGAGCTGCACGATTAAATTATTTTATTCCCTTTCTAGTTAGCCGAGAGCTAAAGCGGAAGTTAGCCGGCTAGCTCAGCTGAAGTCAGTGCACCCACTTCCGGTTTCTTCCCGAATACAAATACAAAGTTGTTGTTTTTTTTCAATTCAGTTTTATTTGACAGAGAGGGACAATGTACATTGATACACATTTTAAAATAAAATGTAAATGTACCCAATTCTAGCTACTAAGCTCATTTCCATTGCCAGGCCCCCTAGCTAAAATAGAAGCAAACAGGTTAAGAAAAGTACAAGTACAATATTTAAAAGCCCAAATCCGAATCCAAATAGTACAAATAGTGCACTGGCTGTACACACCTACCGTCTGAGCTTCAGAGAGAGAAAATACACACAAGCAGCTACACACAGAGACACATTTCCACTGCAGATTATTTTGTTTGACTCATGTAGGAGGATGGTGGGTGTTTAGAGCACATGGATGTGACCGAGGGAAGGGTTACATCCAGAGTCCGGCCTGTGGTTGGTTTAAGGCAACAAAAGCACTTTGGTGAAGAGAACATGGTTTGGATTAAGTGTTAAAAAAAAAAAGCACACACGCGTTTCATATCACTGTGAAGTTTCCCTGCGTTAAACCAGAGCACGATCTTTCCCTCGCCTCACGGCCAAGTGCTGCCACGGACGTAGCACACAGACAGACAGACAGGCAGATGAATAACACAGTTTAATAACATCATTGCTGCAGAGAGGATCCTTTGCAAAAAAAAAAATGTCAGCAAACTTATTAACAACTTCTTATGAATATGGCTGCAAAATGTATCTGCTGCTGCTGCAAATGAATTTGTGTAAATAATGAAGTTATTAGGATCCAGACTTGTGTAGGTAGGAGGATTATTTGGATTCAACAAGTAAAACATAATCAAGACACATTCATACAGGTTGTTAAACAAACAATATGCAAGAAGCCGAATTGTTATATATATTCCAATTATATTACTTTTCCTCCTCCCTCCTCCTTCCTCCTCCTGTCCAGGTGTGAATCACAGCTGTAGGAGTGTGTGGGCTGTTTTAATTTTAACACCAACCTCACACAAGTCCTCGTCACCCAGGATTTCATAAGAATATGAACATTTATTATATATTATTATAAGAGGAAACAGTATTTTTGGTTCCCCCTCTGTGAAGCCACCGATACCAGTGATGGATTTAAAATGAACTGATCTGATCACAGGTTGATTTCTGTGTCTTTGCACCACCGGGCCTTTCACCCAGACGACCACGCCATTAAATTTCTCTTTAATTTCTGTCTGGAGAAGAGGGGAGGGGTGATTTAAAAAAAAAAAAAAAAAAAAAAGGTCTCCCAAGATCCGACACATACTGCAGGCATGAATTAATCAAGTCCAGATAGGGGGGGATAGAGGTTGGGGCGTAGGATGAGATGAGTCAGTTAATGTCTGAAATAATACTCAAAAAACCAGTGGGACCACCTGAGAGATTCAAGAAGGAACAGAAAGTTTCAAGCCTGGATAGAAAAACACTGAAGTTGTTGCTCCCATTAATATTTCACCCGTAGATTAGATGCTATCCTCTTATTGTCAGATAGTATTATTTAAAAAAACAAGATGCGATCGGAGGAGGAGAAGCTTTGATGCTATTTTTCATTTTAATCTTTGTCGAATCCTTTTCTATTATAGTTTTATCATCTCAAGAGTTTCTGAATTAGCACTTAAACACAATGAATTCTAGGAAATGTAAAGGAAAAGCAGGGAATAACATCTTCATCTTTCACTTCCTGTTAGCAGCTGACATAATGTGTTTTCAGCAGCCAATCAGATTGCACATCAGAATGGGGTCTCTCATCTCTCTAACTTTTCCTCACGGTGATAAAAGTCTAAAGGGCTCGTTGAAATGTAGACGTGTTGATTTAGAATTAAAACCTTATTTAGTTCTGTTTTCAAGCTTCAAACCCTTGAAACTAATTTGCGGTTCTGTGGAGAGTCTGGGTCAGTAAGAGATCAGGGTTTCAAGATAAAACTTACAAGCAGCAGCTTTGGGAGCGAAAGAAAACAAAGGTTGATTACAAATGTTTGAGCTGTTTGTTTTTTTTGGGAAGGAAAAGAAAGAAGAGGCAGAAGGTAGAAAACTAACCTTGTCAAGATCACAGGCTGATATTTAATTTAAGAGAGAGGGAGAGGAGGAGGAGAGTTAATTAATGTCCACAGATCAGGCTGAAGGATAACACCACACCAAGTTTGTTTCCCATTAGTTCAGATGATAATGGATGGATGGATAAATGAAGACGCTCCAGTTTTTCAGTTTGGGGCTAAACAAGACTAGATTTTTAATTGGAGCTCAGGGAGAGAGAAATATAGGGAGGGGGTGTGAAGAGGGATTATTAGTCTTAAAGAAAGAGACGTAACAAAGAGAAAACATTTAAATGATTACACTAATATTCACGTGTTATATGGGCCTACTCTGTGTAGCCATTACCAGGCACTTGATTTCAAAATAAAACACTCAAGAGAAACTAAATCCTGCAAGTGTTTGGTGCGACTGTTCGGTTGTGACATCACAAAGTGACAGGAAGTCCTGACGGCTGGTTTTAAGGCTCAGTTTCTGAATACAGGCTGCATGTGTGCATTTCTCTGTGGACTGAGGCTTTGATACTGTCACAGTATTAATATAGAACCTAGAGCTGCTTTATAATCACACTACACATGGACATCTACCTTTATACTGTATGGAGCTTTAACACAAACATCTACCTTTATACTGTATGGAGCTTTAATACAAACATCTACCTTTATACTGTATGGAGCTTTAATACAAACATCTACCTTTATACTGTATGGAGCTTTAACACAAACATCTACCTTTATACTGAAGGAGCTTTAACACAAACATCTAATTTATATTAGAAATTGATTAATAAGTTATATTAACACCATCAGTGACCTTGTCAGCTGTCAATCAAGTGGTATATGACAAAGTTATTGTAAAGCTTTGACAAAACATCTAAAGCTAATGAGCTAATTTCCATTTCCATCCAAATATTACTAAATTTAACCAAATTAAAAGAAAGTTAAAGGGATAGTTCACCCAAAAATGAGGACCCCCTGTAACACAGAGAAACCACGGATAACTCTGAACCTTCTCCCAGCCCTTAGTCGACATGAGTGTGAGTAGATAATGAGTGAAATTTCATTCTTTTAAGTTTAAAAGATGCTTAATATTGAGTAAAAAAAAAGTTTGTTTCATGTCTTATAAGATCTAATGTTTTGTTTCCTCAGTGTGCCGTGGTGTGTGTCTCTTTCTATTACACTCTTCTTTTATTACTGTAGTGCAACTTTTCCGCCTCAGCCAGACAGAACAGTTTATTTCAATAGTTTTCCGTAACGTATCAAACACACATAGAAAACAGTCATGAGTCATTTTGTAGCAGCTTTTGAGGGGCCTCTTATTTTTATTATCTTTTTTTTGCTCCTTTCCGATGTATTTTTGTTGATCATTTATATCCTTTCATCCGTTTCCTTTCTGTTGTGTGGGTCTGGATGTTCTGTCAGGTACAACTATGATGATGATGGTGATGAAAGAAAAATGGTCACAAAATAAAGTGAGATTTTCACAGTGAGAGCTTTTTTTTTTTTTCTTTTCAAGGCAACAGAAACTCAGTATGGAAGCAGAACAACTGATTCTTCTTATGAATAAAAGAGAGAGTGTGTGTGGAGGAGGAGGAGGAGGAGGAAGAAAAAGATAAGTTAGTATCATGATATCATAAAAAAAAATGTCCAAACTTATCTTAATACATGAAGGAAGGGGAAAAAAGAGTGAGGGATAAAGAGAAGCAGATTAAACTCTGCCCCAATTCCACTGTTGGTTTTAGTTAGATGTCAGTTTCATGAAGAAGAAGAAGACAGGAGTATGAGAATCAATCTGAGATAAGTGAGAGAGGATCAGTCAGAGGGAAATGAAGGAGGCGGGTGAGAAACAGATACAAAAAGTATAATGTGGTGAACAAATCTCATGATAATATATTTATAGAGGTCAAGAGGAGACGATGGAGAGCGGTGGGAGGGAATCATGGAGAGTTAAACATTCATCTCAGTAGATAAATAGAAAAACGCTGCATTTTAATTTCCTCACCTCATTTTCTATTCACTGCATTCAGTTGAAAACAGGAAGCTGCAATAACACAGCAGCTCTGCTTAAGGCTCAGGTTGAACATGTTTTTAAAGAGGCTCTTGACATTTTCCAACTTTAAAGGGATAGTTCACCCAAAATTGAAATTTCACTCATTATCTACTCACCCTCATGTCGAGTAAAGGCTGGGAGAAGTTTCACAGTTATCTGTGGTTTCTCTGAGTTACAGCGGGGCTCACATGCAGCAGTGCATGTCCATATCACAGTTGCAAATGGACACCAACTGTCTTGGTAACAAAAAGACACACCAAAAAACATCCAAATATACCTCCATGCTGCTTGTACGTAATGTCCGTCTTGTACTGAAGTCCCGAAATGTAAAATTGTCCTGGAAAAAAATTAATAAGTCTAAGTCCCGAAATGGTTCATCAAATTTGGAAGCCTTCCTCTTCCCAGTTTGTCCAAATTGGACAAAACAAAACAAGCTGAAAATATAGACTTTCGGGACAATTTCGCTGTAACTCAGAGAAGCCACGGATAACTCTGAAACTTCTCCCAGCCCTTAGTCAACATGAGGGTGAAATTTCAATTTTGGGTGAACTATCCCTTTAATAACTGCATTTCCCAGATCGTGCTCTTTGCCTCTTGGAGGAGATAACCCACAGCATTTCTGCTCCAACGGAGAGGAGAAGAAGAAGAGGAAGCCGCAGGACGATAAGACAGAGCGGGAAACAATGCACTGAAAAAAAAATCTGATGAGCTTCACTTGAACCTCGTGCGGCACGGCGCCATGTTGGTCACTGGAGACTGAATCTGGCGGCTTTTATCGTGTCACAGGTTTGATTGCTGCTCCGGCTCCCTGGCGAGAAACAATCAGGAACTGTGCATAAGATGAGACGAAGCAGAGTGAAGGTAAAAAGGGAAAACAATGTTTAGACTGATGTGTTTGTGGAAAATAAACCTGACTTGTTTTGGACTTTAGTCAAAATCAAACTGTGAGGACCAGAGGAAGTCTGAAACCGTCCGCTTTGATATCTGAGGGAAATAATTGACAGCAGCGTCAACACGTGAGCAGCAGCAGCAGAGACACAGCGGCTGCGTAAACAAAGCTGTCGAAGGCTAATGATAGCATGTTTGTGTTTGACTCGTGAGGCATTAGGATTAATTATTGATTGTGTAACCGTCTGAGGTGTTGTTGTGATTTTGTTGTGGCAGCCTGCGGCTCCTCGGTGAGTTGTTTTCTTTGACGACAGTCTCTTGACTGTCAGGTACCGACGCTGCTTCATTAAGGAAAAGAAACTCCAGCTGTGAAGGATCTGGTCTGTTTGCAAAATCTGTGTCCAGAAATAAACTGCTAGGGACACAGACATTTTTAGTTTGTTTGTTTAAAGGGATAGTTCAACATTTTGGCAAATTAGTCATAGCAATAGTCATAGCAGTTACATTTTATTGTCGGTGCAAGCTATTTTTAGAACGGCGGAGCAGAGCCGTGAGCTGCTCAGAGCTACGCTACAGAGGCTCATGGGATTTCTTTGGTTTCCCTCATCAAACTCATCAAATACACAATCCAACAACTCCACAATGCTCTGGTGGACAAGTTGTGACCTGCACATTCGCCACGATATGAGATAATAACACAACGTTACCACACAGAGTTGTTTTAGAGGGAAAATTCATGCAAAACCGCTGATGCACGTTGCCTTCAGGGACAGTTGTTCAGAATGACAGTTTTGCAAAAGTCATGTCAATGTATTCACGAGTTTCAAATGTGACATTCGCAGCTGTGACACATTTGTTTAACGCTTAAATTCTTCAGTGTCCTGTGGATGGAGGCTTTGTCGTATTTCAGTTGTTTGTGCATCATCAGATACATATTCTATTTCCTCCCCCCCTTTCAGTAGTATTTTAACTTCGCTGGTGAACTTTTATCTTGCAGCTGATGACGGGGAAAAAGCCTTGAAAAAAAAATCATCTGAGCCAAAAATAAATAAATTGTTAATCGACCCATGGTCCAATGTTTTGTATGACTAAAATCTGTTTTTAGATTCCCTGCAGACAGGTTCAATAACATGACCTTTCTTGTCAGACTTGCAAAACATGTGAGTTCTGTTAACGAGCCCTGGATCAGCCTGAAAAGGATCAGCGTGGCCCTAAAGAAGGAGGAAGTAAAAGAAAACTTTCCCACCTTGAGTTGCAGTGCTGAGACTCAACGGCTGCTGCTGGTGATGTGATTGAACCCTGGAGTCAGACACAGAAATAGAAGCAGAGCGGAGCTGAATCACAGGAAGATCTCTTGCTTAACTTTGACCTTGATCAGACCTCCATCGCCCCCTCAGCCCTCAATTTATAACATCCTCCCTCTCTCTGCACTTTACCCATGACCTCCAGAAACCAAACCGCAGAATGACGTCCAGCACAGACGGTCACATCTGAAGCTTGGTAACTGGAATTATTGTGTTAATTGCAACAAAAACAAACATTTACCAGAAGTAAAAAAGAGGCTCGAGGCCAAAAAGAACAAATAAATGCGAGGAAATCGAGCCCGGAGCGTCGCCCTCTTAAAATAACACAACACAGAGCATCGACTAGACTAATAAACAGAACCAAGAAAGAACAAGTAAGTCTTCATCTGGCTGTGGTGGGCGGAGCCACGCTGTGTGATCAGGTGCAACCGGAGGAGCAGGAAATAATCACAAAGAGGAAGGAGCAGATAATACCATCTCCACCCTCGGCCCCCGGTATCCGTGGGAGACCAATCACAGCCTCAAAGTGGATGTGACAGGATTTGGCTCCATGTCTCTGACTTCCCTCAAACACATTATAACATTAGAGCCGGTTATTGTTGATTCATTAGTTTGCAGGCGGAGGCGCCTCAGGTGGAGATCCGTGTTGATGCGACGCTGCAGGAGCACGAGGAGCGGCGACTTAAATCACATTAACGCTCCCGTGTTTCTATATTTGTTTTTTTGTTTATTCCAATACGCGAGAAGACGACTAGAGCTGCTATTATTCATTTATTTTTCTATTTATTTATTTATACCAGTTGGTTTTTACTTCTCATTGAGCAATAATTAAAAACCTGTTGATCTTTTACCACCTGCATCCATGCGTGTGATGTTGAACCTCTGATGATGATGCCGACTGATGGGCTGAAATAATGTGTCTTGTGTTTTTATTGGGTTGGTTGTCTTTTAAACTGTCTCAAATGTCTTTCAATAGGGCAGCGCTATGACCAATCAGAGCAAAGAGTAGCATGACATCGGTAGATTAAACTGTTCACATATTCTGTCAGCAAAAGACCAAATACATCCTTCTTCAAAACCAATGACTTTGGTGCAGTTTCTGGCTCAACTTTTAAAGAAAACAACCAGTTTAATTCTTTCAAAGTTGACGCCAACGCCGATTCAAACGATTCCTTTGCCAAAGCCATCTTGTCATGTTTTTCACCGTCACAAGTATGTCGTCATGGCGTTAAAGGGATAGTTCAACATTTTGGCAAATTGGCCCATTTCCATAATCCCTATAGTCATAGCAGTTACATTTTATTGTCGGTGCAAGCTGTTTTTAGAACGACGGAGCAGAGCCGTGAGATGCTCAGAGCTACATTACGGAGGCTAAAGGAATTTCTTGGTTTCCCTCATCAAACTCATCAAATACAAAATCCCAAAACTCCAAAATGCTTTCATGGACAAGTTGTGACCTGCACATTCACCACGCTATATGCGATAATAATGGAACCGTTTTCGAGGTCAATACAGAGTCTGCTTGCTGAAAACTGTCCCTGAACGCAACGTGCATCAGCGGTTTTGCATGTATTTCCCTCTAAAACAACTCTGTGTGGTAACGTTGTGTTATTACCTCATAGCGTGGTGAATGTGCAGGTCACAACTTGTCCACGAAAGCGTTTTGAAGTTGTTGGATTGTGTATTTGATGAGTCTGATGGGTTAGAAACCAAGAAATTCCCTTAGCCTCCGTAGCATAGCTCTGAGCAGCTCACAGCTCTGCTCCACCGTTCTAAAAATAGCTTGCACGACAATTAAAGGTAACGAACCTACTGCTATGACTATAGGGATTATGGCAATGGGCCAATTTGCCAAAATGTTGAACTATCCCTTTAAGCCCGCCCAGCGACTCTCTAAACAGATAGAGTTGTGATTGGTGAACACAAACGGTGTTCGAGACACAAAAAGTTCCTATGGTTCGTTTCTAGACTGACCTGAAATATTCAGAGTTCATTTCAAAACATTTTGCAGCCCAATTCAACACAAACTCCCAACTCTTGACTCACCAGTCGCTGCTGTTGCTATAGCTTCACTTATAAACCAAACACGGCGGGCGTCTACAATCACACAGAAACACCTTCAACTCACTTTAGGGTAAATGTAATCATTTCTGAACGCCACACTTGTCCTAAACTCCAGTCCAGCTGTGATGTTGCATGATGTCTTTGTGTTTCTGCTCCTTGTCGTCGTCGACGTCGTTGTTGTCGTCTTTGCAGCTGAGAACAAAAGCGCCTCCACTTTAGCAAAACTCACGCTGTGATCGAAATGTGAAGGGGGTTTTAGTGCAGTAGCTGTTTGAAGAGGAGGAGGAAGAAGAGTGAGAAACGGCTCATTTGTTTTGAAGAATGTGATTTAAAGTGTCTGTTTCAGGAGAACAGACTCCTGTCGGTAGATGGATGAGGATGAAGAGGAAGAGGAGGAGGAGGAGGAGGAGGAGGACCTGTGGCTACCATCTTTCTCCCTCTGATGATAAAGGTCTCAATGTTTTGTTTGTTGTTGTTTTGGTTTTTTTGTCATCACTTCGGCCCAATTTCACTTGATGACACATATTTCAACTCCAACTGAGACAAAACTTCACAGAATCACTTCTGCCATGTTCAGGAGTTTACAACTAAAAACACATAAGGTTAAAGAAAATAAAAACAAAAATATATCAGACACACTTGGTTTTACATTGCCTCACATACTGAAACATGTAGCCTATCACTGCAGGAATGAGATTTAAACTTAAACAGGACGTATACTGAGCATTTGTCAGCAAAATTAAATCAGTAAAAGTTCAATGCTGAATCAAACTACAAGTTAAAAGTTTTAGATTGAAGTCCTGTGACTGTGGTGTGGTTTGTTTGGAGCTTTTTATCCAAACCTAACAATACAAAAAACTGTTTAAGTCATGCATCTTTGAGTTCATACACTCAAAAAAAAAAAAAAACATAATATAAGATGGACTCAAGTCAGTATTTTATTAAAATAACACAACTGGCTCAATAAACTTTTAAAAATGCAGTATAAAAAAAACTGGATAACTGGCTTTTATTTTGAAAATCTATGTTTTGGTCTTTCGTATTCTGCAAAATGTCACTTAAATAAGAGCTGTTGCACTTGAACACATACTTTCTTTTCCAAAGGGAATAAAATAACATGAATATAAATGAGCTGCATTGATAAAAAAAACGGAAGATGTTTACATGACGCCAGTGTTAGTGAGACTTGTGTTCATGTTAAAGTGTATAAATATATAAATGTAACACTCAAATCTGTGTGTATGTCTTAAACCCTTCACACTCTGAGCTTCTCCTTTAACTCACGCTGTGTGTGTGTCCCTTGTTTCCGTGGCTACGACGCGTCAGGGAACCGAAACATTATGAATCATATTCAACAAGTTCCCATATGAGACAGTGAGGGATGGAGTGAAATCGATCTAAATTCATCTTCAGGCCTCCTGGTCTCCTCGTGCCTGCAGACTGCATGATGTATGAGGCTGCTGACAGTTCAGCTGCTGCCTCTCATCTCCTGATCATTCTGGGATGTGGAAATCTCTCATGTTGGACCGTGCAGGTCTCTGATTGGAATTAGTCCGACTGAGAAATCTGTGCAGGAAAAAGAGGTTATAAAACAAAAACAAAGCAGCTTTTCCAGTGATTCTGCTTCAGTTTTGAGTCTTTATTGAATCTACAGATTTCACATTTTGCATCATCACCAGCATGAGCAATATATCAGCCAATGATTATTGATTTTAACCTTATTGTTGGTTCATGTTTGTTGCAGAGTCTGACTTCAGCAGGCTTCTTTAGATTAATGCTCGTTATATGTATATTCTATTTCTAATCTATCTGACAGAAATAGTCATTAAAGCGCCACCGTCTGCACAGGCAGCTGCTGAAAGGGTTAAAAAATGATATCACATCTATATTTATCCACATCTGTATCGTATCCAGATTCAGCTCAGACCTTTAAAGATGTTGGTCTTATGTAATGTAATGTAACTATCAACATGCAGGCTTATTTGTGCAAAATATTGTATTTTCTACAATACATTATGCTATGTTTATGTTTTAACCAAAAAAGTATCTTCACACATCACATCACTGTTATAAACCAATGAACTTTTATGTAGCTGCTGCCAAACAACATCATTCACTGACTGTGTTTCAAATCTATGGTAAAAACTCAAGAAAGAAAGTGAGAGCTGGTCAGAAAGAGAACGAAAATTTGGACTGCAATCAATTTATAACATGAACTTTTAACAAACCTGTGTCTTTATATGAACTCCTATTACAGATGGCGTTCAAAGGACTTTCCTCCTCCATATTGTTGGACTTCCCTCAATCAATACACTTTAAAGAGCATGATCTACCTACTTCTCTACAAACAACATAGATTTTAAATCTGTAAATATATTTATTTTATTTCAATTTTCATGTAAATTGCTCATAGTCAATCCCAAGACTGTGCAGACAATGGTGTTATTTATATGGAGAAGGTGTCCAACCATCTCCTGCACGATGTTTAACTGGCATTTTATCTTATTTTTAATATGTAGAATGCACAAATAACACAATATAAATCTAATCAGGCATAATCTAGTGCTGTGATGGACAAACATTTTGAAGATTATTCAAAAGGCCATCGTAACATGATAACATGTCTGCAGAAAGGGAAAGCAAGATGTCCTGCAGTGGTCATGCACATGCGACACGGACGGTGCATCATCACCATCATCATCATCATCATCATCGAGCTCTGGTTCCTGATTAAAATTCACAATCAGTTGTGTGTTTCTGTCCTCAGCTCCGATCTGGAGGGTGTGTCTGACCTTTGTTTTTAATGAAGTTGAGTTTTTCAGAAGCACCCGAGGTTCAGACAACAAACCTGAGCCTGAGAGTCAGAGCATCCTCTTCCTCCTCCTCCATGTTCTCCCACAGCGAGTTATAGCACACACAGCGCTGCAGCCTCTGTAATGCAACACACACATTGTGCGCAGTGTGTGACAACATCGATGAAGCCGCATGTGTGTGTGTGTGTGCGTTTGTTTGTGTGTGTCTGTCTCTCGCCGCCGACAAACAAAACTTATCAATCTTGTTTTCTCCCCCTCACTGTGCCCGCGGCTTCACTGAATTAACTCACTCACACAACAGAGATATGTAAACAGAGAATGAGATGGATTTCAGCCGTCGCCGAGGACGACGAGGAGGAGATTTCTGCACACCGGCCAAAATCAATACAGAATACAAAGTGGACGGTAAAAGATGCCATGGAGGCCGGAGGAGGGGAGGGGGGAACAGGCCGCACTGATGACATCATCATCTTTTAATATGACCAATATTAGCCAAATGATGCCATGTTATAGGCTACAACAAGTAGTTCCAACCAAGCGATCTGATTGGTCAACAAGACATTTAGAACGTGCCATGTGATGTTTTATCCATCTCCATGGTAACCATCCATCCATGGATTCTTAGTTTTATTATTTTAAAAAGGTTATGTCTCTCATGAAAATAAATCAACCTCCTGTAAAGTGTTTTCCTAGATGCCAAACTCAAATTTTAGTTTATTTTAATTAAATAACCATTTTTTAGTGAATATGCTGTAAACTGCCCCGTTTGTCAGTCGGAGAGACATTATTGTGACCGCGGTGAAAATATTTGAATATTTCATTGGATAAAATGGAAGAGAGATGTTTCTCTTTGTCTCTCTTTGCAAATTTGGGGCTTTTAAATAATCTGGAGTAATGGAAATGTCCGGGTTTCCCCATCATCACCATATTGATTTAGTTCATGAAAGTCCGAGACTGTGATGATAAAACATGAAAAACCTTTCAAATTTGAGAGCAAATTGTTATTTTGTTGGTAATAGTTGTATAATCACAATATTACCCGAGAGCTATGTGATATAAAATGTATATGAAAATCAAAGCTGCATCAGGAACCACCTATAGATGCAATATGACCCAAGAGGGTGTGCTTTAGCGTCTATAGGTGGTTGCTGATGATGCAGTTTTGATTTTTATGTACATTTTTACATCCGTGAATACACGTATACATCATTATCATGCACCCACCACCACCAGATCTCATATTCAGTTGCACAAACATAATGTAACACTCGACAGCATCACGGAGGTTGTACGTCTCTCTCACTCACATATAAAACTAAATGCACACTCAATCTTTCCTGTTTACAGCAGCAGCGGCGGCGGCGGCTTGGGGAATTACTTCACACACACACACACACACACTCAACTCCACACTCCTGAGTCGACATGGAAACCAAACGGCTTCTTCGCACCACTTGGGAAATGGGAAATCAGTCCGAGGCCGAATACAAGATTTCATGGTTTAATTCATCGCGGCAGCTTCACATGTTTTGTTTTTTTTCTCCTTCTTTCTTCCTCAGCAGCGTCGCAGCGGCGTCGCCCGCTCGCCCGCCGCCCTAACGTTGATACACGTGTACGGCCTTGTTTTAAGCAGCAATCCTTCAGAGGCAATTGGCCCTATCCGCCGAGCCACCACTTCCTGTGCCACCCGGTAACAGCTTTCCCAGGCCTCTGATAGGCTCCGACGCCAGATGGCTAACGATGATGGATAGTTTATTTACTGAGCCGAAACGAGGTTGTGGATAAATGTGGAAGAAGAAAAAACAAAAACTCTTCCTCCAGGCGAGGCTGATGCTTCCTCTGGTTTCTTTTGTTTCTTATGTCCTTGCAGCGTTTTTGTGTGTTTTTGCTTCTTGTTTAATTCATTTGCTCATCTCGTATTGTTGTATCGTCAAAGTTGCAGATTCACCTTTGACATGTGACACGTTGTTAGTGTTGACCTTTGTGTGTTTACCTGCATGGCCACATCCAAGCCTGAGGTCGGAGTGTGTTTTTAGGTCACCAGGTCTGATTTGACCCCCATTTAGACGACTAGAGTGACCTCTGACCTCAACTTAAATTGGTCAGAGACAGTTTATTTACACATATGAACACAAACAACCACATGCAGGAGATATACAGTATCTGTGTAAATCTGCTGAGTCACTCTAACAGGTGTTGCAGCACAGCCTGAATCACTGAGCTCAACATGAAGATTTTTGGAGTCTAAAAGTTTTTCCCGCCCTTGAACAGATCCACAGTCAGAGTATAAAGCGTACAGCATGGATGACTCAGCATGAGACTGAGGTGCATGCAGAGTGCAACGCAGGTGATTTGCCGTAGCTACGATTTTACAGATGTTCCCTTAAACGCCTCACATGGACGCAGAAGACGGATGCAAACAAAAATACCGGAGTTTATCTACCTGGCAACAACATCGCATGAGTCGTTTTAGATCCTTTATGTGACATTTGAGGACGTTCTCCTGACAGTAATCCCCTATGACAGATCATGATACCTCCTGTAAAACTAAAATACACAAAAAGAAGGTGCATTAAAATGTTAAAACGACTTCCAATACAGCTACAGTACCCTAACTGCTGCAATCATAAGGCCCACTAGCTTGATGCTAAAATGCAATATAAAATGCCATAGACAGGCTAATGAAAATTAGCATTGCAAACAAGGCAATTTAAAACCAATAAGCGATTGTTTTAACTTAAAGAGTTAGCCTAGCATAGTTAAGCTAAAAATCCTGCACAGTTCCTCTTTAGTAAAGGTGAAATCGTGCACGCCAGAGGAAGGCAGCCATGAATGTGCTCAGATGGTCTCAAGAGTTTGTTTTTTCTTGTTTCTCCAAATCTAATCTTTAATCTCCAGGTGCAGCATCTCTGCCTCCATGGCATAACTTCAATGCAGGCTGCATGTGCAATAAATATATATATATTCACGTTTTATTGATTCTCCTCACACTGTGGTCAGATCTCTGTGTTCTTATCAGGTGGGCGTAACAGACGGACACGATGCAGGTCCCAGATCAGTCGAAGTCTTACTGCTGCTGCTGCTGCAGGGCTCATCTGTGTGTAACCTTCTTCTAAGTCTTCTCTGGTTCTATCTGCTCACTAGGTTCGAATAAGGAGACTGGCAGTAGCGCTAAACTTAATAGCATTAATCTCCCACTTCACATAACACACAAATCACAGATTATGGTTTGAACGTTTATATTCAAGTGTATTCAACTCTGTTTTTTTTCGTTTAACTGTTCAGGTTTGCACAAAAATTAAATTCAGTTCAGTTCACATTAATTAAATTCACAGCACAGGTAAGTACCGGTATAGAAAATAATAAAGAAAAATAAAAAAAGTGTCTCTTTCCCCTTTAATGGGTTGAATTGTCCTTTTTATTCCCTGTTTTTCCTCTGTTTGTTTCACTTTATTTATTGTCTTTCAGGGTCTCCATGGATTACTGTTTTTTCAGTTTCTTAGTCAGTTTCTTCTTAGCAAAAAAATGTAAAAAAAAATAGAAAAAATAGAAAAAAGTCAAAAAAAATACTGAGATCTCAGAAAACAAAGTGCAAATGAAATTTGTGACTCCTCAGGACCGAGTCCTGTCCTACCACACTGATACTGGTCCCGATGAACCAAGAGTTTCCATGCAGCATGGCTTGACACGGGTCACGGTTGAACCAAGAGCCTCCACGCGGCAACGGCGGTGGTGTGGATCACAGTTGAATGGAAGAATTCGTCCCTCAAATAAACCAGCCTGCATAACATGCAGCGTAATTATTCATCAGCTTAATTGACGGTCTTTAGCTTTTTTTCAGTGTACATTAAACAATACAGCTTCATTAAACGAAATGTAAACAACGCAACAATACAAAACACATGAAATGCTACATTATTTTAGCACTTGAGCTACGGCGACGGCTGTGGAGCCGGGCTTGGCCTTGTTTACAGGCCGCAGCTGAGCTAACAGCTCGTTAAATTGCTACACGTTCGTTACGGTAACACACAATAACATCGTATCATCACAGTATCATGAAAAAACATTTCACAGTATCATTAAGCATTTTGACTATTCTGGCTGGCTTTCTTTCTTGTGTACTAGACCAGAATGATACTGCTAATTGAGCTAATGAGCTATCGGTGGAGCTAACTCACCAAAATAGTTCCCGAAAAGCCTGGGTAAACACTCGTCCGAGTCGCTCCCAGGATCGGTTTCGCTTTCGCCAGGTAGGTTTCTCTTCACACTCACTCTCTAACAACAGTTTTATCACAACTTCACAAAATATTATCACATTTGGCCGCCGAACAGGACACTTTGCTCTGCGGCTGCATGAGGCTTCTCCTTGCTCTGTTCCTCCTGGTCTCTGTGTCTCTGCACCTTCACACACACCGAGGCCTGCAGGTGATGCGTTCAGGTAAGCTCGGAAATTACACTATCGGACGAGAAACAACTACGATGCAGGAAAACAATGATGCATTTGAGGAAACTAGTATTTCTGAGTGTTGTAATTCTAACCAGGGTTACACTCTCCCCCTCTAGACTGCATGAGTCCCTGCATGCATACCTGCCCCTACAGGTACAGATACGTGCGAAATGGCAGCTCCTAAAGCCTGAAAGAATGAACTGATGGCCAAAGTTAAAGGCTCACCCAGCTCATCATAAGTGAGTTTCCGAGGCGGACGTCTCTCTCTAACAGAACGCCGGACACTTGTGTTCTCAGACTCTAGACTCTCAGATGTTACATTGTCAGTGTCTACAACTACAGGGTCTGTGGTGATGAGATCTGTGTCCTCTGTAACAGGTGAGATGTGTGTCATATCAGGTTCTGGAATGTCAATAACAACATGGTCTGGGGGACTACAGTGTGAAGTAGGATGTGTAACTGAACTACTACTCTCAGAGCTGACAAGAGGGGTTTCTGGTTGAAGCTCATGAGTAGGTCTCTCAGGTAAGTGTGTAGAGCTCTGGGGCACAAAAGAAGGGGTGTCAGGGTTTAATACCCTGGAAGCTGGTTGAGGCTCACTGAAGCCTCCTTCCCTCTGTAGGAAAGGACCCCTAGTGATGATTTCTGGTACCCATGGGCTTGGATACAGTTCATCCTCGTCACTGTACGACTCGTCCTCCTGACAGTCGTCATCCTCTTGTGTGTCTTTTGTTGCTTTGTCCCGCAGTTTCATTTTCCTTGACGTGTCAGGGGGAGAATTGTGCTCTCTGATCTCCGTTACAGGTAGGAACCCGCATGGCAGAAGAAGATCTCTGTGCAACGTGCGGTGCGGACCCTCCCCTGTTTCAGGTTTGACTACGTAAACAGGACTTTCTCTTATTCGTCTGACAACGACATGGATTTTCTGTTCCCACCGGTCGGCTAATTTGTGTTTTCCCCTGATATTCACGTTTCTCACTAAGACCCTATCGCCCTCTAAGAGTTCAGCTGCTCTGACCTTCTTGTCAAACCTAGCCTTATTCTTCCCTCCCATCTTCTGGAAGGTTTTAGCAGCTAACGAGTAGCTCTCTTGTAAGCGCTGACGAAGGCCCTTGACATACTCTGAGTGGGTCTTGTGGTTCCCCATATCAGGGTGGATTCCCAGGACAAGATCAATTGGCAATCTGGGCTGCCTACCAAACATTAGTTCATAAGGCGAAAAGCCTGTTGTATCGTTTCGCGTACAATTGTATGCGTGAACCAATGGTTTGACAAAATCTCTCCAATGGTATTTGTCTTTCTCTTCCAGGGTACCTAGCATACCAAGGAGCGTCCGGTTGAACCGTTCCACCGGGTTTCCCCGGGGGTGGTATGGGGTGGTACGGACTTTGTCTGCTCCTATCAGTGTGCAGAGTTCTCTGATTGTCTTAGATTCAAAATCTCTGCCTTGGTCGCTGAGCAGACGACTGGGGAACCCGTAGTGAACGATAAAGTTTTCCCATAAAGCCTTAGCGACAGTTTTGGCTTTCTGATCTCTAGTCGGCACTGCCACAGCAAATTTTGTAAAGTGGTCAGTGATGACTAAAATGTTTCTTATGTCTCTGTTATCCGGCTCAAGGGATAAATAATCCATACAGAGAAGCTCGAGCGGGTAAGTAGCGGAAATGTTTTCCAAAGGTGCGGCCTTTTTTCCTCCTGAAACAGCGTTCGCACTTTTTGCATTTTTCCTCGATGTCTCTGGCCATTTTTGGCCAGTAGAACCTGGCACGAGCAAGATGAAGTGCGCGCTCAGAACCAAGATGGCCGACATCATTATGCACTCCCTGCAGTGCTCTCTCTCTGAACTGTTCAGGTAAGACCAACTGGTAGACAAGATCGCCACGTTCAGACCACTTCCTGTATAGGACATCATCCCTGAGTTCGAGTTTTTTCCATTCCCGGAGAAGGAGTTTGACATCAGGAGGTTCAAGGTTTGTTTCTCTGAAACTGGGTTTTACAGCTCTCCTCACGAAGGTGATGACACGTGAGATAGATGGATCATTATTTTGAGCATCGCACCAGTCAGAGTTGGTCATGGATGGTAAGGTGTCTTCGCCAAAAACATCAGGTACAATAGAAGGATCAACGACCAGCGACTCTGCAACGACTGGTTGCTCTGAACGATGGTAGTGTTCACCTTTAAGTGTCACAAGGTGACGTTGACACAGGGCAGAGAACACTTCATGACCCATGTCATCTCCCGTCTCCGTGAGCCGTTTTTTCATGTCCTCGATCCTCTCTCTTTCCTTAGTGAAAGCTTCATCCTCGAAAGGCGGACCTTGAGGTCGCCGGGACAACCCATCTGCATCGCGGTTGGCCTGCCCTGCTCTGTACTTGATGGTGAACTGGTAAGTAGAAAGAGCGGCCAACCAGCGATGTCCAGCAGCGTCTAACTTTGCAGATGTCAATATGTATGTGAGGGGATTGTTGTCGGTAAGTACAGTGAAACTTGAGCCATAAAGGTAGTCATTGAATTTCTCACAAACCGCCCACTTTAAGGCCAAGAATTCGAGCTTGTGAGTGGGATAGTTTCTCTCGCTCTTGGAAAGACCTCGACTGGCGTACGCGACAACTCTGAGCTTCCCCTCCTGCTCTTGGTAGAGCGCAGCGCCCAACCCATCGCGACAAGCGTCAGTATGGACAACATACGGCAGTTGCGGATTCGCAAAGGCAAGTATGGGCGCAGACGTCAATTTCTCGATCAGAGTTCTGAATGCATTTTCACACTCGGGAGTCCACTCCTCACCAAGTGGTGCATTTGGGCTCACAAGAGGCGTGGTGCGTTCCCTCTTGTACACTTTGCCTCTCTTCTTCGGTGGGTAATAGCCTGCTGTCAAGCTATTAAGAGGTTTGGCTATCTGGGAATACCCATCGACGAACCGCCGATAGTAACCAGCAAAGCCTAAAAAACATTTTAGCTCTTTCCTGTTCAAAGGACGAGGCCAATCTCTCAAGGCGGATACCTTGTCAGGGTCTGTATGAACTCCCCGTGCATCGACGACGTGACCAAGATACTTGACTGATGTCTTAAAGAAGTGACATTTTTCTGGAGAAAGCTTAAGACCGTAGTCCTTAAGACGGTTGAGCACCTTCATGAGCCGTGCTTCGTGTTCTTCCAATGTATCTGAAAAGACAATCAAGTCGTCGAGGAACACCAATACCTCATTGAGGTGCAAGTCGCCGACACACCTCTCCATAAGGCGCTGAAAGGTGCTTGGCGCGTTCGTGACACCCTGCGGCATGCGATTGAATTCGAAGAAGCCGAGGGGACAAGTGAAGGCAGTTTTAGGCTTATCTTCTTCAGCCATTTCAACCTGATAATAACCAGATTTAAGGTCCATGACTGAGAACCATTTAGCGCCGCTGAGGGCCGTAAAGGTCTCCTCAATGTTCGGAAGAGCATATGCGTCTCTGATGGTTCGAGCGTTAAGCTTCCTGTAGTCGATGCATAGTCTGATTGAGCCATTCTTTTTCCGCACCAAGACTACTGGCGACGCGAAAGGGCTCTGAGACTCTTTGATGATTCCTGCGTCGAGCAGTTCTTTCAGATGTTGCTTGACCGCTTCCCTGTCGCTGGGATGAATAGGCCTTGGCCTCTCCTTAAAAGGAGTTTCGTCATGGAGCCTGATGTGATGTCTCACAGCAGTGGTGTGACCATGTGACAGGTCATCCACAGCAAAGACTTCTGAAATGGACCTAAGCTTGGTGGTGATGCGGTCTTTCCATTGTTCAGATATCGGCGAATCATCGAGATTGAACTTGAGGTTGTCAATGTCAGGTTTGTTATGACGAGAGTCACCTTGCTCTGGTCCAAGCGGTGTGATCTGCTGGGTTGCACATATTTGAGCAATAATGCGTTTCGGCTGCAACGTAACATCGTGGTCACTAAGGTTACGCAGGACGACAGGAACCTTGCTGCTGGACTTAAAGGGGATGTCCATTAGCGCAGCTTCAAGGAACACGCCACCTGGCAACCCATGACGTTCGTTGGGTTCAAGAACAAATGTGCTTTGAGTGTTCTTTTTCAGCCTGACATCACCTGTGACGCAGCATTTTTGTTTTGCAGGGATGGTGATGGGATTTTCTCCATGTAACCTGACAGGATGTGCATGGTTGTCGAGGTCACGCATCCGGGCAATGTGCTGGAAGATCACTGCAAGATCTCTGGAGGTGAGTTTGCGAATGAACTCTGGACCATCTTGTTCAAGTACTTTGTCATAGAGTCGTAATAACACATTCGTACCAATCAACAGGGGCGTCCTGCTGTTGAACTGACACTCTGGTACTACAAGTGCTAACACAACTAGTTCTTCTTCCCTGCCAGGAACGGACAGAGGGAAGGTGACACGAGCTTCTATGTAGCCAAGATAGGGGACTTGCTGTCCACCAGCTCCCTCGATTTCAAGAAGAGCATGAACTGGATGTACAGGTAAGTGAGACAGATGGTTCTTATGGAAACACTCGGACACTGTTGTGACTTGTGATCCGGTGTCCATGATGGACTCACACCGTACACCCTCAAGGAAGACAGAGGCTACACAACGAGGACCTACAAGTCCTGGGGGTAAAGATCGCTCTGTGCTATGGTAAGTATCAGTCATTGTTTGTGTCATAACTTTCTTTTGTGTTTCAGCATCATTAACTGATCTGTTGGGACAGGGGTTATCCTCAACTACAGCTCCTGGATGTCCCATTGCAGAAGCTGCTGCTAGTTTAAAGCAAATGGGGAAGCAGCTTGCTGAGCTAAAAACTTATCCTGCCTTTCTCTAAGTTCTGCATTTTTCTTGCGAACTAGTGTGGGGTTGGGTTCGTTTGAGCAGTGAGCAGCAATGTGGTTGTCTTCCCCACACTTAAAACAAAACCACGGCCTGGGCATCCCAGGCACCTTAAAGGGTCTCCTCATGTTATTACTACTGATTGCGAAGCAGTCGTTCTTTTGAGTACCCTCGCTCGCTCTCTGATGTTGTGCTAGCTTTTCAACTTGTTTTGTCAGTTCAGCTATTTTGTTCTCAATGTTAGAGGTTTCAGCTTGCTTTGGTTTTACCACTGGGTGGGGGTTACTGTCATGAGCGAGGTTCTGTGGGTTTTTGCTTAGCTTTTCTAGCTGTTTAGTTAGCTCATTCACTTTCTTTTCAAGTTTTGATGTCTCATTTTGTTTTGTGTTAGGCAATGGGACAGGCTCACAGTCATAAGAGGGCATATCAAAAACATGGTGGGCATACATGTTAGCTTTTGAAGCACCTAAGTGTTTCTTCATCCTGTCTAGCTTTGCTGAACGACGGTCCTCCTCAGTTCTCAACATGAGGAGGAACTCGGGGAATGTTGGCGGATTGCTCCTTTTGCACTCTAACTGTAGACCTATGATGATGCTCTGATCCCAACAGCCCCTACAGAATTGTCTGAGCAAGTGGTCGTTGGAATTTTCAGCTGAGACTCCCCCTCTAGAAATTGCCCTTGAGAGGAGGCTATGGAGCCTGTTCAAGTATGCTGATGGCTTCTCTCCATTGTTTTGGTTAGAGCTGAGAAATGCAGCGAATAACTCCTCCCCATCCTCCACGACACCAAAAGCAGAATCAAGTTGAGTGACATAAACGCTTGGTGGTGAAGAAATGCCAAGAGGCTTCACGACATCAGCTGCTGGACTCAGCAAGCTCTCAAGAATCCTTCTCACCTTGTGAGCGTCGTTCAAGGAAGGTTCGTTAAGGAGAAGATCAGCTTGGGTGCGCCACGTTTCATAATCCACCTCACCATTTGGTCTTGGCATCCGTCCAGAGAAGGTGCGCATCCTTATTTGTGGGGATGATGAAGTGGTGGACTCACTTCGAATGACATGCTCCACAATCACTTTCTGGATCTGGGGGGGATTAAAAACATTCTCACTGACGTGGGCTGGGCTCATTGGTAAATAAGTTTGAATAATACACTAGCAGGTGCACTATGAACATGTGTGGGCTCTGCAGGTTCATTTTGTTCATTATTAGATGTGTTGACATTTTGAGTTGCATGTGGCGGTGTAGCACTACTGTGTACAGTCTGTGATGTGCTCTGGTTTCCCTGCAGCTCTTCCTGAAGCACATTCAAGAAGCCTGCCCTGCCACTACCTGCGACAGACTGCAACTCACCCAGGTATCTGCGAGCTATCTCCCTCCCCATCTCTTCCTGACAAACATCTCTAATGGTTCTCGCAAACCACGACACAGCAGGGTCCTTTGGACTTGGTAAGGTACCCAAGGTAATGGGGTCGATTCTAGAGATAGACCTGTCAGATGCGTACTGGATCAGGGCTCTACCCTCTGGTTGTCCTGATTCATCAGGGATTCTGACTATTTTAGAAATGTCTCCATTAACTTTGAATACAGTATCGATTTCTTCATCTGTGTAATCTGATCCTATACCTGTCACATATAGGGAGTTCTGACCGTTAACCTCAAAACGGTTGCAAATATCCATATCTGACTCAGTGAACTCAAATTTCAAAAGGTGCGTATTGTGGGGTGGAAGATCAAAAAGCTACTATTAACCAATCTCCTGGCTGGCTCGCCACTTTTATGTAACCTTCTTCTAAGTCTTCTCTGGTTCTATCTGCTCACTAGGTTCGAATAAGGAGACTGGCAGTAGCGCTAAACTTAATAGCATTAATCTCCCACTTCACATAACACACAAATCACAGATTATGGTTTGAACGTTTATATTCAAGTGTATTCAACTCTGTTTTTTTTCGTTTAACTGTTCAGGTTTGCACAAAAATTAAATTCAGTTCAGTTCACATTAATTAAATTCACAGCACAGGTAAGTACCGGTATAGAAAATAATAAAGAAAAATAAAAAAAGTGTCTCTTTCCCCTTTAATGGGTTGAATTGTCCTTTTTATTCCCTGTTTTTCCTCTGTTTGTTTCACTTTATTTATTGTCTTTCAGGGTCTCCATGGATTACTGTTTTTTCAGTTTCTTAGTCAGTTTCTTCTTAGCAAAAAAATGTAAAAAAAAATAGAAAAAATAGAAAAAAGTCAAAAAAAATACTGAGATCTCAGAAAACAAAGTGCAAATGAAATTTGTGACTCCTCAGGACCGAGTCCTGTCCTACCACACTGATACTGGTCCCGATGAACCAAGAGTTTCCATGCAGCATGGCGTTGACACGGGTCACGGTTGAACCAAGAGCCTCCACGCGGCAACGGCGGTGGTGTGGATCACAGTTGAATGGAAGAATTCGTCCCTCAAATAAACCAGCCTGCATAACATGCAGCGTAATTATTCATCAGCTTAATTGACGGTCTTTAGCTTTTTTTCAGTGTACATTAAACAATACAGCTTCATTAAACGAAATGTAAACAACGCAACAATACAAAACACATGAAATGCTACATTATTTTAGCACTTGAGCTACGGCGACGGCTGTGGAGCCGGGCTTGGCCTTGTTTACAGGCCGCAGCTGAGCTAACAGCTCGTTAAATTGCTACACGTTCGTTACGGTAACACACAATAACATCGTATCATCACAGTATCATGAAAAAACATTTCACAGTATCATTAAGCATTTTGACTATTCTGGCTGGCTTTCTTTCTTGTGTACTAGACCAGAATGATACTGCTAATTGAGCTAATGAGCTATCGGTGGAGCTAACTCACCAAAATAGTTCCCGAAAAGCCTGGGTAAACACTCGTCCGAGTCGCTCCCAGGATCGGTTTCGCTTTCGCCAGGTAGGTTTCTCTTCACACTCACTCTCTAACAACAGTTTTATCACAACTTCACAAAATATTATCACATTTGGCCGCCGAACAGGACACTTTGCTCTGCGGCTGCATGAGGCTTCTCCTTGCTCTGTTCCTCCTGGTCTCTGTGTCTCTGCACCTTCACACACACCGAGGCCTGCAGGTGATGCGTTCAGGTAAGCTCGGAAATTACACTATCGGACGAGAAACAACTACGATGCAGGAAAACAATGATGCATTTGAGGAAACTAGTATTTCTGAGTGTTGTAATTCTAACCAGGGTTACATGTGCAGACGTCAGTATGAGGTCGTGTCTAACGACCTGTCAGCTCTGTGCACATGGACCCGACCACAGTGTGTTGGACTGTGCACCTGCATTAACATCTGTTATTCTGATAAGAAAAAAAAACCTGCAGTTTCGTCTGTGATGAGGAGGAACCGTAAATAAAGAGGGGACGAAAGAGCACAAAGGAAAACAGAGAGCAGGTGATGATGGAGAGGACGAGAGGAGGAGAGACTGCTGCTGCCAAGGTAGGGGGTAAAAAAACATGGCGAACACTGATTACTACACACACACAGGAACCAACACCGAGGGTCTCAGATGGTGACAAGACACCACTACAAATCTGCTTGGATTCTGCTGGGAGCAATATGAAAGCTCCATGTCAAACTCACACACACACACACACACACACACACTCATGCACTCACAGACACACCAGTCTGTGGGATTTAATTGGGTCCTTTCAGTTTACCACTGAGTTGACGGCTCAAAGCAATTACAGACACAGACAGTCCCCGGCGCACCACTGAGGAGCGCTTGATTTTCAGACAGCCACACCTGAGGGGCACTTGTCATCTGTAACCTCGGCGGCAGAGGGGGTGCTTGTTTTGTTGACAAGCACCACTGTCGAGCACTTGTTTTACAAAACACTCTGTGAAGGGTGCTTGTTTTCTTACATACCTGAAAACCGTTCGTTCGCTGTTACGTTGCTGGGCGACCGGCCGCGGCGGGACGGTCGGCCCACGGCGTCACTGTGAGGCGTTCAAGGACCAGCTGACAGCGGTGGTGGGAGGGGAATCTGATTCTTCATTGCAATGGATGAATCCTCAATTTCCTCATAAAAGCCCAGATACTTTGGGCTTAATGGCCTTTTTTTTTCTCAATTTTTATGATATTTTACAACAGGCTACAACATATTTCTCGTATTTTTCATCGACTGGAGCTGCACAGTTAAAAAAAATATTAATAAAACATGACCAAGTGCATCTTTTTCAACTTATTCCTACAAATCATATTCTCGAAATGTAACTATGTGGGGAAATGTTTCAGAAATAAAATCACATCAGCATGATTTTCATTTTCTATTTTTCTTTTTTGGTTAAAAATTGAAAATCATTCCTGTCACTTATATTATATTTGCAATATCTGCCAAAATAGTTGCACTATTCTTCACCAAGACCCAATGTACAAACTATGAATACAAAATGACCACACTTTATATTTTATTCTCTCTTGCTGTCTATTTTTTCTGGTGGAAAGTGTCCGATCATTTGTTTCATTTTTTGTTTGTAACTTAACTTGAAGGGAAACTACAAGTCTGGTCTCTTCTCCTCTGTGTTGCTAACCCTCCTCTCGGCCATGTTCATTCATCTACACAGTGAAACTTGCAAGAAATTAATAAATAGAGCGCTACATAACTTTATATATCATATACGATGTTACAATGTGTATATTTGTGTAGTTTCATCTGTCTTGAAGAAAAAAATCCACTTAAGTTAAACTAAACTATGCAGCTTTAAAATCAAAGATAATTAATTATAAATATGATTTCCTTCCTTCAGTTTCTCCCTAAAGCTTTGTAGAGTTCTTTCTTTACTTCCTATTATGTTACAGTTGTGTGTTTCAATATGAACTAAGAAACTCCCCCTGTGGATGTAGTGGTAAAAAAAAAAAAACACTGAAACACGTCCAAGTAGAAATAGTCTTTTGGTTGACCAGCAGATTTAACAGGAAACGGATCCTGACGGAGGATCCCAGGTGTGAGCGTGGAAGAGCAGTAACGACAACAACAACCAACAACACAAAAAGCAAAAACGTATTAAAGTGAAATGTGACAGAGATCTGTGGACGGCTGCGACAGCTCAGAGCGTGTGATGTACAGAATGAGGAGGAAGACGAGGCCGCTGAAGAACACTTGTTCTGTAACAGCAGCATCGCTGAGAGGCCTTTCATTCCTACACAGGGACAGCTGATAGAGGGGGGGGTGATTGGTGCGCACAATCACTGGTGAGGGACGCTTGATTTATATACACACACACATACCGCTGAGGGACACTTGTGATAGTTATTTATTTATTTACTATCTCTGTGTGTGTGTGTGTGTGTGTGTGCTACCTTTGATAAACAGACACATCCGAGCGAGGACTTGATTTTCTCAACAGCCGCCTCTGAGAGCCACTTGTCGCTCATAACCTTTGTGCAGCGGGGTGTGCTTGTTTTGTTGACAGGCGCTGCCGCCGCTCAGGAGCACTTGTTATATTGTTATATAGGTGAGAGGCTCCTGTTCTGCTGGTACAGTAGGTGCTGCTGCAACAAGAGGCCAGAGAACAAAAATGTTGGAGAGAAATAAAAGAAAACTTAAATTTTGCATTAAATTGCACCACTTGGAATAAACAGGACATAATAATGATAATAATGAGATTTTTTTTTGGATTATTCCAGCAGAGTGATGGCCATTATCCAAAAGCACAAATTACTTCAGCTGTGCCATTTACGGCTCGGGAGGCGTCGCCGTGAGGTCGCTGCCTCCTCCATCGCCGCTGCTGCCTGTGTGTGAGCAGCAGCTTTCCTCGAACAAAACATACAAACTTTGAACCTCAGAGTAATTAAACAGGTCTTATCTTCCACTTGTACACACGGCAGCAGCCAAAAAGAGCCATCTGGCATTAGAGACGCTTTTTTTCTCTCTTTAAATGAATTTTTTTTTTTTAAATGGTTGGTTTGATCATCTTGGATCATCAGCTACACAGATGAGAGCGGTCGCAGTGTCGACCACTGTCTTAGAAATAAACTTCCTGTATGTAGCTACTGTAAGCAGTTGTTAAAGGGATAGTTCAACATTTTGGCAAATTGGCCCATTGCCATAATCCCTATAGTCATAGCAGTAGGTTTGTTACCTTTAATTGTCAGTGCAAGCTGTTTTTAGAACGGCGGAGCAGAGCCGTGAGCTGCTCAGAGCTACGCTACGGAGGCTCATGGGATTTCTTGGTTTCCTTCATCAAACTCATCAAATACACAATCCAACAACTCCACAACGCTCTGGTGGACAAGTTGTGACCTGCACATTCACCACGCTATGGGATAATAACACAACGTTACCACACAGAGTTGATTTAGAGGGAAATTCATGCAAAACTGCTGATGCAGGTTCCTGTCAGGGACAGTTTTTCATCAAGCAGTCTCTGTATTGAAGGAATGTGCTTTTTCTTTGGGCTGGATTTGCAGGATTTTCTGAAATCCTTATTAATATCTGATTCTTATTTTGGCATAATAACATCATCATTTATCTCATCACATCAAAATACTAAGTAAAAACAAACTTAGATTCAAACGTTAATATCTTTGCTGTGGGATCTCATTGGCTATAGATAGAACAGAAGGAATTGGTAATGAATTTGTCACCGTACTTTTCACATCCTGTCATTAAGCCCTTGAACGCCTCGTGTGTTGAACCGGTCAGAGCTGTGAATACTTTAGAAAAACATCTTCTTTTTTTTTGCAGTTTTCCTGGCGCCGAGTTTCCTCCTGCTGGGCCACAAACCAGACTGAACAAAGGCTGAGCTTCTTCTTCTTCTCTGTCTTTTCTCACCTGCTAATTGGAGTGAGAGTTAAGATGTTAAATCCTGTGGAGGTGTTTAAGTGTTTCCCATGTTTTTCAGCTGCGTTCAGGTTCCTCCTCACAGCGGTGAGCTGACAGCTGCTCCTCCTCCTCCTCCTCCTCCTCTATCCACATGAAATCAAACAAATACATACAAAGGTGTTTTTATCTTTTTTCGTGTGTAAAGATCGTACCGGCCTCAGATACAGCTACAGCAGACACAATGCAAGTCATGCAGGTTTCCATGGCGACGCTGATAGACAACAGATGAATCCAACGCAGAGAGAGAAAAGCCACTTCAGCAGCAGCAGCAGAAGAGTCTGAGATGAAAGAGTGTGTGTGTGGATTTCAAGACACAGATCATTTCACAGTCCTAACACACCATTAGGTATGAGCAATCAGCGCACACACACACACACACACATACACACACACACACACTTACACAGAGAAATTGAAAGTAATGGAGAGAGAGGGAGAGATATGAAGAGACGGGATGATCAGTTCATACACAGCAGAATCTGAATGAGTCTGAGTGTGTTTCTACTTCTCTACATCCATCTATTTAAATAAATACATTTTATTCCACAAACATTTATCAAACATGTATCACATTTGCAACTATCTCAGACAAATCAATATTTATTTATAATGTTATATTTTCTTTCACCACTATCTGAACTCAGGCCTGTACAACTCTATATACTCATAATAATAATAATAGATTTTATTTGTATGTGGCCTTTCATGGCACTCGAGGTCGCCTCACAGAAAAATAAATACATACAGAACATCTCATAATAATAGGGTTATGGGTTCGATTCCCAGGAGTTTGCATGTTCTGTCCACAGTCCAAACAAAGGCACATTTCATTTCATTTCATTTTGGTGTATTCCATTCATGGTTTACATACTACACATGCATATTTACATAATGTACCCATGATCACCATAGATGAAAATGAGCAAGGTGAAGAAAAACGTACAGTTCCAGCTCTTTCTATGGTAGTGGAGTGGACTTTTCTTTTTCATTTTCTTAAACTGAGATATATTGTACAACTTTTCAGTTCTTTGCTTTGGGTTGATCTGTGACTCTAAATTGCCTGTAGTGCATGAATGTGTGTGTGTGTGTGTGTGTTGGTTCTGGCTGTGATTGGCTGCTGCATCCCCATGACCCTGCATGGATAAAGCTGTGTGCATGGTCGTATAGGTCGGTGCACACATTCATATACTATTCACACCCTGGTGGATGATTTGAATGACTGTGCAGCTTTCATGAACAGCTCCGTCCTGGAGGAACGACTCATGATGTTAATACACAGTCTCTGAACTCCAGATCAACCTTTTCTCTCTGTTACAGGTATGAAAGCAGGAAACGGGTCCAGCGCCATGCAGAGCTCTTTTCCCACAAGCTCGCTGCTTTTCAGCCATAGAGCTCATTCACAGAGCCAGACTGTCATTTTCAGCCGCTTCCCACTGGCTCACGGAAACCTTTGTCCCAGAGATAATGGCTCTGTTACAGGCAGCGCCAAGGGCGCCGCTGCGGCACAAAGACTTATTGACAAAGCTGAGTGTGGGCTCGGCCCCTGGAATGAAAAGCCTAATGTAAAAGGATTACCTTCAAATATTATTAATACGGCAGAGAGCAGCCGTGCGTCGATGAGAGGGCTCTTACATCCAAACTGTGTGCGTTTGACCCGCGGATGTTTGACTAATCAAAGAGAAAACAGCGTCATCGGTGGGAAACAGAACCGTCGTCATGTTCCCAAGCACTGTTCAATTCCCCGATGCTGCACAAACACATGAAGGTGTTTTTTCAGGCAGTGTGCACCATGATCTCTCACCTTCATGTGGCTGTCAGAGCGCTGCAGGGGTTAAAGGTCACCGTGTGGCTCACACCTCTAAAAACCCTCTGTTGCCTCAGACTGCCTGTGTGCAGATGGTCAGCCTCTCTCTCTCGCTCTGAAGAGACACAAACAAACAGAAAAAGTGGGAGAAACAGGAGGAACGCTCACAGAAACAGCAGACAGTGAATTAAAAAGGCCGAGGGCAGCGACACAGAGGACGAAGGAGGAGGAGGAACTCTGCTCTGTGAGTGTTTTAACCTTTAAACTACACAAACTCTTTAATAAAGCAGCTTTAAACTGGTCTCACTTTCCTCCAGTATCTTTTTAATATTTCCTAACTTTATTTGTCCCATGATCACATGATCCCAATAAAAACACTCTGGGGAGGGACTTGTCGTCGATATAGATTTGCAGCCAATAGATTTTAGACAATTAGACAAGGCCAAAACCAGGGTGTAGACATTGGGACCAAATGACAAATAAGTTCAGGAGTTTCATACTTTTTTTAATGAGACTGGGGGGTGGGGTATTTCCCACAATCTAGGATATTATTTTTTTTTGAATTGTTTAGAACATGGTGTGAGGACTCTCTCCCTGCTCCTCTCTGCTCCATCCTTCCTCTCTGCTCCATCCCTCTATCCCTCCTCTCTGCTCCATCCCTCTATCCCTCCTCTCTGCTCCATCCCTCCATCCCTCCTCTCTGCTCCATCCCTCCCTCTCTGCTCCATCCCTCCTCTCTGCTCCATCCCTCCCTCTCTGCTCCATCCCTCCTCTCTGCTCCATCCCTCCTCTCTGCTCCATCCCTCCCTCTCTGCTCCATCCCTCCTCTCTGCTCCATCCCTCCCTCTCTGCTCCATCCCTCCTCTCTGCTCCATCCTTCCTCTCTGCTCCATCCTTCCACCAGTTGAAGCAGAACTGATTCCAGAACCAGTTCAGAACCAGAACCAGACCGGTACCAGAATCGGTACCAGTACCAGAACCGATTCCAGAACCAGAACCAGTTCCAGAACCGGACCGGTACCAGAACCAGAACCAGAACCGGTAGCAGAATCGGTACCAGAACCAGTTCAGAACCGGAACCGGACCGGTACCAGAATCGGTACCAGTACCAGAACCGATTCCAGAACCAGTACCAGAACCAGTACCAGTCCCAGAACCGGACCGGTACCAGAACCAGTACCAGAACCGGACCAGTACCAGAACCGATACCAGAACCAGTACCAGTCCCAGACCTGGACCGGTACCAGAACCAGTACCAGAACCGGTACCAGTACCAGAACCGATTCCAGAACCAATACCAGAACCAGTACCAGAACCAGTTCCAGAACCGGACCGGTACCAGAACCAGAACCAGAACCAGTACCAGTACCAGAACCGATTCCAGAACCGGTACCAGAACCAGTACCAGTCCCAGAACCGGTCCGGTACCAGAACCAGTACCAGAACCGGGCCGGTACCAGAACCGATTCCAGTACCAGAACCGGTAACAGAACCGGTAACAGAACCGGTAACAGAACCGATTCCAGAACCGGTGCCAGAACCAGGACCAGAACCAGTACCATAACCGGTACCAGAACCAACACCAGTACCAGTTTCAGTCCCAGGACCAGGACCAGCCTCTGTTTCACCAGCAGCAGCACCAGGTCTGGGTCCAGTAACGCTCATAATTTATTCACAATAACTTTTCATACTATTTTAAATGAAATTGTCGTGCAAAATAAAGAAAAAGTGACATGAATTTGGCTTCAATCTAAAGATAAATAAGTGAACAATTAAGTCATGTGGATACAGCTTGAAGTGACATCATGCCGTCTTTAAGAAGAAGAAGGAGTTAAAATGAGACACTGAACGGCTCAATTTCTACCTCACACTCCTCAACAGCTGATGACTCCCTGTCCTCAGGAGGGAGGAGGTCCATTCATCTCACTCTCATTCTCCCCCCATGAAGTTTTTTTCTTCTTTCACTCTCTCGCCTCATCTTCTTCGTCTTCTTCAGGGGTCCTGGTTTTTTCATCTTGACCTCTCAGTCGGTGACTCTCAGGTCATTAGACGGCCATTTGTCAACGCCCGCACATCAAGCGCTGTGAGCTCTGCACTCATCTGCTGCCGGCCTCGCTCTCCGTCTCTCTCCACTTCAGACACACAGATCTCCCCCTCCTCCTCCCTCCTTCCCTCCCTCCCCCCTCTGTTATGTCGCCTCTCCACCGCTCTGTCGGCAGGCCTCAAGGCCTCGCGCTCGCTGCTTCTCATCTTCGCCCCCTCTATCGTTTTTCCCCAAAGTGCTGATGGACAGAAAACTACAAGCGAGGCCTGAGGGATGGCTGTGAGGCAGGAGGGAGAGAGAGAGAGAACGGATGAATGAGGGAGGAAGGGAAGGAGGGCAGATACGAGGATAAAGGAGAGACAGACATCGAGGATGGAGGAAACAATGACATGTCGCACAGAAAAGGACAAAGAGAAATACTGATGATGACGACAAGAAAATTAATTTTTCATTCACATACTGAAAGAATGCGGCGCTGTGGTGCAGGTTAGCATCATCACCTCGCTGCGTAGAGGTGCTGGGTTTATTATGTTCTCTCTCTCCAATTACCTTCACATAAATGACATTAAGGTGACACTTTAACTGCCTGTAGATATGAATTCATGGACAAGCTGTAATAACTTTTGGAAATCTAAATAATTTCTTGCATTTTCAACCAAATAAACTGAGTTAGTATTTCAAAAAAAGTGTAGCTACAAAGTTACGTTAGCATCAACATCTGTTTACGTACCTTCTCCAACTCACGGTCCTTTGAATAATCTTCAAAATGTTGGTCCATGACAGGCTGCTGAGCCTGATTAGATTTAGATTAGTTTATTTGCACATTAAAGATAACAAACAATGCCAATAATAAAGAGTTAAACATTGTGCAGGAGTCGGTTGGACACCTGTCTTGACTGGTATAATACTGAAAAGAGCAATTTAATGAAATGAAATAAGTGAAGCTACAAAGTAATGTCAGCATCAACATCTGTTTCTGTACCAAGAGGCTGCAGTAAAAGAAAAGAAGAAATAGAAACAGAACCAAAACAAGAATAAACACTGACAAATGAAGTTTGTACAGTATACTGTCAATGAACAAACAGCTGTTCATGCAAATCAGAAACCTTCACGTGCAGCTCCTTTAGAAAAGGACAAAGCCGGTTCCAAACAGCTTTAGTCGACCTCTGCGTAACTTTATGCTCGGCTCAGCCTTGGGGCCAATTTATTCAAATTAAAAGCAAAATGGTTAAAAAGTTCTCCTGAACGCGCCTCGCGACGAACATTGTGCAGCCGTGCAGACGCCGGCTTCCTCGTCCCTGTGGCCGCTTTACTGCAGCCATTACTGTCTGACTGTGTAATCAATGGATTCAATTTCATCTGCAATATGGAGCGAGGACGATCTGCAGTTTTCGTGGAAACTTGCTCCTCATGGTCCTCACTCTATCTATCTATCTATCTATCTATCTATCTATCTATCTATCTATCTATCTATCTATCTATCTATCTATCTATCTATCTATCTATCTATCTATCTATCTATCTATCTATCTATCTATCTATCTATCTATCTATCTATCTATCTATCTATCTCCAACCCATGGAGGTGATTTCAGCATGACTGTACTGTAAGAGCAGAGTGCTGAGTCAGTGTTTGAACTGAAGAGAAAATGCTGAGTCACAATAAGCACTTTGTTTCAGATGGAGCTGAAGTTTTTTTTTTTTCTGGCTGGAAATGAACTTTGCACAAAAGAAAAGAAAAATTAAAGTCGTACAGGTAAAAGATGTTGAAGTTGCCAGGAAACCACTGGGAGCCAAGGGTTTTTTTTTTTTTGCAGCAGGATGAAGTTTTGCTCGAAATAATAATAATAGTTCAGCTTTTTTGTGCTTTTAATTCTTCTCTTTTCTGTTCTTCTCGTCACTTCTTGACCCTCTCATTACTGTAATCTGTCCCAGAAACATCCGCCCCGTCTTCTGAACGTCTTTTGTCCTATATATACGTACACATGTCTTAACTGCTCCCTTTGTGAGGGAAGTTTAATGTCCAACCAAGCAGCCAACTAATAAATTGTTCAATTAGAGGACTGTCATCGAGGAAGAGAAAGCGAGAGGTGATGGTGAATGATAGGAGATGGGGGGAAACAGAAGGGAAAAGGAGTGAAAGGTTGTAAAAAGAAGCACCAACTCATTGGAGGCAACAGGGAACATGGTCTCACTCTGCTAATCACTGTGTTTCCTGAAGCACTTAAAGTACCTTTTGCACTAAATTTGCATTTTTTCCCCCAAAACCGATTCTATTGATTATAGACATTATAAACTCTAAACTGCAAATCCAGGTCTGTGTTGCTATGGTAGCAGGCTGAGAAAAGTCAAATGTCCTCCACAGTTACATCTATGATCCCTCCAGGTGTTATAGTCCGGTCACTCTTGTTCCCTCATCTCCTGATCAAACACCTCAACCACCTCAGCTGCTTAATGGTTACAGTAATATATCTAAGAAGCCTCTGTTCCTTCTGGACCTGACAGTTGAAGTGTGGATGAATCTCGTCTCGTCCTTCACCTTTAACCACAGCGGTCCGGTTCAACACGTCACATCTGTGAGAGACGACTTCTCATTCTCACCCTTCATCTTCTCGTCTCCAGTGAAAGTCTGAACCAATCTATTGTCTCCAGCAGCCCCCCAGGTCAGACCACAAACTACATTATGTTTGTCTTAAAGGGTGTTTACAAATGAGCTGTTCTGGGTCTTGGTGAAAGGTGCAGGTCCTGACTCCAGCCTGAAATGACTAGTTGTTATAATTGACCTATTAGTTCATCTTAATTAGATGTGTGTTTCAGGTGTTTGACATTTTTGATTTGTCAAACACATTAAACTGCATTACAGCAGCTGGAGGAAGCAGAGATTCAAGCATCTCCAAGTCTGCTTCAGTTTCCCTTTGGGTTAAAGTTGAATTGAAGGTTTTTACATCTGAATTATTATTGTACTGTAGTTCAGTGGTTACATAGTTATTATTGCCCTGCTGTATAATCATGGCATCACTTACATTCACTTACTGTAATGTCAAACCTACCTGGTGTTTCCATCTTGTAATAGCAATATTAATAGCTAGTAGAAAAAACTGAAAAAACACCAACGTTTTTCTTTTGCTCCTGTAATTATCATTATGGCCACTAGATGTCGCCTGAAATCAAAATGTAACAGACAAACTGTGGGTTTGTTTGTATTTTTCACAGGAAAACAGTTGTAAAATATCTCAAACAGAGGAAATGACACAATTATAACATTAAGTGTATAGTATAAATACAGTATAAATACATATAGGCTGCTAGCTACATCTGGAGGAAGGACTCTCTTCTGCGACTGTGAGTAAATTCCAGCTGTAAATAATGCTAACTACTACATCCTAAGATTAAGTCAAGACTGATTGCATCCAGAGACACAAAATGGCAGCAGAAAAACGGGTTACACACGAGGTTTCTTCAAAAATGACTCATGAGCTTCAGAAAAACCTTTTTAAGTCGTCTCACACCTTCTGATGTGTTTCTTCTCTGTCAAGCTGCTGTCAGCTCCTCATCCCAACTCCTCCTCGCTGCCCTCATTCCACCTCCACTATCACAAACAAACACACACACATATTAGAGACACACACACATCCTGCACACCACAACCTCAGCTCTACACACACACACACAAACACACACACACTCACAAATTGAGGATATTGCAGTGATGGACACCAAAGCTGGCGGGTGAAAATTGAGGCCAGACGTCACGTCAAAACCAAGGACTCATAACAACTCAATACATCAACCTGTGTGTGTGTGTGTGTGTGCAGGACTGCTTTCCCCATCATAGTCTCCTAGCTATGTGCACACACACACACACACATACACACATATACAGGTAAACAAACACACACACACTCCATCACAGATTGTAACTGACAGATGAGTCACTCCAGTCATCCCATTGAATCCTGGAGAGACAGCGAGATAGTTGTCGCACTCATTTACTGATACCTCTCCATCCATCCATCCATCCATCCATCCATCCATCCATCCATCCATCACAACTGTATATATATATATATAGCCTATTTTTTAGAAT
The DNA here is from genome assembly GCA_030347415.2 of Decapterus maruadsi. Classification (NCBI taxonomy): domain Eukaryota; kingdom Metazoa; phylum Chordata; class Actinopteri; order Carangiformes; family Carangidae; genus Decapterus; species Decapterus maruadsi. The sequence goes on from CM064892.1 coordinate 3,356,349, forward strand.
CAAGCACAACTTTATAGATATATTTTTTATATTTAAATGAATCGTGTCAATGGCAACTACACTGCATATAACTATGTAACTATGTGAATGTATTTCTTCTGTTGTCTACTGGTCCTCTGTCTTTATGGAGTTTTTATGTTAATTGTATCAGCACATGTGCTAAATCCAGTGTATTTACTGTGGGTACCCTTGCACTCACTGTCCATTAATATGCATTGTCCCGACTAAATAAACAATCAAGTAAAGTAAGCATCCATCCATCCATCCTTCTCTCCATCCATCTCGAGGCTCACTTCCATCTTTAGAGAGATGAAAAGACAGAGGGAGGTGTGACCTCTCTGAACCCGTCCCTCTGTGCAATCTCTTTCATACAACCTTTTGTTTTTTCCGTCACCTGTTCTGCGCTATTTTCCCTTTTTTTCTGCTTTTCCTTTTTTTCTCCCCCCTTTTCCCTCCTCTCCCTCTTTGTCACGTCGTTGATGCCTCACTTCTAAGTGCAGCGACACTCATAGCTACTGTCTGTACCTGGCTTCGCTGTGCAGGGGAAACGCAGCCCCCCCTCTCGAACTAAACCCACAATGCAGCAGCAGCAGCAGCAGCAGCAGCTACTGCGTCACTTTGAGATAGTGAACAAATAACCTGGAGAACCCGTCACAGCTGGAGCAGATCTGAAGCAGCGCAGTGTGATCTCATGGTAATTTCTAGAAATTTATACAAAAAAGGCAGCGGCTCAGACCTGTTTTGTTTGCGCTGCATGAAAAATTGAAAGCGAGCGAACAGCTGCAGGATCTTATAGAGCGAGGAGCCTGAGGGGCCGGTTGGAGGGTTAATAAACAATAAACAAGGCCTATAACAAAAGGTGCAGGAATTTACTCGTGTAGCGCTATAGACTTGTCAGGGTTCCACCGGGATGAACCACAACACGGCTGCAGGCTGTAAACAGTACGAACAGATGAGCAGTCACAGAGATGTGACCGCGTTTCAGAGGGATGCAGCGATGATGAGGACGTGATGTCACTGCAGGGAGAGGAGAGGGTGACGGAGGTTGGACTGAGGACAGGACGCCAAATGAAACGGAAAGATACACATACAGGTGTATCTAAATAAATAAGAATATCATTACATGGAAAAGTAGTTCAAGTCAAATAGCACCAACCAAGTATTGAGATGGACGTACCATTCAGAAGGCCAACATTTCTATATTAAAAATGCTTTTTTTAATTGGTCTTTTGTATTATTCACATTTTTTGACATACTGAATTTTAGGTCTTCATTAAATGTAACCCATAATAATTACTGTTCAAGTCAAATAGCCCCAACCAAGCATTTAGTGCATATAGGTGGACATACTGTAGGCCTACATAAAAGGCCAACATTTCTATATTAAAAATGCTTTTTTAATTGGTCTTTTGTAATAATTGTAATAATGTCATTGTGTGTGTAATAGATCTATAGCTATAATGAATTACTTTCACTTTTTGAATTGAATTATTGAACTTTTCCATGATATTTTAATTTATTTAGATGCACCTGAACCAATATTAAGATCAGATATCGGGCCAGATATTGACTAAATATTTTAATAGTCAAGTCTGGTGCCTTCACTGTCTTCTACATGTGAAGTTTGTACAGTTTATATTGGATCGGTATCGGCTGATAGGCTGAGCCCAGGTATCCGTATTTGCATTAGAACTGAAAAAGCCGGATCGGAGCATCCCAGCTATATACTGTATATACGCTACTGACAGGATGTCATTGTTGTTGTTTTGTTGCTTTCCAAAACTGCTCTGCCACTATATGATTGTTTCAGACAGTTGTTTTCCTCCCTGAGTTTGCGACTGACAGACTGAAAATGACAAGTTAAAATCTGGATCATGCACTCACAGTCGACATACAGTGCAGTAGCTACGTGGCGTCTTCGCTGTTAAAGTGGCATTTTCTTTACAGCGAGAAGCTCCTCCACCCTAAACACTGTTTAGAGGTAACACCACCCCGTTCAGGTCCGACTGCACACAAACCACCCAACCACACGGCGGGGATTGGATTCAAGAAATGCAAACGAGCCGAAGATGTTTTCAGATTCCTCAGCTCTGACAACATTGATCTTTGTTGTCATGGTTACAGGGGTTATGCCCATATACATTATACTTTTGCTCCATTGCTAACCCTTAAATCCTTCAGAAACGCTGCTGGATTCATTTCACTTCTGCATTTTCAGCCCCGCTGGGATGAAAACAGAGACTTTTGGAAACTGTAACATAGCCTACCTCCCATTGTGAAAGCAACATGGATGACAAATTACAAGCATCACTGTGCTTGTTGTCCTTTCTATTACCCGCTCTTTGAAGCTTCAAATGCCTCCTTTTGCTCCTTGTTTGTAGCATTTTATGCAACTAATCCAGTGCAGAAGTGACAAGATGAAGGTCTAAGTCTAGTTTAAAGGTCTCCCATGTCGAACAGACACTCTCTCCTCTAATCTGTCCTCCCTCGTCTCCTTGTGATGTGACTGTTTTTTAGGGGGAATTCACTCCAACAAGCTGCTAATGCTGTTGTTTTTCCAGGGAGGACGGTGTCGAGTACTTACCAACTCCCTCTTGTGTAACCACTTTTGCAAAAACGGCTGTCACGACACCGTCGATTGCAGAGAGTCGGGCTCTAAAGCTGCTCTTCAGCCGGAGCCGGGCCTCTTCCTGCACCGACATGAAAGCATACGGCGCATTTCCACTGAGAGAAGAAGAAGAGGAAGAAGAGGAAGGTGTTAAATCAACGCAAACAGACAGAACTTGTTGAATTTACATAGCTGGGCCGAGCACAGGATGTGATCTGACTCGCAGAGAGTCTTTTGTGTCAGCGTGTGTGTACACATGAGATTTACAGAGAGAGATCTGACTGGGGAATATTTGCAGTTTGTATTGAGCTCATATCTCTCAGTTGCTTTTTTTTTTATGAAGCAAACCTGATGCAACAACATACCACCTACAAATCCTGCTATTGTTGCACATGATCAAAAGCCGGCGCCTCTTTCTGATAACGAACTTTCTTTCTTCCCCTCCTCTTCCTCTTCCTCTGTCTCCCTCCATTCGGTTCCTCTTCTTCTATTTCACTCACATTGATTCAGTTTATCCTTTTTACTCCTCTCTCTGCTGCCATGTCTTCCCTTAAACCCTCCCACTGCCCCCCACCTCCCTCAGTGATGCTAATCTCCATGTGCTATAGCATTGTCAGACTTTGATCAAAAGCCAACAGCTCTCAGACCTCTACACCAATACTCTGTGGACTTAATGAGTACTCTGGGCCGCTGCTAATAGACACCTCGCAGACGCACTCCCCTCTCACATTCACGAGCCACATGATTGCACTCGGTCTGCATGGGGGAAAGTGATGCAAGAGAAAATGCTGACTTTACTTTCAAAGAGAATGAGGCAACAATTAGAGCTCGCTTGCACTCGCAGCGTCGTTGAGAGATGATGTAGCCGAGCATCATCGTCATCATCGTCGACCTCGTCCTACTGGTGCAACAGTCCGGTCACATCTGGGTTTAAAGGGATAATTCATTCAACATTTTGGCAAAATGGCCCATTGCCATAATCCCTATAGTCATAGCAGTAGGTTTGTTATCTTTATTTGTTGGTGCAAGCTTTTTTTAGAACGGCAGAGCAGAGCCGTGAGCTGCTCAGAGCTACAGTACGCTACAGAGGCTCATGGGATTTCTTGGTTTCCCTCATCCAACTCATCAAATACACAATCCAACAACTCCAAAACGCTCTGGTGGACAAGTTGTGACCTGCACATTCACCACGCTATGAGATAATAATGGAACATTGCGAGACGGAGCTGTTTTCGAGGTAAAGACTGAAAAACTGTTCCTGAATGCGACGTGCATCAGCAGTTTTGCATGAATTTACCTTCTGCCCCTAGCCTTGTAAAACTACCCCAAAGTTCCTGCAGTGGAAACGCGCTGTAATACTGACTTGTGCATGTATATAGGCTGCTGTATATGTATATATGCATCTCCCTGCAGAACATTGTAAGTCATATCAGCGAGGAGCGAGGCCGGTGCAGACGGCTCAGTCGTGTCTGTCCTGTCTCGGCTCGTTCTGCAGGTGTCTGGGGTTTTTCACGTAATTGCAAAGTGTAATTTAATTCTCCGTGAGCCTTGTTGTTTTGCATTGGTGGGAGTTCATGAATTCACATCCAAACTGGCACGTCGATACGGCAGCAGGGGAGCCGCCATATCATGCACACAAACACACACACACACACACAAATGCGTAATGTTTTGACTGGAGACCAGGCTCATTTACATGCTCAGGCACACAGAACGTTTATTTTTTTTGAAAACATTTAATAAACATCCTGGAGGAGCTCAGATTGAGATATAGTGTATTTTTTTCTATTTCTTTTTCCTGATCGGCTTTGAAAATTATTGCTCTCTGAAAAACTGCTCCCGAACGGGAACGTGCATCAGCGGCTTTACATGAATTTCCCTCTAAAACAACTTTGTCTGGTAACGTTGTGTTATTATCTCATAGTGTAGTAAATGTGCAGGTCACAACTTGTCCACCAGAGCGTTGTGGAGTTGTTGGATTGTGTATTTGATAAGTTTGATGAGGGAAACCAAGAAATCCCATGAGCCTCCGTAGTGTAGCTCTGAGCAGCTCACGACTCTGCTCCGCCGTTCTAAAAATAGCTTGCACCGACAATTAAAGGTAACAAACCTGCTGCTATGACTATAGGGATTATAGCAATGGGCCAATTTGCCAAAATGTTGAACTATCCCTTTAAACCTCAGCTAAGAAAGTTTTGGAGACATTTAAATGGTTGATTTACTTCTATACAGTTAATTTTTACATTAGAGGACCACACTAATATTTAAATTTTCTATAACTGACGATGCTGTTAGTCGAGTAAACATGAATGAGAACTTAGGTTTTTCTTCTCTTTCTCTTAATGTACACAACATATTTAGGTTTAAATGTGTGTTTGTGTATGTGTGTGTTTGTGTGTTTGAAATACTTTCTGCTAAAATAAATCATCATATTTCAATTACCCCTGCCCTCAGGATTCACTTTCACCTTATCAGTATTGCTCAGGCCCCAAACTATTACTTTTCATCAATCCATCCCTGAGTGGGTAAGTGTGTATTGATTTGCCAGAGGTGTCTGACCCATTGATTGCTGGTCAGACACACACACACATAAGCACACACAGAGACACACTATATGCTCCATTTCCAGCTGTGATTTGCACAGGATTTTAGCGACCACCAACCGTCTCTCTTCCCTTTCGGCAGGTTCTTCAAGAAAATTGGGTTTCTTTCCTTGTCTTTTGTTTCTTTGTTTCCTGCTTCTTTTTGCTGCAGTTTTGTGTATGTGTGCGTGTGCGTGTGTGTCTTTTCAGCGAGAAAAGTCAATTACAGTTGACACTGAACAGACAAGACAAACAAAACCCTGAACTGGTGTTTGTTTTCTCCTGTTAGCTGCGATCTCTCTCTGACGCTCTTTTAGCAGCGGTTTCTAACTCGGAGACGGAGACGCTCACCTCTGAACCGACTGGGAAATGGCTCACATTATTAACTAGTGTGCGTGTGAAGTGGGTGTGCAGAGTGTTATAGGACATATAGCATGTCTGCCATTGAAGCGACACTACAAATGGGAAATGACATTAACAATTCTCTATCATTTCCTATTTCTTTTTTTTTTTTTAATCTGAAAATACAGAAGTTCGGTGAATAAAACATTAGTTATTCCGGTGAAAAACGTTTCTGCTGTCACGATCCAGAGCCAAATTAGTGAGCAGCCTTCCCCACCACGAGCTGCATGCATGAGAATTTTAATTTAAGTCAGATTTCACTCCATGTGTGTGATTTGCGGTGTCACCTCGGTTCAAAGCGATTGTGTCATTTAAATCACGGCAACAAGGCTCCGGTGAACGACGTGCGCTTTGTTGTGTTTGTGCCTCCAGTTCGTAGGAAAGTAAACTACAAAAACAGAAAACTTGTGATGTGTGGGAAATGTTGAGTTTTCCTACAGTCCTTTAACGCCTCATGAAACTCAGTCACAAATTGACAATCTCATATTTCGAGCGATGCCGTGATGCTGTCAGCGACTTCTCTTTGCATTCATTATAACAACAACAACAACACAATAAGCGTGTTTAGAGCGACAAACAGTTAATTATAATAGAGAGTGAACTCTCCCAGCGACCTTGAATGAATGTTCATTAAAATGCCAACCAATGCCTCTGAAACTCTCTCATTCACATGGTTCATCTTGTTTGTTTAATCCACAAACAAACAAACAGAAAAAAAAAAAAAGTGTGTTCAGAGCTGCAGCAACATCTGGTGATGCTGATGGTGAGCACATCTGTATCTGAGCCACTACCAGCACCAGCAGCTGCATGTGATTCACCAGGGAAGCGTCTGACTGCATCGTCTCAAACATGTTTTCATTCACTTCTTACTGAGAAAACTATGATTTTTTTTCTTTAAATAAATACTGAAGATGAAAAGGTTGAGTGAGATCTTGATTGAGGATATTAAAAAAACATTAAAGTTATAACAAGAAGCTTTTCCACTTTAAAATGTGTAAAAATGAACTGACCCACGTTATTTATTCTGTTTCGTCCTTCTGTCCTTATGTTATCCCACGTTTCTGCAACGTTTTTCAAATCTTTACTCACAGCGTCCTTGAATTACCTCTAAAATGAGTCATGTCCCTTTTACACAGTGGACTACAACTCCCATGATCCCGTGCACGCTCTTTCATGACCTCATCAAAATGTCACCTTTGCAGGGTTCCTATGCAAGTATGGAAAAGTATGGAATTTAATTTTTTACATTTCCAAGTCTGGAAATGTATGGAAAATGGAAACTATTGTATATCTTTATACTTATCTGGGTTATTTGGGTTCATTATTTTGTATGCGCTATACTTCGCTACAATCTCCAGGGAATTATTTGGTTACATAATGGCATGCACATGAAAACAAATGATAAATTGCATGGTTTTTTTTATATATTATGCACATCTATTTACTCAAATATCACAAATAATCTCACCTTTTTTTTACCGAGAAGTCTGGAAAAAGTATGGAATTTGGACATTTCAAATATGTAGGATATCCGCCTTTGCCACTGCAACATAGAAACTTTGAACTGTTCCTTTAGTGCATCTTTTAATAAGAACACACATACACACACTTCTTTGCAGCCATCCCTGTGAGGCGACAGCCCGACCCTCCACCTTCACCTCCGTTCACCACTTCACCCCTAAACCTGAACCAGGACCTCGGGGGCGACACGCTGCCTCATTAGGACCGGATCCGGGTCCCCATGGCGACCGCACCGGTCCCGACAAGGTCAGTGTTTACAAAGGAGGAAAAGAAGGACACACACACACACACATGAACATATCAGCTGCTGGCTGTCAGTGGAGTTTGAGAGGAAAAGTTAAAGACTGTTGGCTTTAAACACAGATTGTCCTTTGGTAGCGACACACACACACACACAGACGCACACACACACACACACAGACTTGGCAGCTGGTTGGAAGCCGTCATGTGACATGAGGGTGAAGAGTTGAAGCAACAACAGACTTCTGGTCTTCTGACACACACCAGGGAGTAACAATATACACTGATGACACACAAACACACACACACAAACTGACAAACATAATCAGAGCTTTACACACACACACAAACACACAAACACACGCGCACACACTGAGTATCTCTGATTCATTAGAGATCTGCTGACAGGTTTCATGCAAAACAAGACAGACGACTTCACTGCAGCCAGTGGCACCTAAACACACACACACACACACACACACACACACACACACACACACTGTTGTAAACCCTCCTCAGACCGACTCATACACACAATAAAGTCTGTTAGATGTCTGTCAAACATAGACACACACACACACACAAACAGGCGCTGACAGAGATTGATTGGAGAAGAGAAAAGAAGGCTGTAAGTGTGTGTGACATTAGAGATCACCTAGGAGATGGTGTGACCGCACACACACACACACACACACACAGATCGACAAGAACCAGAGCCAAGCCAAAGCAAATGAACCCATCTGAAATGCAATCCCCACGGTCGCACAAACACACACACATACACAAACAGAGCAGCTGAGCAGTCCCTGCTTTCTCATTACTGCAGATGGATAGATAGATAGATGGATAGATGGAGGGAAGGAGGGAGGAGGAATGAAAGAGGACAGGAGGTAGGAATGAAACACAATGAGAAAAAGGATGAAAGGAGAAATGGATAAGGATGGAGGAAAGGAAGGAAAGAAGGAAGGAAACAAGACGAGAGCGAAGAAGCCGGATTGGATCTGCAGATGATAGAGAGAGAAAGAGAGAGGGAGGGAGGGAGGGGGGATGAAAAGATGATGTGAGATTGTGTTGAGAGCTATATTAGACAGAGCAGGGTGGCTGGCTATATGGCAGGGAAAATTGGTGTGCGTTTGTGTGTGTGTTTGTGTGTGTGTGTCGCTGTGGTGTTGGAAATTGGTGTCGGCAGGACCCCAAATGGCTGTTTTCCTGCCTGACAGAAGATAAGAGAGGGAAAAAAATATATAAACAAGGTAGCACGATCGCAGGAGAGAAGAGAGAGAGGAGAGGGGGAGATGGAGGAGAAAAGAAGGAGAAGAGGAGGAGAAAGTAAACAGAAGAAGAGGAGGAAGGAGAGATGTGAAGAGGGAAGGAGAGAGAGAGATAAGAGTAAAGAGTGGAAGAAAAGAGGAAGAACATTTGAAATTTTTCCATGCAAACAAGACCAGTCAGACTTAAAGGGATAGTTCAACATTTTGGCAAATTGGCCCATTGCCATAATCCCTATAGTCATAGCAGTAGGTTCGTTACCTTTAATTATCGGTACAAGCTATTTTTAGAACGGCGGAGCAGAGCCATGAGCTGCTCAGCTATGCTATGGAGGCTCAACACAACGTTACCACACAGAGTTGTTTTAGAGGGAAATACATGCAAAACTCCTGATGTGCGTTGCCTTCAGGGACAGTTTTTCAGCAAGTAGACTCTGTATTTATCTCAAAAACGGCTCCGTTTCATAATGTTCGATTATTATCTCATAGCGTGGTGAATGTGCAGGTCACAACTTGTCCACCAGAGCGTTGTGGAGTTGTTGGATTGTGTATTTGATGAGTTTGATGAGGGAAACCAAGAAATCCCATGAGCCTCCGCAGCGTAGCTCTGAGCAGCTCACGGCTCTGCTTTGCCGTTCTAAAAATAGCTTGCACCGACAAATGAAGGTAATGAACCTACTGCTATGACTATAGGGATTATGGCAATGGGCCAAATGTTGAACTATCCCTTTAATACGAAACACTTTCTTCCTCTTGTGTTCTCTTTGTTTTGGCCCCTCGTGGTTTTTGACTTTGCTACTTTTCCAGGTTTATGGCTCTTCGCCAACTCCACAGCTGCTTTGTTTGCCTATTTTTGGACATCCTACCTGTGCATGACCTTTTTTTTTTAGGCGCTTCCTGTAAACACTTTGCCTTTCTGAACTCAACCTTGCCTCCAGTGAGTTTCTAAGCATCTAAGATATTTTCTTTGTCCTTCTTTCTCCACCAGAGCTGCAAAACTGAGATTTTTTGCACGTTGCCTGATAGTTTACAGCAATAATTCCCAACCGGATCTTGAACCTAACAATAGGATTAAAAGACGGATGCTGATCTTTAAGCTCGTCACAATAGCCTTCTGCACAGAGCACAGCGCTCCGTCTCTCCCGCCGCCGGTCTAACATCTATACACCAGGTGTTGCAACTGAGATTGGCTGAAAGCAAGAAGTCGGAGAAAAGTAAAAGGAGGGGGTAAAAGTGAAAGATAAATGGCTGAATTGCTCGGTAACTGCCTCCCTAAACGACAGCAGCGCAAAATGCAAAATTGAACTGGCTGCTGGGGGGAAAAGAGCAGCGGGGTAAAAAAAAAAGGCCATCAAACAATCCATGAAGTCAGTGATAGTGACAGCGTGAGCTTTTTGAAACAGATCGAACGGCGACACAGAAAAGATGGGTTACGAGGCGTTCGTGTGCAGCCCGTGCATGCAATTCGTGAGGGGTCAGATCCAATCCCAAGATGCTTTGTGGCGCGAGACACAAGGAAAGGTGCCTTGTGTTTTTTTGTTTTTTTTTCTTTTCCCCCCTTTGTCAGCCTCTCTCCAGATTCAGCTTCACCTTACAAGTTGACCCCTGTCTCGGCACAGTGAAGACACACTCACACACACACACACAGAGTGAAAGGTGTATTAAAGGGATAGCTCACCCAAAATTGAAATTTCTGAAGAAGAGAAGTTTCAGAGTTATCTGTGGCTTCTCTGAGTTACAGGAGGTCTCGGTGTAGTTCATCCAAATTTGACAAACCGGGAAGAGGAGCTTCAAGAGGCTTCTGCTACAAAACAAGTTTGAAAAATAGACTTATTTATTTAGACTTAAGATAGACTTAAAGGCTCGGTAGGCAGAAATCTAGAAAAAAGCCTTGAGTTGAGTCCACACGGTTCTCATCCCCTCCGCCAGTCCGTCACTTTCTTACGTTTTAATATTTTTTCATGCGAGAAAGTGACGGTTTAGATTCCCAATCTGTGGTCAGTTTTTCCTAATAACGTCTGTAAGTATTGTTCCGACTTTTGTCGGAGGAGTGCAGAGCCACACACGAGCGGCAGCAGCGGCTCTCACAGAGGCTGCAACCGCGGAGCTGAGCTCATCGGCCGGGCAGCTTCTCTGTCCTCCTCCCTAACCAACCAACTTGCCGAAGCTTCTTTCTTTTCCTTTTTTCAATGTTATCCTCCATAATGTCCGAGTCACTTTTTTGAACACATTAACAAAGTATTTATATTTCTTAAAATAATACGATAAGAGCTGCTGCTCTGTGATTGGTCAAAATCTACCGATTTCTTTGCAGGCTGAAAACAGAGCCTAGGGGAGACGCAGACGTCTGATCTTTTTTCACATCACTTCATTTACATTATCCTCAAGGTTATTGTGTAAGTTTTTGCCTAATACTGTCAAAAAAAAGCTGCCTACCTAGCCTTTAATGATTTGGTCACATTTAGGGGACATACACTGCAAAAACTCAAAATCTTACCAAGAATATTTGACTTATTTCTACTGAAAATGTAATTTCTAGTCAAAACAAATCTCATTATACTTAAAATAAGACTCATCACATAAAAAGTAGCTTGTTCTTAGACACTTTTTTTTTTACTTCTTTCAAGCATATTTTCACTTGAAATAAGAAGAAAAATCTGCCAGTGAAAGCAAGTTTTTCAAAAAAAACTTGGCAGATTTTTCTATAAGTGAAAATGATCAAAAAACTAGTTCATTTTTAGGGGATGAGTCTTATTTTAAGTGGAAAGAGGTTAGTTTTGACTAGAAATGAGACATTTTGACATGAAATAAGACAAATATTGCTGGAAAGGTGTTGAGTTTTTGCAGTGTAGTCTCAGTTTGGGTTGAATTAGCACTTCATAAGAGTTTGTTTGTTTAGGACTTTCAGCTTCAAGGTCACAGTCCAGTGTTTGGTTTTGTCGACCCATTGACCACGTATTATAATGTCATCAATATCGATTGCTTAATACCATAGAAATTGAAAATTATATATATATATATAAAAATTGTACCCACGTACAGTTGGTCTTTCTGTACCAGGGTGTAAACATGTTGATTTATTCTAACAACAGAATCAATAGAGACTGACTCACTGCTGCAGTAACCCTCTAGTGGCCATTTAAGGAACTGCAGTCGCTTCCACTTCCAGGTGTTTTCATGCCCATGTGACCTTGGGAAACAAAACACGGTGCAGGAAATTAATGAATAAATATTTTAATAGCACTGTGCTTGTGCAGGCTGCTGCTGCTGCTGCTGGTGGTGGTGGTGGTGGTGTCTGTAAAGCCCAGAGAGTAAGTGAACACAACACCCGAGTCAATCCAGCTGGTTAATTCAGCAGCAACACAACACGCGCTCCCAACAGTATTTTTTCTTGTCACTTTTGTTTCTTCTAACGCTCGGCTATGTTATCCAAATCGATTGTGTCCCAGCCGTCGCCGCCTCCACGCCTCTGCTGAGAGCAACACCTTTAAAAATAAAGCAGACTTCCATATGTTATGGCTGTAGGGAAGAGAAAAGGGAGACAGAGTTGAGGAAGGTAAAAAAAAAAAGGTGCTTTCCCCTCTCTCTTTCCGCGGTGGGTAGATTGCCCTTCACAGTCTAATGAGTTCTGAAGGAGTTGAGCATAAAATGGAGGGAGAGACATTCACAGGCCAGCAGGCTGACTCATAAATAACACACCTGAGAGCAGAGGAGGGAGGAGGAGGAGGAGGAGGAGGAGTGTGTGTGTGTGAGTGTGAGAGGAGGTGTAGATAGGGAACCTTTAAAAGCAGAGAAACATATACATCAATGCACACAAAAGCAACGTCCTGCTGTAGAGTGCAAAAATAAGAGGGGGAGGAAAAAACACTTTCAGCAAATGTAGAAAAAGACTTTAGGCTTTAAAGAGATGGAAAAAAAAGAAAAGTCTCTTCTATACAAATACACACAAATACACACAACAGGCCGCAGAAGCCTCCATTCATGTCATAGAAGCTCCTTTGTGCTGATGCAGAGAGGAAAAAGGAATATGTACCGAGGGGATGTGGAGAGAGAGATGCAGAGAGTGAAAGATGTTGGTTTGATTTGGTTCCTCAGGTCCAGATGTTGAATCCCAAAAATGCTCCAGATGTTCAGTGTGTTTTGATGTCTAAATGTAGTTTGTAGTGAAAAACAATGTCAGTGAAAAAAGTGTAATTCATTCACTGGCCCATTCGCATAATCCCTAATAGTCATAGCAGTAGGTCCTTTAATTGTTGGTGCAAGCTATTTGGAGAACGGCGGAGCAGAGCCGTGAGCAATTGTCTCATGTCAGTTAGCGCTGAGCTGTTAGCACACAATCTTCTTTTTATTTTTTCTGACAGAGTTATTAATTCATAATACCGAACCGAGCAGAAAAAAGAAGAAGTTTTGTAAAGCCAAATATAATTATATTTTTATTAATAATTAAGTGTTCAAATCTGCATAGAACCATCTCGAACTGGATCCTGTCTTAATTTCTTTTCTCATAATTACGTCTTTTCGAGTCCTAATTTCAGGATTCACTGAGATCCTGATGTCGTAATTATGAGATCAAAAGATAAAGAAACTAATCTATAAATTCGCTAACAAATAACGTAGCTTGGTGTAGTGGTTAGAGCAATAGACAACCATGTGGGAGATCTAGGATCAAACCAATGTGTGGCATAGCATCCTTCTTTTGTACTATATTAGACCACTGAAATTATAATATGATGTTGCCCATTATGTAGCCTGGTTTTATTGTGATACCAGAGATAAATACAACCAGGGTTCATGAATCCGCTCCACAGACCCAGGTCCCCGGCTGCTGCTGTGAATGCAATGCTCACTGCCAGGATCCACGCTGGGGGCGGCCAGGCGGGGAAGGCGATCAGTGAGCTTCGCCGTTCCCATCGGAGCAGAGCGGTATGTTATCTATCGCTCTGCACCGGAGCAGTGGCGGCGGGCGGCCAGGCTCACACACCCAGGGAAGGCCATCCAGTTAGGAGGAGAAACTTTCTGCTTCTACTGAGCGGCTTGTTGTAAAGTTCAGCAGCAGCGGGGCAGCTCGCGGCTGCTGATCTGTTCACTTCACCATGGATGTATTTGTTTTACTCCCGGTAGACGTAAATACATAACACGTGTAGCTACCCCCAATCAGAACACTTCCCGACCCCCAGACGTACATAATGTGTTTTCCATGTAACTCGAAGGATAATATTTCAATTCTGAATTATTTAATTCAGAATAATGAATTATTGCGCATTAAAAACATATAATGTAAACAAGATATATCATCCGGGTTTCGATCCCCAGTTAACTGCGTGGGGGGCATCTGCTTTAACCACTGAACTACCGTAGACTAGTTGTTCCTGAGACAACAGCGGATATATAGACATTCCCTTTTATTTATCTCATAATTACGAGATCAGGATCTCATAATTACGAGAAAAGATCTCGTAATTACGACATCAGGATCTCATAATTACGAGATCAGGATCTCATAATTACGAGAAAAGATCTCGTAATTATGAGATCAGGATCTCGTAATTACGAGATAATGTGTCAAAAAAAAATTTTATCAAGTGAATGCAATGCGCTTCCGTAGCATAGAACCACAGAACTGGGTTTAATTTGTCCGAGTTAATTTGGATTCACTGGCGCGTATTGTAAAACTAATAATAAATGTAGTTTTGTGCGTTTCCTGCACAAACAGAATTGATATCCTGGTTTATTGTGATAAAGATAAATATGAAGGTCTGTCTGTGAATGCACATATAGTAGTTGTATTCAGTGCATTCACATAGAAAGACCTGTGTGTGCATACAGAGCAAGAGACAAGGGACCAGCAGCGGTATCTACACACACACACACACACACACATGCATGTTGGTATGCATGAACACAGACAGACAGGTGGGTGGATGAGTGGGACTGGAGCGTGGAAATGGTGGGGCATATGCAGGGTAGTTTACATATAGCCAGGAGGAGGGAGAGGCAGTGAGGCAGACAGTGCAGCAGACAGCAGGACAGACTGAGGAGGAGCATGATGCTGCATACAAACACTGAGCACAGAGAGGAGGAGAGGAGGAGGAGGAGAGGAGGAGAGGAGAGGAGAGGAGAGGAGGAAGAGGAGGAGAGGAGAGGAGAGGAGAGGAGAGGAGAGGAGAGGAGAGGAGAGGAGAGGAGAGGAGAGGGGAGGAGAGAGGAGGATAGAGGAGAGGAGAGGAGAGGAGAGGAGAGGAGAGGAGAGGAGAGGAGAGGAGAGGAGAGGAGAGGAGAGGAGAGGCCTAAAAGTGGACACAACAACTTAACATTCCTGTTGTCCTCCTGGGTCAAGGAGGGAAGGACGAAGGAAGGAAGGACAAAGGGAAAGATGGGAGGAAAGAAGGAAGGGAAAAGGGAAGAAATGATTGAAGGAGGGAGGGAACAGATTCGTTCAAGTAAGAAGAAGGAAGGAAGAAGGGAAGGAAGGAAGGAAGGAAGGAAGGAAGGAAGGAAGGAAGGAAGGAAGGAAGGAAGGAAGGAAGGAAGGAAGGAAGGAACGATGGAAGGAGGGAACACACCAGGTCAATTGGATCAAAAAATGAAGGAAGAAGAAGTAAGGACGAAGGGAAGGAAAAAAGGATTGTGGAAGGAAGGAAGGATGGAGGAAGGCAAATTTGACCCAGAAGGACAACAGGAGGGTTAAAAGGGATAGTTCACTGTTTGTGTAAAGGGTATAATCACTATAAAATAAAAATCTGTTTGGTTTCCGTAGCCTTATAATTATTCTTATAGCAGGGGTCTTGCTTTAGAAAGTGACGCCATCTTGCACCGCCATGTTCATCCGGGAATACGGAAAAAACATAAAGTTTTGCATGCATAGATAAACCAACGAAGAAGAAGGAGGAAACAGCAGACATATGGTAAAATGGTTTAGATCTTCACATCATCGCTCCATGTCCTGAAATACTCCCAGTCATGGTAAACATCGTCTGAACATTATGTCACGGTTCTCCCATCATTTTACGTACTGGCCCTTTAAATGAGTTTAGAAACATAATTTTAAGTTTGAGAAACTCCACAGTGTTGTTTTAAACAGGTGATTTATTTGGAGATGGGACTTCTTGGCAGCTGTTTGTCTCCTGTACCTCTGTCCAGCACTACAGCAGAGAGCCGTCTATGAACTATCCCTTTAAGTCACATGAACACACTCAGCGTCTCGGTATCGAGGTGCTGCAGCGTCGGCGCCGCCGTTTGACTCTCGGTTCTGGGAATTGAAAGTGAAGCACAGCTTGTGTTTCGAATGCCTGTCGCTTTGTTTCCTCCTTAAACACTGTCACAGCCACTCCGGCTTTGTTAGCACACAAATTAACTGAGTCCAATCAATATTTCATTCCCAGGCTGGTTTTGATCTTCCTGACAGTATACATCCAGCGAGCAGCATGTCGCCGCTTCAGAGGAGCGTGTGCACGTATACCGTGTTGTTTGTAAACAGAATCGCATCAATGTTAAATGACGGTGTAATTAGTTTTATTTTTAATAAAAACAAGAGCTCAGCTGTGTATTTCTGCTCCTGCTAATCACATTCTTCTTCTTCTTCTTCTCTGCTGCAGCACAGGTAACTCAGATCACTTCCTGCTGTTTTTGTTTTAACCCCTTACATCCCAATTGCTGTCATTCAGGAATAAAAAAAAGTGTGTGGACTTGAAATCCCAAGGTCACTGTCACTCACCACTGTGCCGCCCTGAAGATTGACATGTTGGAAATTAATGTGCATTTGTGAGAAAAACATATATGTTGCTTTAATATACTATATTATAGCATTATACTGTTTAAAAATCATTAATAGACACATTTTTTAGTATGAGTATTCATATGATGTCATAATAATAGGTTTATAGGCGACATCACTCTAGATATAACACCATATACGTGTCATATATTACACTTATATCTTCATAACATAAACCTGATCCCCTGACAGAGATGACACGTGGATGTTTACATGACAGACGGCTGACAGGAAGCGTGTGCTGCTGCTGCTGCTGCTGCTGCTGCTGCTGCTGCACATGCATGAGTTAGATGGAGTCACAGTGATGTGGCAGCTCAGGGAGAAAAACACTCTTCCTCTTCCTCATGCTGATTTCTGCATGTCTTGAACCGAAGTCTGCAGGTTTGAAAACATCCGTTGAAGTTAAACCTCGACCCTTTGAATATTTTTATATTCACTTCTTCATTTTTAACCTTTTCCTCTGTTAACGGAGACACAATAATAATGTCAGGTCATGATGCTGTAAACGGAGGAGGGTGTTTTTCTAAATTTCTGTAATGGTGTCAATGCAGCTAAGTGAATGAGTTTTTCTCTTCTTTATTTTTTTTTTTTACAAAAATGAGAAAACTTCACCCAGCCTCATCATCATCCCTCTTTTTCATTCCTCTTGAGTGGAAAGAAAGCATTTAATGACCTCTCCAGTTCCTCTCCATCTTTTTTCTTTTTCTCTGCCTTCACATTCGCACAAAAGGCCAGACGAACGGAGAGAATCAGCACTCAAATACGTTTCTATTTTCACTCTCCCTACAGCAGCACAAAGGGGCTGCATGACATGAATGAAGGCCTGAATTGAGTGGGAAAGGTTGAAATGGCTTCGAGAGAAAAGTAGAAATTCGAAACGAATAACAGACAGGCGGTGAAAAAGGCATCTCTGGCTCTCTGTCTGCGCGGCCGGCTAGTGGCTAGCTGCTGCTTTTTTTCATGTTCTCACATGAAAAGGCTGCAATGTGGTTTCAGCAATATTTGGGATTTGTGGAGACACAATGAATAAAACACTTTAGTGCTGGTTTTTACTGTGCAGCTGTGTGAGTCTGTGCGTTTATGTGAAGCTGCACAGGCAAGTGCAAAGGAAAATGTTTTAAAAGCATGACGTATGGAACTTTTCCACAATAAAATGTTGTGTCTGCCTCAGTGTAACTTACATTATCCTGAATGTTTTCGATCCAAATGCAACATGAATCATGTCTGGACCTTTTATCTGGTTTTAAACCACATTTTTAGATAATAAAACTATGTTTTACACCTTGTTTTTGATTCATTTTAATGAGATTAAGGGTTTTTTTATGGATCTTAAAGGGATAGTTCAACATTTTGACCCATTGCCATAATCCCTATAGTCATAGCAGTAGGTTATTACCTTTATTTGTCGGTGCAAGCTGTTTTTAGAACGGCGGAGCAGAGCCGTGAGCTGCTCAGAGCTACACTACGGAGGCTAATGGGATTTCTTGGTTTCCCTCATCAAACTCATCAAATACACAATCCAACAACTCCACAACGCTCTGGTGGACAAGTTGTGACCTGCAAATTCACCACGCTATGAGATAATAACACAACGTTACCACACAGAGTTGTCAAATATAGTCTAAATAATTGCAATGCTACCACAAAAACATTAATAAAGGACCAATTATATTCTCCCGGGGATGTGTTTGAATTATTCAAGTCATTAATTATCATCTATACCAATAGTTTCAGTTCATTTTAATCATTTTTTGTTTGTTTTTTTTATTTACAAATGTTTTAAATTCCTTTCAATGGGACAGTTTTGCATTTACCTTCACTTTGCAAGCAGACTCTGTCATTTTTCATCTTCTCTAAAACAATATAATGAAGTGGTCAAACAATTAGTCCTTCATTCAGATCCAGACTGATGCATCACTGAGGAGGACGCAGCTCTTCGCTTTGTCGACACATCCTCCAGTTTGTGTTTCCATGTCGGCCTACGTCGTACAGCTGTTCTCAGTCCGACCGTGCGCCGAGTGTTACTGAAATTCCTTCTTTTCTCTAAAGCCAAACATTTGGTATTCCTCCCCCACACAAATAAATAATTAAGCCCCCGACGTGTCTCAGTAAGTGGCGCCTGTGGCCGAACAGAGAGCAAGTGAAGTGACCAGCTGGTAGAGTCAAGTGATAAAACTTAACCAGCGGCTCATAATAGAAGAAAGGTGACGGCACAAGTGGTGGAAGTAGGTCAGGCAGACTGACAGGTAGGTGGGGGGGTTGTGTTGGGGGTGGGGGGGGGTAACATGCTGACCAGCTGAGCGAAGAAGAAGAAGAAGAGGGAGGAGAACGATTGAAGATGGCGAGGGGAGGACGGTTTGCAGGAGTCTAAGTGGGTCATGTAAAGACGGGGATTGACAGGAGAGAGGAGGGGAGGAGGGGAGGTGAAGTGACAGGCGGGTTTAAGAAAGAGAGTTGTTGTGGGGGCGGAGGTGGGGGGGGGGGGGGGGGGGGTTATTGGAAGGAGGGAGAGGCTGATAGAAAAGGACTTGAGGGGTGACGGAGGAGAGGAGACAGGAATACTTGGGGTGACAAGAGTGGATGAGGGAGGAGATGACAGAAAGGGGCTGCAGGGGGGAGAGAGACAGAGGGGGGGGGGGGGGGGGGGGGGGGTGGAGGAGGAGGTGGGAGGATTACAGGAGGCCACGAGGAAAGGTCACAGGAAAAGGTCAAAGATGGAGGAAATAGACAGAAACATAGAGAGAGAAAGATGAAACTATGGAAGAAGAAGAAGGATGTTTCCGTCTCCAGCTGTGACATCACTCACCTCCTGTGATCTCTGCCTCTCCCCCAGGTGTGTGTGTGTGTGTGTTCCTGTGCTGCGTTCAGGAGCGTCAGAGAAGAGGAGGAGGAGGAGGAGGGCGGCCTCCAGAGACGTCTGCCCTATCGCACAGCGCTCGGTGGTGTTTCCAGGCGTTTTTTTTTTTTTTCCAGGAGCTGCGAGGCCTCTCTCCTCTCTCCCAGAGTGACGGGCCTCCACGGCAACCTTTAACCACCGGGCCGCCTGTCAGTCAGCGTTATCTGCACCTGTCGACACCGAGAGGAAAACTCACCGGAACAGCTGGAAAACATCTTTTTCCTGATGCAGGTCTGCTCCTCCTGATCTCTGCAGGAAAAAAAAAACATCCACAGGTTATTACAGCAGCTCCTCGTGAGCAAAGAACCAAAGAAAAGATCGATTCCGCTCAAATAATAATAATAATTTTTCTTTTAACATTTTTTATATTGCATATATAAACTTTCCCTTATTTTTTATCTTTTTTATTTCATATTCTCTACAAAACAACTGAAACCAATTTCCTCCAGGGATCAATAAAGTATCTGATACAGAAATGTAATAATGACAAATATCATCTGTTTATAGAAAATGCCTATATTTACAATACTTTAAAGGGATAGTTCAACATTTTGGCAAATTGGCCCAATCCCTATAGTCATAGCAGTAGATTTGTTACCTTTAATTGTCGTTGCAAGCTATTTTTAGAATGGCGGAGCAGAGCCGTGAGCTGCTCAGAGCTACGCTACGGAGGCTCATGGGATTTCTTGGTTTCAAACTCATCAAATACACAATCCAACAACTCCACAATGCTCTGGTGGACAAGTTGTGACCTGCACATTCACTGTTGATGAAAAACTGCCCCCGATGGGAACGTGCATCAGCGGTTTTGCTCTAAAACAACTCTGTCTGGTAACGTTGTGTTATTATCTCATAGCGTGGTAGGGATTTGCCAAAATGTCAAACTATCCCTTTAATACAAACTGATTTCTCTTGAGTTCGACACCACTACTTTTTTTGTTTGTGTTTATCTTTATATTTGATGTGTGTTTATTTTAGTTTTTTTCTTCTTCAACGCAGCACTGTGCAGCTTTTACAATATGAGTATGTCAATAAAGTTCTTCTTCTTCTATTGATCCACTTATTGACCAGTTTACCTGATGCACAGGAGCCACTTTACCTTCACTTTCATGCTGCACTTTCATCAAATTAGTTTTCGTCTACAAGAGCGGCTCATCTGTTGCTTTCGAAACTTTACTTCGGTCTCTGAGGGATTTCACTGACAGTGAAGAACTACACACTAAATATATCATAGCTATTATATAAATATATATCATCAATGTGCTACAGTGATTTGTGATCTGATAAAGAAAGGAGGGAACTCTGTGTCTGTCTCCCCTGTGACTCCTCTCCTCATGATTTATCCTCTTTCTTTTCTTGCACTTTGTCTTTCATTATGGTATGTACTGTACCGTGTGTGGGTGGATGTTTAGATAACATATATGAGGACTTGTGTGTTTACCTGCTTTCTTGCAGTCGTGCATTAGAGCCCATGTGGGTGTGTACAGGTGTAAAAAAAAGTCTGCAAATACACGTCTGCTCTTGATCTTTATATTTGCATATGGGTATGTGCTGCAGGTGCAAATGTGTGTGTGTGAGTGTGAGGGGTTTTGTGTGTGACCTATTATATCCACAGCTGTCTCTGTGAGCAGAGAGCTGACTGCTGCATACAAATGATGTCAAAGGGCACAGAACATGCCAAGCAATGTTGATTAAAGCTGACGTTACAAAGATAAACTTGATTAATTCTGCCACCTACTACAGGTTGACAGCCCGAACAAACGCTGCCACTTCATTATGAGACGCTGCCAAGAGGGAGAGACTCTCCGCCGCCGCCGAACCGCAGACCCATGTTTGATTAATTCTGCTCAGAAAAAGTGGATTCCTTAATTTTGCTCCGTGTTTGCTTTGCTGGTGTAGATTCCTGATAAAACGGCCTCAGAAAAGCTTCGCATTGATCATCTGAACCGTGGACGACGTGGCCGCGACACCAGGAAGACTTCTACGTTTACTTTGCTGCAGAGGAGCTACTACAAAAACAAAACACCAGCATTTGATAATGAAAAAAAAAATCTGATTCTTGGTGTTGTTTTTCTGTCTAATTAGAGTCAACACGTTCATACATATGTGTATTTACCTTGAAGGAAAAGTCTGGTTTAATGCAGCTTCTACTTTTAGCCTGCAGGTTATAATAAGACTGTGGGGGGAGAGGTGGGACTGGTGCAATATCTCTACAAATACATTACAAGCAGTTGCAGGTGATCGCAGGATTGAACGACCCTCAAGGTTGGCCAAACTCATTTTAAGAGGAAATACAAATTACAACATAATTTGGTTCCAGCTGCCCACACACTATCTATTTTTTTTTTTACCTCCACAAACTGTAAAGATGTTTGGATGTGTCATTCATAAAATATATAAATAAATGCTGGTCATGTTTTTCCTGTTAAAGAGATTTGACGAAGCTCTGAGTCAAAGGTTGTGTTGTTGCTCCTCACGTCCTCAAGAGATTTGGCAGCTTGAGAAGACGATATCAAAGAGAATATTTCACTTAACTTTGGTCAAATATTAAAAACTTAAAAGCTGAAAGCAGGTTTTCAAATCCATTTTTGATTAACTGTTCTCCAACTAACTGTAATTTTAGCACTTTTCTTTTCATGCCGGCGTCTAACAATGAATTTGTTAATTTACAAAGATGCATCGTATTCTGCAATTCGGCAATTGGTTTGAACAGCTTGCAGACTTAGACACAAGTACACACAATTAGATATAAAGTATAAAATAGAATGAATTAATAAAATGCTGAGGAATACAGTGGAATCAAGGATCAATATGTTTATATTTTTATGTTATATATTGACCAATAAGATGTGCATGATAAAAAGGAATAAAAAGACAATATATATTGTGACAGTATAGTATATAATCCTCAGATTACTGTAACTTGTTGTCCGATAATAAATAAATGAGTTGCAACATCCAGCTGCAAAATGAGACGATGAAATGTCAAAAAAAACAAACTGCAGTACCTTGATTGGCCACTAGCAGTGAGTCGGTCCCCATAGACTCTCATGTTAAAATGTCCAACTTGACAGCAGAGACAAACTCATTCACAACCTCAGGCAAAAACCAGTGTTGGTCTCGTGAGAGGTCTAAATGTAATATTTTATTATGGTTTAAGGTGATGATGTATAATTGAGGGCGTGGCGGCTTTGATTCGCCACATGTTGGACTTCTCTGCAGTGATGTCACGTCTGCAGTCAATGACTCAAACTGTCAAAACCAACAGGTATAATGACGAAAATACAGAGAGGAAAAGACTCGAGTTGTAATAAAATGAAATTCTCCTTTAATAACCTGGAACAGAACTCATAAAAAAGGCTTGAAGTGCCACAGCGGCGTAGGCCCTCGGGTAAACAGGTAATGAAATCACGCTCTCTTCTAACAATTTGTTGGGGTTTTTTTCCTTTGAAAAGGACTCAAACTCACAACCTGAGCACAGACCAAGCCACATAACCTGAAGTGAACTTTTCCTTTCCCGCGGTGGTGGTGGTGGCTTTTTTTTTTTTTAATAAACCCGGTGTTATAGTGCCACAGATACAGGAGGAAGCCCAGGAGGACTAACACACTCAGGACTCGGTGCACCCCGCTAAACCTGCTCAACACTAGGCTTATAAATTAAGCATGGAGCTGCAGGTATCCCAGGCATAAAGGTGCACACCCACTCTGAGGACTCGAACCCATGGCCAGATGCACAGGGTGAACCTTAACCCGCTGAGCCACTGGGGCTATTCTGCAGCTGAATGTGGGCTTTTTTTTTTTTTTTTTAATAAAGCAGCCTTATAGCACCACAGGTACCAGAGGCCCTCAGGTAAACAGCTAATGAAATCCCTTTTTCCCTCTCGGACTAAATCATCCAAATAGCAACCGGCACCTCGGGCACAGAGGCAGACGGATGGCAGAGAACCAGAGAGACAGAGGGAGGGCGGGCGGCGGAGAGAGATGTGGAATGAAAGGAGAGAGGAGTGGAGGGGTGAGAGTGATGGAGGGAGACAATGGGAGGTGAGTAAGAGATGGAGGAGGAGAGGAATTGAGCCATATGGCTGAGAAATGTGTGTTTGTGTTATATATATATATATGTAACAGTTAGGTTGTATCGTACAGCTTAAACATCTCAGGCTCCATAAATCACTATGTTAACTAACCCGACTCTGGAGGAAGCAGCAGGTGTGTGACAGCTGATATGAATCCAGCCTTTAAGGTGAATTAGATTTTCCTCAGCTTGATGTTGTAACTTACAGCGTGCGCCGTTCAGCTCGCCGCCGCCGACACCGCCGCCGCCGCTTCGGCTTCTGCTTTGTGTTTTCACAAATAAACACGGCTGTTTAATGTCACAGCGGCTCGTTTCCATATCTGAACTTGTTGTCAGTTTCATATATACTTGGGAATTTGTTTACAGATACAGTCCCTGGAGGAGTGGCTGTCGTTATAAGGCTTCTGTCTTTCTCAACATCTACCGTGTGGATGACCATGTGATTGTTGATGGCCGCCAACGGCACCCGCAGATGTTATGTTAACAAACAGGATTAATTAAATACAGCTATCAATAAAGCAAAGATACTCACCAGCAGGTTTTGAAGCTGCTCCATTATCGCCATCATTGCGGTGACTCCGCCCCCAACTCCCTAATATGGACAAAGTAGTAAGAGGTTAGCCACGCCCTCAATTATGAATAATTTAGAGTCTTAAAGGTACATTGTGTAGCGTTGTGGTTGTATATCCCAAGCAACTCAGTCGTATTTTTCATGCTGCATTCACGAGAAATTGGGCAGACGGCAGACGGACGACAGCCGCTGCACGTAACGACATAAACAAGCCTCTATGTGAACAAGTGGTCCGTCAGCACGAGGCAAAACAATACACGTGATGATGTCATATTCCAACCCATGTTTTACCGTCTTTCACTCGACTTCTGTGACTAAAATGACATCTGGTTTGTTATCGACCGCCGTCTGCCGGACTGCACCTGAATGCAGCATCAGCGTAACCCTCCATACCTCCTCACAATGTACACAATGTCCCTTTAAAAATATTGAAACCAGAGTGAGAGAGTCTATGGGGGCAGCCAGCATCTAGTGGTCAGTTGAGGAACTGCAGCAGTTGTTGCTTTAGCTAAAACTTCATTTTTCAGCGTCTCAGTTTGATGCTTGTTTTGGATCCAGAGGATGAATTCAACTCTTGATTCCCTGATAATTATTTCTCCTGCACCAACACGAGGCCTCCATCTGTGTTGCCGATCATATCTGGTGCTGATTAATACTAAATGTGTGTGAGTTCTTCAAAGTCATTTGATCCAGATGTGAGAGCAGATCGAACGCTTCTCCATTGCCAACAAAATCCAGATGTTTGTGGGTCTTCTGGCCAGAGGAAAGGATGGATGCCAGTTTTCCTTACTCACTACTCATTGTGCTGCAGGTTGGGAGTAATTTTGTTTATTTTTATTCTTCATGTCTCTATATTTTCTTCCCAGTCGAATCGATCGCAGGCTTCTGCAATTAACTCCTCTGATTTCTGACCTTTAGATTTGGAGTTTATTTTTTGTTTTGAATTGGATATAATGTCTTTTCCTGTGGTTTCAGCAGGAGCAGCGGTTTAACTTTCTGTGTGTTTCCCCATCGCCGCTGAATGAACACAGTTAAAACTCATCAGCGCTGCATAGTTCAACAGTTAAAGGTTCAATGAAGTAGAACAAAATGCTGGCAGGAGGTGGAGTTGAGGGAGCTGCGAGCTGGAGAGAAACCAGAGAGCTGCAAGTTAATTTGATGAGCTTTTATTCAATCTCGGTTTAAATCCTCCTCCATGATGAGACACGATCTGACCTTTGTGTGCAAATACTTTGATTGTTGTATTTTATTTATTTCACTGGATCCACCGTTCACAGCGTGCGCAGCCGACTAGATGGGAGGATGCGACAAAGGCCAAACCTCGGGAGCTTAACAAGAAATTCATTAGATTTTGTTTCAGGGAAGCAGAAACCTCTGTTCATCTGACAATTTATGACAAAACCTTATTTTACGCTTTGTTTCCCAACGTCCCTCACGCACGTTGTAGCATCTCCTGCTCTCAGTTCGTGCAACCTCCAAGGACGCTTTGTTTTTTTTTTCCCGGTCCCATTTGTTTCCAGAACTTGTTAGCAGACCTCAATTAATTCAGGAGGAAACCGGGGGGGGGCACTTGCCAAAGAATAAATGATTAGTTTTTGGTGCAGATCCAGGATTTCTCAGCATTAAGAAAAGGGCGTTTTTGAACATGAACTATGGATCTTTCTTATTGGTGAAACGATGCACATCATTATAAGAAAACAACTTCATAATTAAAAGGAGTTTGTCCAGTTTCTTTCTACTTAACCTCGGATGGTTCATCTTATGCGGTGTCGACTTTGATCACATTCAGCTCAGACAGAACACGTCTTTCTGCAAATTCACACATTGATTATAACAAGACCTTAAACACTCAACAGTTTGACTTCACAACATAAATGTGCTCAGGCTTGAACCGACTTGCTTTTCATTCAGCACACGTCAGGTGAAGCAGCGGGAGGCTGCAGCGCCCCCTCACCCCCCCTCATCTCCCGCCCCCCCACCCTCCATCCCTTCCTCCTGCACCAGCTTCATGCCGACACCTGTCTGGGTCGAGACTGAAGACCGGTTTGTTTAAGTCAGTTCCACAATTTTACTGCTCATTTCTTCTTCCCCTGCTGCTCCATTGAATTAGACTCTGACTCACTGCTGCTGCTGCTGCATCGACTTAACATTCACTCCTTTAACATTTACCATATAGCTTTATACATAACCAAACAAAGGTAGGCACAAAGTCAGTCGCAGGCTACTCTTGCACTTATTTGTTCTGGTTTGTTCATGTATCTTTAGATTTGATTTACGGTTGTTTCTTATCTGTCCTCTGTATAGATTTTATAGTGGCATTGTTGTTTTTTATTTGCCATGTGCTTTTTACCTCTATGTTCTCCTGTGGTGTGTCTTGTTTTCAATGTCTAGCAGCTGCTGCAACAACATTTGCCCGTTCCGGGACAATAAAGAATTTACTAACTTACTTACTACTACTGAAATTTGTATAGGAAATGATCCTATACAACATTTTGTTTTAAAGGATACATATTATGCCACATTTCCACAAATTAAAATAGTTCCCAGGTGTCTTGAAGACAATTCTGTGACATGCTTCGGTCAGAATACCCCAAGGATTAAACATCACAGTTGGTTTTCATTAGCTCTGAACAGCCGGCTGGTTTCAGTGCCTGTCCCTTTAAATGCAGCCCCGCCCCCTCTACTGGTACAGACACTCACAGGTGGGGGTGGTATTATGCACATTAGAAAACTAATGACATCATTGTCAGACAACTGAAGGAACAGCTTATAAAACCACATGGATTTCAACCTCGGAGCCTGAAAAGTACTGATTTTTTTTTTTTGGTCAATTCTCCCATTTTGAGGCCAGAAGGCAAGACAAACAGCTGAGCCTTCAAAAAGTGATATTTCCATAATATGTCCCCTTTAATACTATTTGGTTTTTATGTTTGTAGCTGCAGCCTTCACTTCTGTCAGTGATAAAAGTGATGCATGAAATATAGCAAAGAAATCCAAAAGGGCAACAAACATAAAAGGTCAGGAAGTTCACCAAAAGTTATTGCGAGGTGAAATAATGACCCGGACTTGTTGTTGTTTCTCCAGTGGCTCGTGTTTACGCTGAAGGTTCAGAAAACTTCACAGCAAGAGATGTAAAAAAAAAAAAGGAAAAAAAGGATTGTGAGAAAAAAAACATTTTTTTACTTCAGAGATGTGAAGCTTGCTTTGATTTTCACCTGCACTTCTGCCTTTACAAATCTATTCGTTAAATATTAATCAAAATCAAACCGAACAGAACGAATGGATAGATGAACAGGAATCAATCAAAACTTAGAGCGAACTTAGAAACACAACTATTCCGTAACTTTACCACTCATCTTAAAAGCAAATACACAAACTATGGTCTCTTAATTATATTAAGACGAGTTCTTATTGGCTCCCGACTTGGAAGAGGAATAAAAGTTCATACTAGAAAAATTACAACAAGAAAAGCAACAGATAAAATAGATGAAGGATACCTGCGGAGATAAATAATAAATAATAAATGGAAACAAGAAGCAGAAATAAAACACACAGACCTTACCTGACTTGGCTCCACGCCGCCACCGGCTGTTAAATAAAAACTGTTTCTACTGTAGCAAGGGAACAAACTTGATTTCTGCAATAAAAAAGGTGAAAAGGTTTCCGAACCATCTCAGTTTAGCATCGGTGGTTTTAAACCCGAGCGGTGTAACCTTTTTTTCTCTGACACCCAGAGCAATTTGCGGAGAAGAATAGCCCCTCTCCGGCTCCGTCGGGACCGTTTATTAGCCCCCGCAACCCATTTTGTTTACTGACCCACGGCATAAAGAGCCTTTTAGCAGAGAACAGGAAAAGCAGACAGGACCTTGGACGGTGGGAGCTCGCTGTTGGCTGCAGACCAGGAGCTCCGGCTTCACTCGATGTCACTTTTTATTGCTTACTCTGTCTCCTTTGTTCATCAGAGGAGCCGCGGCTCTTCAAAGGCCTCTCTGCTTTCGACCGACCGGGCCTGCACAAACTTTATCCATTTGACTTTTATTTCGCTGCAAACAGATAACATCTGCAAGCATAAATCCACCGGTAAGGAGGAGAGAAAATTCAAGTGGCCTTGTGGAGAGAGGAGGAGGGGGGGAGGGGGCATGGACGCAAGACACAGACTCTTCAAACTAAAATGCATGACAGAATGTGTAATAACTCTGTGAGAATGCCGACGTTTCATTATTCAGGATTTATACAAACGGACTAAAGTTCGGGGAGACCTTTTGTCTGTTTGATGAATCATTCATGAGAAATGACATTTTCTCACTTCCTGCTGCATCTTATCCTTACATGACCAGATAATCAATGACTTTCTATCATTCTGCATAACCAATATTCAGTCTGTATTCGGGTTGTACCCAAACCCGAATACGTATTTGGAAGTACACAAATAATACTTTGATCCCGAATAGTTTCTCCTCATCATTCGGGAGCTTTTTTCTAAAGCAAAAGAAACGTTTGGATCAGCAACAGCACATAACCAGGTGATTCTGGTTCACACTCCAACACAGCAGGTGGCGCTAATGCTCACCGCTACTTCCAGGGTCACCGTTCAGCAACTTAGCATTTTCCTCATGGACATTAATGGGAAAAGAAGCGGCTATAAAACGGTGGATAATTTTTTTTTTGAGTGTCACAACCCCCGCGACGACTCGTTTCACTACCAGAATTTAATCCATTCAGTCCGATTACGTTTGGAAAGTCTAGAAATGCCACACGATTCAATTATTTTATTCCCGTTCTAGTTAGCCAAGAGCTATAGCGGAAGTTAGCCGGCTAGCTCGGCGTAGCACTAGCTCGGCTGAAGTCAGTGCGCCCTTTTCCGGTTTCTTCTCGAATACGAATCTGAATCCGAAGTTTTTTTTAAAAGCCCGAATCTGAATCTGAAAACAAATAATGCAGAGGCTGCACACCCCTATTCTATCATTATGTTATAGAAGCCTGAACTGCACATGGAAACCTTTTTTTGGTTTGTGTTTCACTTGAAAACACTATTTTCCAGATTTTAAAAGTCAAATTAATTGCACTTTTATTCTGAAGGATATTTTTGGTGTTCAGAGTGAGAGGTTGTGTTTGCATGAAGGTCCAACTGGGAGCCGTGGCAGACTAGTACAGCCATGTGTTGCTGTGCACAGAGGCCACCAGAGGACATGAAAACATGACTTTTTCGACTTGGCCCTGTGTCAGAGTGAGAAGATCAGAGGATTAATTGCTGAAAATAAGTGAACATTTATACAGATAATTAATTGTTTTGGTTGACTTTTTCTTTTGGCCCGAGCATACACAGCAGCACATGGCTCTGTTAGTCCAGATGGAGCTCCTTGGATCTAATGAAGGTCATTTGTATTCTTTTTATTTCCTCAATCTTTAGCAAACGGATGAAACAGAGGAGTGATGCATGTAATAAGACGATATTAAGTGTTGTCTTGAGGTTGTTTAGTGACATAAGCAGCTGTAATGATGACAGTGACAGGCAGGAGAAGAAGCAGCAGCAGGTTCTGCCTTTTTTTAAAAACATTTTTCTTTTTACAGGAAATCAGGACTTGAACGCACCGTCACTCCGAGCTGCAGCTTATTCCACTCTGAGCTGCCTGCTGCCTTGTTTTGTTTACACTCCATGTCCAATCATATAAAGCAGGCCGATTCTGACCTCGCTCGCTGTGTGTGGTTTTGTTCCTCCCTCAGTTTAACTTGCTTTTTCGTTTATGTAAGCAGACAGAAAACAAATGTTTAAATCTGCAGAACAAAAAAAAAAGAAAAAAAAAACCCTGAGTGGCCTCAGAGGAGGAGAGGAGGGAGAGCAAACACTCTGCTTTTCTAAATCTAAATGCAGAGCCAGACGACTGCTGTGTCCACTACAGGGATGTTACATGTGTCATTACAATCATACAACCGCACAGTGATCAATTCTGAAGGATTACAGTCCTGTTGTTTTCCTCTCCCAGTTCATCTCACACTGGATATTACTGTTAAACCAAGGGGAAAATTACATTACAGCTCCGTTAGGCTCTTTGTTAATTGGTGACACGTCGTCCTGCTGCAGGTGACGGTGCTCTCTGTGTTTTCAAGTGTGTTCAGGTCAGATATTTTGGATCAGGTCTGTTTTGGACAAGGTCCGTTCTCATTAAGTCTGTTTAACTCTTTCCAGGATTTGGTTTCTGTCAAACCTTAGAACGTCAACTGAACTGAACCCAACCCTACGCATGCTGAGGAAAATGAAGCTTTTAAAGGTGACAGGAAGGTTTATGAACAATATTCTGCACTCTCAGCACAGCCAGCATCACTGTCATTATCACAAACTAAATATAGTCTGCTAGCTTGATGCTAACATATAATGGAAAACATCATAGACGGGCATATTTATTGACATAAAGTAATACTTAAAGGCAGATATTTTCTCTGCTCTGTGGAAATAATTTCACTATTTGGTTTTTTTCTTTCTTATTTTGAATGACAAAGAAGTCTGTATCCTGACTGACCTGAAGCTTGGGATGAAAATGACATTGTTCCAGGGATAATGGAGGCTCTTGGCTAAATAGGGCTAGAGCCTCTGACCCGGCGTCGCAGCTCTCGTCTCTGCGGCACCGCGATACAAACGCGCCTCGTAACCTGTAATCTCTTGTTTATGGCTGATGAGACTGCACAGATGTACATGTTGTAACACCGTATAACATATAATGTTATGCACCGCTCTATTGATTGATTTCTCACTGGCTTTGTTGTAAACAAATGCACATGGCCTGGAGGAGGGTTAGCAGCGACCGGACTTACGTAGTTCCCCTTTAAATGGTTGATGATGTTCTAAGATAAAATACACTGTGTTATGTTTACTGCTTTTATAATGTGTTTACTGTGTGGGTCCATGATGGGAGTGGGATTCAGTATTTGGTTCCAATTCGGCCGAACCCTTAACAGTGGATTTAGTAACTGTACATCCCTACTTTTATTTTACAATGTTTTAGTGCATGAGGTTCAAGTAGATAATGAACATGGATCTGTTTTGCTTTTTTATCTTCTTACTACTTCTTCTCCTACTCATTGTTTTGTTTGCTCACCATCCTTCAGTTTCCAAACAGACAATGCTAGATATTAGCTGGTGGAGAAAGCAGAACATTTAGACCAAACAGAGTCGGAATATCATATTAGATGTTGCTCTGTAGCTGGTGGATGGATGTACAATGGATCAAGAAGATGTCCTGGACAAAAATACAAACGCATATTTTGGTATTTTTGCCATGGTCTGAGTTCACACTCATGTGTGTTGCGTCCAGGAAACATCTGCACAAGGCATTGTTGAACAAAGACACATGGGAAACCTTTAGGAAACGCCACAACTGTCTGACCAACCAGTACCGAATCCTCAGAGAAATCCACAACTCAGATCTGTTAGAGTAGAAAAACCAAAAAAACCCAAGATTAGTCAACAACGACCACACATAGCTACAACAGGTGCAAAAAAAACAAGAAACAAAACCAACCTTTAACGGCGCCATCTAGTGGACATTATAAACATCCATATGGTTAGATGAGCGGTCAGCCTGAATTAAACCACTGAACTGCATTATCATTCCTCCTCAGTCACAGAATAAATACAATCTAATTAACAGCAGCATCAGTGAAATGTGTCTTGTAACACCTGGAGGGGGTTTCTTCACTAAACAAACAGTGACAAGCACAGAAGTCGATTAACACACTCAGAAACACTGTCTAGACCTATTTACACAAGCTACGTGTTACATCACATCACAGACCTACACAACAGCAGCGCTTCATTACAAACCACGACACTGATGGTTTTCATTTAAAGCACACTTCAGGAGCTGATTTCACGCTTTACTTCCTCCTCTGGACCAAGATGCAGAGAAATTAGCTGAAAACCGGACACACTCTTAGGACCAGGAGACATAACAGACTATAAAACCTCCTGTGCGTGCAGGAAAACAGAGCAGAGCGGCTACATTTCAGCCCATCATGCTGCCTGCGCCCCATGATTTCACAAATAAATGGGAGGACTGAGCGCCGGACATGCTCAAGAATAAAAATGATAGAAAAGAACAGAAGAGAGCGACGGAGACGACTTGGCTTCCAGGAAAAAAAAAAGCCGGTTGCCACTCCAGGAAACTTTGCCTGGAGCGTGGAAATGCAGAAGCCTGCGAAAGCTGCCCTGCAGCGCCGCTCTCCAAACGCCAGCCGGTAATGTGCCACCTGTTTAAAGCTGCAAATTCCACATCCACAAAGCACCGGCTCGCTGTGCCTCCCTGCTCCAGCCAAAGCCTTTATCCACAGGAAACCACCGGCTTAGTGGAGAGGAGGACTGACCGCCGAGGACGAGCACTCAGGCCTCACACACAGCAGAGACACACTGCACCCCTCCTCCTCCTCCTCCTCTTCTTCTTCTGTCTCCTAACTGTGTCTTTTTTTAACTTGCATGCTCTTCAATTACACCCCATCCAGCTGTGCTCTGGTTCCTGCACAGCTGGCTGGTGGAGGCTTAAGGAATTACCCGTGTCACCTCACCAGGTGACACGGCAACGCTGCATCTTTATTCCCATCTTTGTTTAGCTCACTGTCATTTCATCTTAGCGTCCTCTGTCTCTATTATCTGAGCTGTTACTGTGTCTTGTTTTTATCACAGATATAAGAAGAAAATCACAAACTAAATTCCAGTTGCAGTCTCTCCATCCTTCTCTCCATCCTTTGCACAACTCAAATAAGCATTAGTGCACTACATAATTTCAGCATAGTAGTGAAATATTGAATAAAAAACACTGTCTCCGTCTTCCTCTATTCTCCCGTGGCTCTAATCTCGTTCTCTCATTTCTCCCTCATCTCTACTTTCATCTCCTCTCCTCCTCTTTTGCCTCCTTCCCTTCCACCTCTTTTCTCAGCAGGAAGCCTATTGGCAAATCGAGCGAGGCAGGATTAATTGTAATTCAATGTCTATTACTGCCAGTGCTGCTTAGTTCAAACCAGCGCTGTAGGTGAGGAGGAGAGGGATGGAGGGAGGGAGGGAGGGATGCAGATGATGGAGAGGAGAGGAATCTGTGTAAGGAGGAAGAGAGAGAAAGAAAGAGGATACTTTGACGAGCACCAAAAACAGACTGCACCCTGCTGTCAGCCAGGATGTCCAGACTGTCTGTGCCCCTGACATTTCCCCCTTGTGTCAGCACAATCTCAGGCCTCCTGCTGAACAACAGCCCCTCCTCCCCATCTCTCTCTCACACACACACACACACACATTCCCATAACAGCACGGGTCGAGTTGGATGGAGACAAGCCATCACCTGTTTGAAACACCTAAAGCTACCTGACGTGTGTGTATACTGTATGTATGTATGCGTATGTGTGTGTGTGTGGACAGGTGGATCCAGGTCCAGAGCTTTTGAGCACATGACACATCCTTCATATGCAGCTGTATGAAGTGTCAGCCTCCATTTTTTTTTCTTTTTTTGAAGGTAGAAGTCCTGAAAGTGCTCAGAATAAGAGGCATGCAGCCCGGTGTGGAGGCTGAGAGCTCTGCAGCCAGGGAGGGGGGGGGGGGGGGGGACCTTTTGTCAAATGCTGCTGCAAAAGGAGCATCGACACTTGCTGCATTTCCATCCACCTTTTCTTATAATTTTCAAAAAATTGCGAATAAATGCGTGGATGGAAACGCCAGAAATTCGAAAAAAGGCGGCAAATTCGCAAAAAAGTTTTTACAGTTGGAGGGGGTCAAAGGAAAATGCAGCTTTTTGTTATGGAAACAGGTTTTGCAAATTAAGCCAGAGTTTGTAGGTGAAATGCTGCTGAACGACGACTTCCCAAAAGTCCTTCACCTGGCGACGTTCCCAAATGACGACGCGGTGTCCCAGCTCTCGTCTCTGCACACCGCAACACAAACGTAACCCATAATCTTTTGTTTATGATGGTTAAGACTACACAAACGCACATGCTGTAACATCGTATGTGTTATGTAACGTTATCCACCGCGCCATTTATTGATTTTTCAACGGCTTCGTTGTAAACAAATGCACATGGAGGAAAGGCGCGTAAACGAAACAGTGGAAAAGCGAGCGAACTTGCACAGTTCCTACTGTCTTTCTGTGTAAATATCTCATGTTACAACATGAAAACCTGCAGCTTATAATCAAGTGTGGCCTATATATGTATTTTCTTTTAAAATGTAGCTGGTTCGGGTCTGGAAAGCACCTAAATTGTGCATGATGTTGAGTGTCAGCTGAGTGTCAACTGTTACATTCACGCTCTCTTATGACGTTATCTCACAGCGCACTCCCCCTCTCGCAATAGTCACAAAACTATAACGCATAGAAACGTGCATACATTTGCATTTTGCACATTTTCACAGAATCTGCCCTTAAATTCGATGCATTTGGAAAGAAACCCAGTTACTGAGATCTGGAAAACTAATCTTCATATTCATGTTCAATGTTTCTGCCATGAGATAAATCCCTGTTCTGAACAACACGAAGCTAAAATGTGCAGCGTTCATAGCGTGTGATGCAGATTCACCCTGAACAATTGAACCTCCTCGTCCCTGTAGTCTGCAGCAGTCCTGATGTTAATCATGTGACAGCAGCTGCATCTCCAGCTCCAGTTACCTCCTCCTGGCATCTTCAGTCGACAGCCCCCCCAGCCCCCCCCCCACACCGCCGCCGCCCCCCCTCCGCCCCTCTGCTGCAGTCGAGTGGAGGAAGGAGCTCGCAGGTTGCTGCATCACCTGGCGAAACGTTCACACCACTGTGCGCTGCTGAGTAATGACTGCTACCTGGAGAGTGGCCCCCCACCACTGAACTCCCTTTAAGATTAATGTGGGCGTAAAGTGCACGCAAAGCAATAAGAAAGAGGAGGGGGAACTGTTGGAAACAGGAAACAAAGCTGCCAATTTGTGACTGCACAGGCTGCCGGCTGAGTCTCCGCGCTGTGGACATTTTTAAAACATAAACTCAAGTAACAAAGTTGAGGTAAAGAAAATATAAGTCTTTACCTTTTTTATTTTTGTTCCGGTCCGTCTGGCGTATAGTACATAAATATAACCGACTAGGCATCTAGTGCTGACCGGATTGACTGGGCTGACTCCGGCTGGCTGCAATAACTTACGATGGTTGTGGGTTGTGAGACAAAAAAATGGAAAATAACAGAGTATAGTGCAGCCTGAAGCAGAAGGAAATGTTGGCAAAGGCTGAGTTCAAACAAACCACTGTGTCAACTGAAAAATGCATCAACAAATACTGTTTAAAATAAAATAAAAAACTCAATGTAGAGGTAGGTGGAGGACCGAGGAGGCAGGAAACAGCTCCTTCCAAGAGGTGAAGGAGCAGAAGGAACATGTGAATTCTTTGTATCTTTAAAAAACACATTAGAAATTATGGAAAATGCCTCTTGTAATAAACACATACATCCATGCAACAAAAGTCAGGTACAGTCACAGATCCATTAGCAAGGCTGCTCATGCATGAAACTCACAAAATGTCAAATTATCCCATTAACGGGCTCCTTTGTTATTTAGAGGGCTATTGCGA
Organism: Decapterus maruadsi; assembly: GCA_030347415.2. Taxonomy (NCBI): domain Eukaryota; kingdom Metazoa; phylum Chordata; class Actinopteri; order Carangiformes; family Carangidae; genus Decapterus; species Decapterus maruadsi. The sequence goes on from CM064892.1 coordinate 3,391,841, forward strand.
AAATGCTGAAATATTTATAAGAGGATGGCTCATCTGAAAAAGATTTACCCTTGAATTTTCAAGTTTTTTCCTTTAAATGTTTACGAGCTGGTGTCTGGATATATCCTCCAGCTGACATACCTGTACACGAGTACATTAGTTTTATACACACTCTGCCATTTCTCATTGGAAATGTCCTTTTCACGTCAGACGGAAACCACACTGAAAGGCTCTCGTTCACCCATTTGCTTACTCATAGTTTGCCTCTTGTTGCAGCTCAAGTCTTTCCGCTTCTATTAAGGTAGAAAAATTTGAGTGCAGTGGAAGATTTTTATTATTATTCCAGTCTCATTTTCATCCGCTTGTCTTTCATGCAAAGCCGACTGGTGTTGGAGAGAAACGATTCCTTCAAAAAGCTAATGTGGGGGAGCTGTGAAATCTGATTTAAAATTGTATTAGATACAAGTTCTGGTAACAGTTGCAGTGCTGTTTGTTAAGCATTGGAAGGAGTAGTGAATACTACAAACTGAAACTAGTTGTGAGGCTGCAAAACTTACAATATTTTCATATTTATGTTGGTAATGTCGTCACGATGAGCTCATATGCTTGTGTTTATATTGCCTGCATGTTCAGACTGAATTGTCATTAATCGGTTGTGATGGATTCTGTTAGTGTTTTATTATATTGTTATTGATAACATTTGCTCTTAATTGATTTTTCATCTGCAGCCACTTCGTGATGCACGTCATTACATGCGGGAGGATTGGTTGGCAAACACCGGCTTCTCTCTTCTCAGGGCAACAGATTAAAATTGACTGAATTGACAAAGGGAGAGTGACACAGAGATAAACAGGAGGAGGAGGAGGAGGGGGTGAGGGGTGGAGGAGAAATAAAGGAGCACAGAACACAAAAAGAGAAATCAAGGAGTAGAAAAAGAGGTGGTAGAGGAGAGGTAGAAAAAAAGAGAAAGGGAGACAGATTGAAGGGCAGAAAGAGAAAGAGAGAGTTGAGGGGTAGAGAGAGATCGGAAAATAAAGGCGTATAGTGGAGGCATTGCAGGCTCGGCTGCCCGGGTCTGCGGTTTGTTAAATAGCTTTTTGATGGAATTGGTAAAGCAGTGAATCCTGTGACACTGTTAGCTGGCACACCACAGAGAGGAGGGAGGGAGGGAGGGAGGGAGGGAAGGAGGGAGGGAGGGAGGGAGAGAAATGGAGAGGTCAACAGCAAGAAAGAAAGGAAGAAAAAGAACAACAGATGCAGGTCGAAGGTAGGGAATAAAAAGAAGGAATCAGAGGGAATGAAAGTGAAGGAGAAAAAGAGCATATTGTCGATTAACTCGGTTTTAACGTGGAGTCATTCTGCCCCCAAGAGGAGAGGAGTGTAACTGCAGCTCTGAGACAGATGAGGCAGAGCAGCACTACTGTGTGTGTGTGTGTGTGTGTGTGTTTACTGGGCTGACGTAAAGGAGCTAGCTGCCACTGACTGTTAATGTCACTGGTTTGAGGTCTGAGGCAGACCAGGTCCAGGTTTATATTGAAGTTATGCTTGACATACTGTACCTGGAGGTTGTTGTGGACCACAAGAGACAATAAAGACGAGTGTAGAACAATAAATGGATCCCAAAACCTAAATAACACAGTAAAGCTGTCATGTATAAGATGTTAAAGCACCTAAACGACCCCTAAAATCCTCTTAAAGCTCACTAGAAACCACCTCTAACGACCACAATGATCTTTTAAAGGGCCAGTACAACCTACAAGACCTTCATTAATCCTCAATGTCACTACAACACTCTAATATCCTCCTGAACCTGAAGGACCTCTAGAACCATATCAATGAAAAAGTGAAATCTCCAAAAAATACATGAAGAACCTGCTCAAACTCTGAAACCTTCCTTAACAAACTCCTCTGGGACCCTGACAACCATCCTGTCTGTCCGACTAAAATCTCCAAAATGAACAACCTGCTCTGTGACCTTAATCTCAGAAAACACCCCAATTAACCCCTAGTAGAGGACCTTAAAAAAACGTGGCTCTTGCAGGACATCTAGAACCTGATGGCCACTTCAATCTCCAAAACTACACAAGGAACCTTCTCAATGACCTGACCGTCCAAATCTTTGTCAATAAATCCCTATAGGACCTTTAAAACCTCCTTTCTGATCACATCAACCCCCTAAAGGACCTCTAGATCCTCCTTGAAATCAGTAGAGCATTATATCTGTGCAAAACTTCATTCTCTTGCAGGACATCTAGAACCTTATTGATGGCCACTTCAATCTCCAAAACTACATGAGGAACCTTCTCAGTGACCTGCACCTCCAAAACTTTGTCAAGAAATCTTTTTAGGACCTTTAAAACCTACCTCCTTTCTGTTCACTTCAACTTTTCAAAGGACCTCTAGATCCTCCTTGAAGATTAGTAAAACCTAATCCCTGTGCTGAAAACCTCAATCTCTTACGGGACATCTAGAAGAAACTTCTCAATGGTCTGCACCTCCAAATCCTTGTCAAGAAATCCTTTTAGGACCTTTAAAACCTCCTTTCTGATCACTTTACCCTCTTAAAAGGACCTCTAGATCCTCCTTGAAGATCAGTGTCTGTGCAAAACTTCAATCTCTTACAGGATATTTAGAACCTGATGGCCACTTCAATCACCAAAACTAAACGAGGAACTTTCTCAATGACCTGAACCTCCAAATCCTTTTCAAGAAATCCTTAGGACCTTTCTGATCACTTCAACTTTTCAAAGGACCTCTAGATCCTCCTTGAAGATCAGTAGAGCATAATATCTGTGCAAAACTTCAACCTCTTACGGGACATCTAGAACCTGAACCATTGCCACTTCAATCAGAAACCTTCTCAGTGAATGACATGATCCAAAGCCTTGTCAAGATCTTTAAAACCTACTTTCTGATCACTTCCACATCCTTGAAGATCAGTTGAACCCAATCAATAATTAAAGCCATTTGCAGAACCTCTTGAATCAACGTCTAAGTGGACCTATTGAACCTTCTCCTCAACAACTAAAGCATCCTAAACAATCCTAAAAACCCATTCAATATCCACTTGAACCTGGAACCTTAGATCCTGTCAATAATTAACACAGCAAATGATACGTCTTGTTTTTCTTCGACAGGCAGGTTTGGAATAAACAGAGGGAGATAAAAGATCAAATAAAGACAAATACATATTAAAATGATGTATAATTTCTATGAAGTTTCATGAAAAAGCGGCGACAGCCTCGAGCCACAGATGTTCCCACATTCTGGCTTCACAGATGATCACAGATGTACAGAGACCTTGGCAGCCACCACACACAGCATAATGTACAGACGATGTCTGAGCAGTAATTACTGTCGCACCTCTTCTCGACGGCACCAAGCGAATACATATGAGGCAGAAATGTGAGCAGAGGTTTGTTTTGCATTTGTTTTACATGAGCTGTCAATCACGTTTCCTGCAAGACGCTTGACCTGAACTTCATCTGCTCAGAAGAATTGACGTGGATGAAAAGCAGTCGCGAAATACAACGCTGAAAAACTTTATTTAATGTCTTTTCATCCAGTTTCGACTGTTTTACAGGCGAGTGGGTGAAATATTTGACGCCTTTTTTTCTGAATAGATTTCAAGGAGGACCATGAATGCAGCACTGCTCTTGTAACTAATAGCTCCCGTAGCGCTGCCTAGCCACCATGATATAAACACACCGACCACACACACACACACACACACACACATTTAAAAATTAATACATACATAAGCGTCTGCTCTTTTCTGCTCCGAGGGGTAAACTTTGATTCCACTCTGCGGATTGTTCCTGACAAAATAACACATCACAGCATCAAAACGCTATAAAGAAAGTCTATTTCTGCAATTTTTTTTCACACATACCCCCCCACCACCACCATTCTCCCCACTTCTCTGTTCCAGATCGATTGGTTTCTTTGAAGACGGATTGTGAGAAGAAAACAGAACGGCTCAATCCATCATGCTGTCTGCCTGAGGCCCCGTGCCGCCATAAACAATACATTACTGGTGGTATCTGAAAGCGCCTGTAGGAGCCCGGCACGGTTCAAAGCCATAACCACAAACAAACAGAATGGAACCACACAAGTTATTTCAGATAATTCATACTGTTATCCGCCTGCGTGCGCACTTCCTCTGCTTCACACCACTTAGATTCACACCGGCGGAGAGAGGCGTTTAACACATGCGTTTATCTGACACTCTTAATGCGGAACAAGAAGAGACTTAGTCAGCATTCATGATTCAGCAATGCCACCGCCGCCGCCGCTGAAACAAGCCGCTGAGGAACAAGGAAAGCCTGCAGAACAAAACAGGTGGAGGATTACGGCTTCACAGCTTCACATTTCAATGCTCTGATGTAAAAAACATCTGGAGGAATCTGAGTAGAGAGATGTCTGATGATGTTCTCGGGCACGTTAAAAAAAAAAAAGTGGCGTGAAAAAAGGAACGTTTGAAATGTTATCTGCCTCTTTGTGATAGTAAGTAAGTTGCGGGATCGTCTCGGTTTTGCATCAAAGAGCGAAAATCCCTCGCTGAGTCAGCACTTTCGGTTGTTCCTGCTGTGACAGCTTTTAGCTCACGACGACGAACCACTGAAGCGCATAACAACCTGGTTTCACCCGATCGGTGCATTTAAAGGACAAGACAAGCAGTGACTGACATTTAAAAGGATTAAAAGAGTTGGGGACTATTTTCAGCAGCGGATTAATCCACATTTCAGTGCAGGCACTAGTGATCGGTGCTTTTGGTAACAGTGGAGCTCAATGGCCAAGAGGGTCACTAACACAGTAGTAGTTGACAACATCGACTCACTATGTCAGTGGTTCCCAACCTTTTTTGCCTCGTGACCCCATATTGACATCACAAATTTCTGGCGACCCCCATTAATCAAGATAGGCCAGCTCAGATTATATATGTTGCATTTTATTTGAACTATATTCAAGAAAGTCAAAGTATAGAATACAGTTGTTTAAGATAATTTTAAAAAGAATAATAATCAGCTAAAAATATATCATCAGTCTTTTTTTTTAAATCAATAGACATTTGGCGACCCCATTTGAATTCCAGGTGACCCCACAGGGTCCCGACCCCAAGGTTGAAAAGCGCTGCACTTTGTCGTCCTACTGCAGGGCTGCCAAGTTTCAGAAAATGACAAGCGTGAGACTTTAGTGTCATGATGCGTTTGGAACTAGTCTTAGAAATGAAAATTTTGATAAAATACATGTATTTGTCAATACAAATAATATAGCAGCCTTTAGAACAAAGTGCATCTGAACTGTAACAAATTAGCAGCCTTTTATTCCAATGCATTTAACATTTGAACCAGAATTTAAAAAAATATGTATATATACAGTATATACCCGCCTTACATTGCTTCTGATTGGTTTATATTATGTGGATTGGTCTGATATTGGTTATCTCGGTCAGTCAATCAGAGTTACTCTTAAAACTACGGCAAGCCGGGAGGACCAAAGTTTATTATCACTATTGAATGGCGAGATATAAGCATGAGAAATGTCAAATTGCAGCAGCTCTGCTACTGTAAGAGCAATGTTTCCTCCTAGGAAGAAGGCTCCAAGACAGTCCAAACACAACAAAAGTACGCAGCGTTGATTTGTGAGTCTTAAATTGCCTGCAGGGTGTGAATGTGAGTGTGCGAGTGTGGGCCCTGTGACAGACTGCTGACGGGTCCAGGATGTTCCCCGCCCTCGGCCTGTGTCGACCTCAGATCCCGGACAGAGAGGCTGTCGAGCCGGTGGATGGATGTTCAACTTCTGCTATAAAAACCTGAAGTTTGACAGGTCGTAAAAGTGGTCATGACCTCACTGTAACACAGTTTTACACACATATTCCTCTCCCTCCGTCTCACACACTTTGTTGGCGCCTCGTTTTTAATTAAATCTGCCTCCTAAAGAAACACCTGCCGGAACACCTGAAATAAAACACTCAAAGTACTTCACCCTGGAACTGAACCGGAGTTTTAAACCCTCAGCAGTGAGCCGGGAGAAATTGGGAGGATTTAGAGGCACTGTTGGATACAACTCAATATAAAATGAGTGTTTTGATGGGTTTGTGGATTAAGCACTTGCTTTAAACACTCAAAGAGAGTCACCGTGAAATTCCCCGCTGACAAAGTGTAGCATGTACGACGTTATTATAAAGAGGAAACTGGCTGTCGTTAGACGGGACTGATTTCACAGCTCTTAACGTTTCAGGTGACTCCAGTGTTTCGTTTTCCATCTCTCGTGTTCATTTATAAGCTGCTGAAGTGCATAACACAGGACTGTCACATACAGTAGTCATCCGACTTGTTGAGCTGCATATGTAAATCGTTATTCAGAATTAAAGAGCCACAGAGGCAAATGAGTTCAGTATTAAACCATTTCAAAGCAAAGAAACTTTGTGCAGAGTGAAAAACTCCTTAAGGACAGATGAAGCGTAAACACAGACATTAATCCCAGCTCTTTCTGATGCACAACATATTCTAGAAAACAATGCATTGCAGAAATATCTCTGCACGTTGCCTTCAGCAAGGTTTTCTCAAACACATGGACCCGAAACTAATATGTCTTAGACACACTGGGGGAAAAATACAGCAACAAAACAAACCTGTGACTATAAAGTCTGGTCTGTTGTTAGAAGTTCTTATTATTTCTCATTGTGCCTTCTGCTCGTTCCAGCAAACACAGTTATGTCGTCTGTGTTTAACATGCAGGATACATGCTAAATGAGACACATCCTCAATTAAAGGTCCAGTGTGTAATAATTAGCAAAGTGTATAATCACTACAAAATGAAATGTTTGGTTTCCGTAGCCTTATAATTATTATTTTATATAACAAGGATCTTGCTTTGGAGAGTGTTGCCATCTTGTGCCGCCATGTTTGTACGGCAGCCCAAACAGAAAATCCAGCCAGCCAGAGAGCATGTTTCAAGAGTTTTGTGTTCATAAATAAATCAACGAAGAAGAAGGGGGAAGGAAAGGAGAAAGAGGAGGAAACAGCGGAGAGAGAGAGCCCTGATTTTACACATTTGGACCTTAAATTTGTGAATTATGAGTAATTAAAACACCTTATTTGCTCAATAAAACTCGAGGACATGTCATCACAGCAGCCAAACTTCAGCCGAAGACTTCAGATTTACATTAAAGGGATAGTTCAACAATACGCTACCAGACAGAGTTGTTTCAGAGGTAAATACAGAGACTGCTTGCTGGTTATTATTTCAGAGCGTGGTGAATGTGCAGGTCACAACTTGTCCACCAGGGCATTTTGGAGTTGTTGGATTGTGTATTTGATGAGTTTGATGAGGGAAACCAAGAAATCCCATGAGCCTCTGTAGCGTAGCTCTGAGCAGCTCACGGCTCTGTTCCGCCGTTCTATAAATAGCTTCCACCAAACCTACTGCTGTGACTATAGGGATTGTGGCAATGGGCCAATTTGCCAAAATGTTGAACTATCCCTTTAAACACCCATCTAAAATAAAAACTGTACGGTCTAGAGTGGATTCAAGGAGTCGCTGTGTCTCCACAGTGAGTTCCTGAACTAATGGCTCTCACAGCTTTAAGGTGAAATCTGGGCTTCAGGGGAGTGAAGTCAGCTTCCTCAGCAGTTAGCGTCGATGAAAACAAAGAAGTCTGTGTGGGTAAAGGCCGGGGACCTGCACCCGTCCACGGCCTCATTAACCAGCATCTATCCTGCCCTATTAGCTGTAATGGAAAAGGTCCCTGAAGGTGGCGGTGCTGTTCAAGTCCCAGAGACTAAAAAAAAAAAAAAAGACAGCCAGTCTCTCACACTGATCCTGTGTGGGCTCCCTGGCCGGGTTAGCAGGCACACACTGTTAATGATCAGTGTTTTTAATGAAAACAGAGATTAGTTTAATCAGAGGAACTCACTGTGGCAGCGCTGCGACATCTGCCGCTCTGAAGACGAACGAAAGAAAGAAAAAACAACAAGTCTGCTTCTCAGTCACTGTGACAGAAAGAAGAGAAATGTGCTATTTGTTGTTTTGTAAAACACTCACATTCATCTGTTTACCCTCAACTTCCACAGATAGACACAGTTTGTAGTTAGCGTTTAAAGGAATAGTTCACCAAAAAAATGAAATGACCTGGGAGGCCGGTTCGTAGTGCAACGAAAACTTTATATGCAGTACCGGTTCACCCAATACGCACACTACGCACGTTGCGTAGGGCCCCGCAAAATAGCAGAGGCCCCGTTAAAAAAAAAAAAAACTGACGACGTGATCGTCCGTTGCGCACGTGTAAAAGCAAGACAGCGTTTAGCACGCCACGATGAAGCGGAGTTATCCCTCGGGGAATTAGGGGGAAGAAACAGCTGACAATGACCTGCAGGAACAGCAGTCAGGTAACTCTCCTCTCCGGGTGAGAGAGTGGGAGGGAGGGAGGGACTAGTCCGTGTTTGACCTGCATTAACAGGGCGGTGGGCCCTGGGTGAACCCCGGTCTCTGTGTGCGCCTTGCTGGCTTCTATAATTTTAGTTGTAGTGTAGTTACATCTACATACAAAATGGAAAGCAATGGATTGACTAAGATTCAATTTTGTTTGCTTGGATAGCCTACATGCAAATATAGATGCAGAATCAAACAAAACTTGTGAAATATTATGACAATGGTGCTAAAAATAATAATAATAATAATATAATAAATAATAATAAACATAATTACCTACATTTGGTTTTTTGATGTGAATTAATAGTTTTATCTAGAGATTTATTTAATAGTGAGTTTTTTCAAACATTAACATGCTGATGATTGTTACATTTAGTTTGATTTGATTTGTCTGAATGTATTCTTAGTTTTCTCACTAAAATTTTTTCAGTTGGGGCCCCTTAGCAGAATTTTGCCTAGGGCCCCATGGAGGTCTGAACCGGCTCTGTTTATATGAGATTAATAAGGCCTGACACAAAAACATCCATAAAACTACACAAAAACCATTTAATATTCCTCCACACCGCTCGTCCACTGCAATCCAAATGTCCTGAAGGGAGAAAGTCCAGAGTTTACTGAAATGAACTTTGAGGAACAAAAAACTACTCTGGAGTATTCATCAGTATGAGGGTGAATTTCATTTTTTGGTGAACTATTCCTTTAACAAAAGCCTTCATTGCCAAAGTGTGGGAACAGGTAAGTTTAGGTCGTCAAGAGGGAGACGAGAGAGCTTCAATAAATCACACAAACAGTTCCTTGGTTTCTTTCTGTGTTTACATTAAAGTCACATTACACTCAATTAGACAAACACAAAGACGACCAACCAGCTGTTCACACCAACGTTTTTAGATTTAGATATTTCAGATTCCTCAGTTTTAACCACGACCAGATTCACAGTTTTAAGCTCTTGATGAGTTTTTTTTTAATATGTCCTATACGATGTGCATATAAAACTTATTATCTAAGAAATGTGTAAAGATGAGTTGTAAAATTGCACCTCTCAGACTGCATTTATGTCAAAATGTAAATTACTTTCGGGCCGACCATGAAATGTTCAGAGATAAACTTGAAGGTTATCTGGGGGAAACCGAGACGCTGTTGATGATGAATTTTTTTTTTCAAAATGTCATGTTTCATCGCCTCGAGCAGTGCAAACATCATTTTATTCACTTAACATAAACAATCCAATTACATTTAGCTCATTGCCTCTCATCAGTCATTTTATAATAATAGGTTAATTTTGACTAAACTGGCGTTTTAATTACTGACATGGCAGCTTAATGCTAATTAGAAAATGCAATTAACATTTTCTGATGACAGCTTATGTAATGTTTTTTTTTTGTTTTTTTTGTACGGTGCAGCCCATTATGAAGATTTGGACGGTGACCTGAGTGGAGGTTTTGTTTCGGTCAGTGTTTGGCTTCAGGTTCGTTGCCTCTTTTCTGTTGTCTGCACAGTAAAGTAAAGAAAATCAAGATTAATTTCATCACTTCCTGCAGCCTCAGATGAAAGTCATTTATTCTAGTACAAGTGCGAAAAACAAGCTTCTTCCACACATTTGAAAATTGCCCGAGCTCAATAATCCATCGCAGCAAACGTGAAGCACTAATTTATTTTTTGTCAGAGTTCCTGTTTCATCATTATTTCATTGTTGAGCTTTTTCATATCGGTGTGTGTGTGGATTAAGTAACACTCTGCTTAGTGCCAATCACCTGACACCCACAGGGGGAAATGAAAAGAACTAATCCCTCTGAAACTTTGACACATCCACGCGCACAACGAGCTCAGAGACAGATACTTCTCTGCAAAAACAAGAGTCTGCTCTTATTAAAACTCCTGCTGACACTTCGTCGCTACACATTGCTGTTATTTAACCCTTTACATCCAGTTTTCCCTTTTACTTTTGCTTAAGTAGCTTTTAAAGGTGCCTCCAGGAAGTAAAGGGCGGCCACTGACTCCATTAGTCTGCACAGACGCTTATAGCTCTGCTGTTTGCTGGTTGATCGTATTGACTCGCAGTATAAATCATTTTGCTAACTTTGTTTAAGCATAACCAATTAGTCTGTGTAACCAGTACAGATCTATATAATTTCATTACAGAAACATCCACAATAAAAGTTCAAATATGTCCTGTGTGGTGTCTCAATAAACCTGCACAGTTATTATGGTCCAGTTTTTTGCCATAGCCTACTTATTGGATTTAATATGAAGCAATTTCTTCTAGCACGATTTTCTGCACAAAAAACAATAATAAACTCATCATTATATCTCTAATTAAATTGCCCAAATAACAATTTCAGGCCTCCCAATCCTGAAAACAGCTCCAGGCTCTGCAGCAACCTGCCTCACTAATTCCCCCATAAGACTGCTTCATATTAGCCGCTTTCAGAATAAAAAAAAAAACTATTAGCACACACAGTGGTGGGACCTTCAAAATAAAGATGCATTCATGGTCACAGCACCATCACAAGTGTGAATAAACAATCAAACAAAGCAATAAAGACAAGAATGTTGTGCATTACATGTAAGGTTTTTCAGAATGAAATGTTTCTTTTATAGCCTGATTTGGTGCCTGGAAAATGCAATAGTTTGCTCAACATAAATAAAGACCTACCTACCCTAACAGCTCACAATGCTCAACCAGCATAAAAGGAAAATAAAAGGAAAAAAAACAACCAGCAGCATGCACCAATGAAGCAATCAACCAGGACAATCAGCTTCCTCGTGAAAGGTGAAGTCAAGACAGAAGTTTCTATTCATCAAACCAATGTGATCTTATATCAAATTTTGCCCGCGGTGAAATATCGCGAGACTTCCCCCCTCTCTGCCAGAGAGACATGGTGCTAACAGGTGTAAACAAAGCTACAGTAGGACAAGCAGATTCACTAAAGATGTAACGTAGGTTGTTACGACGTTTGAATCAAACATAGTAAATGCAACTTACGGTCAGGCCGTCCTGGAGGAGGAGGAGCCGATGCTGAACAGTCCGAAGACGAGATTGTTGCGGTTGTGTTGGAGGGAGATGTTAGCCGACCTAGCGAGGCTGGCTAACTGACCGAGCTGTGGCCACCTTTCAGTCCGGAGTTGTTGAGGGATGGCGAGTTGGAAGACCGATGGATTGTATTGATTTGGAGTCACTGATGATAAAACCCTCCTGGGATCCACGTGGATATATTTCCGATGGGAAAATGAGTCCAAGCCGGAAAGTTCAACAGCTGATGGAGACGAGCTGCAGCCGCCAGGTGAGGGGCGGAGCTAACAGGTAAGTTAGTCCAAACACGCACATCGTTTAAAGGGATAGTTCAACATTTTGGCAACTTCTCCTATCACATAATCCCTATAGTCACAACAGTAGGTTCGTTACCTTTAATTAACGGTGCATGCTGTTTTGAGATCGGCTGGGCAGAGACGTGAGCTGCTCAGTGAACACAATGGAGGTGAACGGTAGGCTACAGGTCCGCTGTCTCTCATGAAACTCATCAAATCCAACAACTCCACAACTGGTGGACAAGTTGTGACCTGTACATTCACCACGCTATGAAATAATAATGTAACATTACCTATGCAATATTACGACACAGGAAGCAAAAACTTTTGAAATCACTCCGCCCAGCAGCCAAGTCTGGAATGTAGACCCGGCGGCTTCGCAAAACAACTCCGTCTGGTAATGTTACATGATTATTTCACATGGTGGTAGCCTGTCAATTATGCATGTTAAAAACAAACAAAAAAAATACCTAAAAATAATTTAGTAGCAGTAAGAAACATATTTTTCCTTAGGCGACGGCCCAGAGAGCTCTCCATAGATGTAATTTATTTACCCTCTGTTTACATGTGACTATGGGCTGTATATGTGTCTCTATAAGTCCTCTAGCAACAACCACAAGATAACACATTGTCATTTTTCTACTTCTGAGTGTGACCAGACTAAACAAGCCAGACACGCTGTTAATTTGTGAATTTTCAGCTTTTCAGAGCAGGACGAGTCACTGTTTGTTTGTCTCCCCCCCCCCCCCCCCAAGCTTGTTTGCTTTCCTTGCCAGTTTGCTTCTTTATGTGGCGTTCATCAGAAAGAACAGGCTTCTCCTTTGAAATTAAAATCCTCCCTCACTCTTTCTTCAGCCAACCCGACTCATGAGGCTTGTTCTTCCAGACTGTAAGGGTTCAATTAGAAAAAGAATATCAAAGGCATTATCTATCGTGCAACAATGTATATGTTTTACCCTACACAGTTGCTAATTGAGCGTTTCATTGCAGCTCTGCGGTGTTAATCTGGATCTCGTGGAGGTGGCGCTTGTTGCAGCTAATTGTCGCCTCTCGGGAAACGTAAAAATCAGATTGAATGAGTTTAACAGGGACTCGTTTCGTATTTTTCGTTTAAAACCAATTTATCCTCACCGCTTGAAACTGATGATTTGAAAGAAATTCTTCTTGCTAAGTTGACACACACACACGCACACACACAGGCTGACACTACAACTACTGTGTCTGTGTGTTTGTACATGTGTGTGCGTGTGTGTTTCACAATAGTCCATTAGTACGCAGTAAAAACACAAATTAGTTGAGATGAAGAAACAGACCCACTGGGGTTCAGAGCTAATAGCCTATGCAGTCATAAAACACACACACACAGACACACAAACACACACTGCGTCCCTATAAAGACTTTTTACTCAAATATTATTCACACAATAATGTTAAACATTCAATTTTCTTCAACAGCTCCTCTGTGTGTGTTGGTCTTGGTAGAGTTGCAATGTATTGTAATGATGAGTGTGTGTGTCTGTGTGTAGCACCATGGTGATGAAGGAGGCTGAAAGGAAAATTAGCGACAGGAGAAAATGTGAAATAGTTTTCAAGCTTTTGCGTCACAGAGAGACAACTGATGAGTAAGTTTAGTTTAAAGGACAATTTCGGGAAAATTCAACTCGGGGCTGTGTTTTCCTATCATTTTAGGTCTAAAAGAAGGAATCGAAGATGTTCGGTTTAATTGCTCCTGTTTTGCGGTGCATGGGCAGAAATTGAGGGATGTAAACAGGAACTTCAATCCACTCTCATTCATTGCTGCCGTGGCGATGCAGGGACAGACACAACTACCGCAAAACAGGAGCTAAAATGTTAGGAAATACAGCCCCGATTGGAATTTGCCCGGAATTGTCCTTTAAGCTGAGAAGAAAACCGTTCAGTTGAGTTCCCACCAGAGTGAAGCTAAGAAAAGCACCTGCAGCCGTCTGAGGGCCTTTGAGGCCGGTTTCAGTTTCAGTTTCTGTGTCTCTGAGTCACCGTCGTGTCTTCATGCGTGTGTTACTCTCAGATAACGGCTGAAATGCCTCCATCTGTAATTGTAGGCTGGCGGCCTGCAGAGGAGACAGAAATGTCAGCAGGGCTCGGCGGCAAATTGCCAGGACAGCTTTTTCCACAATGTGTATGTGTGTGTAAGTGTGTGTGGGTTGGCAGTGGATTTTTACTCTTGTAATATACTGTATGTGTCCGTTGCATAAGGAACAGCTGTCTAGTTTTGTGGCCAAATTATCTTCCAAAAAGTACGTGATGAAAATGATTCATAATTTTAAGTATGCAGTATCGTAACTGCATTTCTGACGGTCATAACAAACCAAATTGGTTCAAATTGGTCCAAAACATTGGTTATTTCAGTAGAACATGCACCATAGTGTTAATGCTCTGAGGAGAGTCTAAAGCTAGTTTGTACCTTAGAATTAACTCAAACTCAAACCAAGCCAGTCGTCGTGTTAACTCATCTCCCTCAGCTCTTCACCGTCTCCACTCATCTACCTACAGTCACCAATAAAAAACTCTTCTATTCCCTCTTTCAGTCTCTTCAGTCGCTCCATCTGGGTCCCCAAGGTGAAATAACTTGCAAACATAACACAAAGTCCCCCCTTCATACAGAGATTGAACGCACGCTGACAGCTGCAGAGTTGAAAAAAAAAACCGAGTCAGAGTCGATACATGTAAAAGTTTCCACACACAGCGCGCTCACCGCAGAGAGAGAGATGTGAAGAAAAAAAAAAGGTTCAGACGGCTCAATTTCTCTCTGCGGCAAACAGGTGACGGCCACCTGCCTGCTCACATCGACCCGCGCCGGGCCCACAGAGCCACCATTGATCTGCCTGCAATGTGATACTTGCAGGGAGCCATTGCAGGGATATTACTGTATAGTCCACACCATAATACTGCACATCAAAATACCAGGCAAGTGTATTTATGGGCTTGAAGGTCTATTCAATAACAGAAAGTTATTTGTTCCAAAAGTATAAATTTAATGAATATTTACATGATTCATTTCAGTCCTTTTGCAGTTTTTATACCTTGTTCTGCTAAAGTTATGATCCATGCTTTATTCTGCCCTCCTTTCTATCACTGTTTGTCCATCGTGTCTTAAAGTTTCTGTCTACAAATGTTCTTCACATGTTTTTTATTTTATTGAATGCCTGCAGCTCTGTGAGCCCGAGACCAATTTCCCTGTGGGGACAGAGGCTGCAGTTCAACATCGGACAATAGAAGAAGGAAAAACATCGTCTGGTCTGATGAGTCTCGGTTTCTGCTGCGACATCCAGATGGTGGAGCCAGAATTTGGTTTTAAAACAACATGAAAGCCTGGATCAGTCCTGCCTTTTATCAGCAGGTCTGCAGCAAGTTGTGTACGCGTAAGTTCGATCAAGCAGCAAGTGTATTAGGGCCTTTAAAGGGGACATATTTTGGAAATATCACTTTTTGAAGGCTCTTTAACATATATTTGGGTGTTTTTCTTGCCTTCCAACCACCAAAATTTGAGAATTGACAAATAAATCTGTCATTTTCAGGCTCCCGAGGTTGAAATCCATGTGGTTTTATTAGCTCGTTTGTCTGACAATGATGTCATTAGTTTTTGAATTTGCACAACCCTGCCCCTGTGGTTGATTTGTCTGACAATGATGTCATTCTGTTTGGTGTGTCCCTCTCTGTCGGCGGGAGTCGGACCTTTGCATTCAACCTCAATCGGGACCCCTGTGGTTGATTTGCATTTGGTTTCTTCTAAATTTCCTGGAAAACAGACACAATATACTATACAATATACAATATAATATACTATTCAAGGACCCTGTTTGGGTCGACACTGTGACAAACTCAAACTCCAGGGGAGAAACTGATCTCCAGTCAGCTGAGGGAAGCAGCTGAGCAGCCAAATAGAAGATCACTGATGTGAAACTATATACTTTATACGTCGCCCTCCTCCTTACACAAGTAATGAAGTCTCTCGCCCTGACACCAGGACTCATTTAAAACGTATCGATACTCTTGTCATGTCACAACCCAACGGCAGCAGCAGCATTAACACCAGCAGCAGCTCTGACTCCAGAAAAACAAACCATTTTTCCTCCTTTTTTGCTAAATCGCCTTGAATTGTTGCCGCCGATCTGATCAGTCATCGTGCTGCTAATCGTCTCCGCTGTGGTGGTTGTTGCTGCTTCCATCCATCCAGTCCCTACATCTCTCTCCACACAGCAGTGAGAGTGAAGAGTTGACTCAAACACACACACACACACACGGCACAGAGTGGATGAAGAGGTTTTATTTCATCTCTCTGTGTTATGAAAGATAATGATAGTGGAGAATTAGGAGCCATATTTCTCACTCTATCTTTATTTCTTTGTCTGTTTGCCAGTTTTTGACCTTAACAACAACCTGTTTCCCCATCTATCTTACTTTTCGTGCATGTGTGTGTTTGTGCCTGTGTGTGTGTGTGTGCCTGCGTGTGCACATCCATCCCTATCAGCGCACCGCGATTATCACTAACTACTCCCGGCTGCAGTAGTTCAGGTATTGATTTTTCCTCCTTGTTTGTTCTGTCTTTCTGTCCCCTCCAAACCTCTCCCTTGAGAGTGTGCCAGTGGTTTTGTGTGCGTGCGTGTGTACATTTATCTTTATGAACCAATTGCAGATCAAAAATGTCTGTATTTTCTATTTCGACGCTGAACTGCACTTTGTTCTACTGGCATCTATTGAACTGTGTGCAATGATAATGAAGTTAATCTTTATTCTAATGATTGTCCTTCTTCTGCTCCCCCCACAACCCTGTGTGTATTTGTGCACACTGGCACATATGCATGGATGGATTATGATCCCATAGATCCCAGGGTGGAGACGGGAAGATGACTCCTGAATAAGAACAAAAAGCCACAGATTAAAGATCCATCTTTTCTGTCACTTTATCCCTTTGTTGCTGCTTTGCATCACTTTGCAGTCGCCTCATGTCTCTTTGTGCTTTGTCACTGCATCCTGGGCCCAAAGCGTGTTTGTCTCTCTGTGTGTGAATGACACATCAAGTATTGCAGTCACGTATCTTAATATTATTTTAGTAAATTGCTTGTGTGAATTCAGAGCTCAGTTGTTGCTCTGATCACTTTTTTTTAAAAGCCTCATTGAGTAATGACATAAACTGTCCAGTAGAGAGCGACAGAGGACTGTGAGAACATGTATTATGTTGGACCACTGACTATTATGGCAAAATCTAGGCTAATATACTTTAGATAACCTCTCATATTGTGTTAAATCTGTCATTGACACATGTCCTTTTATGCCATTTTAGCCACAAAGCAAATACCCAATCACCCTTTGCTGCAAAATAATTTTGATGTTTATGAAGTAGTGCAACTGCAGTCGTTAAAGTACCACTTGTGACAATCAATGATATATTTTTTTAATTTCATGTTTGAGTAGTTTCAACTGTATGAAATGTTTTATAGCACCATTGTCATCATATTGATTTCAATTTATTAAGATATCTGCATCTAAACCCTCACCCTCTATGTGGTTCAACATTTCGGCACAACTAAAAACAACATGCACCAACAATTAAAGGTAAATTAACCTAAAACTATCGGGATTATGGCAGTAGGCAAATTTGCCAAAATATTGAACTATCCCTTTTGTGTATTTTACAGTCGTCAGGAGATGGCAGCACTGCACTGATGATGAACAACATGGAACCTTTCAGGGAGACAGACCTGACATCAACACTAACAAGTAAAGGTAATCATCATCCTGTAAAAAGGAGGAAACATATTGTCCAACACAGTGCAGAGCAGTGTTACTCCCCTTCAGGTGGAAACACGGGGATCAGGGTCATTTAAGAGTTTGGGAGTGGACTTTATGGATCTGCAAGTTGCAAAAACATGAAGAGATGTCTGGTTTTCAGTGATGGTGTCCTGGGATGAGGAGGAGGAGGAGATGAAGCATCAGGAGATGGTAGTCGGTCACAGAAGAAAAAAGGGCTCTTACAGTAAGCTATGATTTAGTTCTGAGATGGTTTCTGTCTGTTTTCCCGTTTGTCTGTTAGTGGTTCTTTATGAAAGCTCTCCTTGAAATCATGAGTTTGTGTTTGAACTTGATGATCGTTCTTCAACATGATGCCTGAGTACGCAATTTAAGAAAGTGGCATAATGTAGGTTCAATGGAAATACATGGTAGTGGTTATGAGTGAACCTACACAGGTTTAACAAGACTGTGACCCCATGTTCATTGTGTAAAAAGGACCTTCTTATTCAAAGTAACACACAGGTGTGCTTGGGTGTGGTTTCCCTTTATTCATAAAAAATACACAACAGTCCACCAGAACAGGATTTGATTGCACAAATTAAAAGCACTCTCTGTGATTCTACATGATTACACAGTATAGGAGGTTACATGAAATACAACAAGGGGCATGCACAATAAAGATAATCTGTCTTCTGTAATCGCTTAAATGGTACATCAACTGTCAACCAAACACAGGGTTACAAAATCAAGAAAAGGAAATCCCCACTCAGATGATAGGGTTAAGAAAATACAAGCTATTTGGCACAAATGGCAAAAATTATCTAGAAAAGATACTGACACAAACTTTCCATTTATAGACTTTGAGGCACATTGCGAAGGTCCACCGCCTGGCCCTGGCGTCTCCTGCAGGAAGAGGGTGAGAGGGTGAGAGGGTGAGATGAAGCTGTTGATAACATACAGATTTGAATTCACAGCTTCACCGTGAGCCCCAACCATGATAATGGCAATAGAGCAGAATTCTCCTGCACCGAAGCATTCATTAAATATGTCACTGTTGAATGTGATAGTCATACTATTAAAATGAGTCAGATTTGACATCAGTGCCACAGTGCAAAGATCACTGTGCATCTTTGGGGTCAAATTTCATGAAATTGCCTCCTGACTCTGTACCATCTCTGTAGGAATCCTAAACTAACTTACATGCACTTTCTGATGCTGTTTGACCTCATGTCCTACTTGATTCCTTTATCTAACATGCCAAAGTTTCAGTGAAGACTGGGCCTGATATGAATTGCTTCCTCTTCTTTGAAAACAAGGGATCAACAGGGAGATGAGAGTGGCTTGTAAAAGTCAAATATTTTTTTCTTTGGTTTTTATGAAAGACAGCACAAAGGTTGAACTTTTCTCACCATTGTTGGGTGCCATCACTTCATTTGCCTTCTTGACCTCGAAGATGTACCTGCCCCGGCACAGATCCTGCACAGACTCACTTAGCGTGGACGCATCCACCTCACTGTCCAGCTCCAGCAGTTCTGTGTGTTTCCTCATCTTATTCCCAGGCTGTTGGGGACAGTGTCACAGTGTCTCAACAGCAAATCCACAATGGACCAAGAGAGAGCAACAGAAACTCCTGATCTGGAATGTCATTCTGTGTCATTTTATTTTTTACAAAGTGTTGGAAAGTGGTTCAAAAACAACAAAAACTGTGATTTGACTTTTGCATTCACTGCCTGTTACCTCGAATGATGGATTCTTACGGAGGAAGCGCACGTGGGCATAGTGAGACACCTCCATCTTTTGCAAGAAGCAGCTGTCCTGATCAGCTGGTTTGTAGACAGTCACACCCTGCAACACGTAACAGCAGACATTCATTAGACACACATTGCTTTCTTTCATACTTTCTCCCATTATTAACACGTCAATCCTGTACGTACATTTTTGACATCAAACTGTACGACAGCCTTCTCGGTTTCTGCTGAGAGAACATGGATGGTCACCAGGTTATTCTTGTCGTCCACATCGACCGTCTGATTAAACAGAGCTTCATTCTGATCTTCAGTCGGAGACGTTCTCTCCACAGCCTGTAAATGCAACAAGTTCTGATTAATTGTAGGCCATAATGAAGAAATTATTATTGCAATGTGTGCATCATACCCAAGTGGAGGGCTTCAACATCTCGTCGTCCTCCGACAGACCCAAGGCAGGTGTGGCCAAGAGCAGAAAGGCTAAGAAGCTCATCCAGAATCTAGACTGGAGGGGTGCAGAGTGGCCCCCGTGCTGAAAAGACAATACCACACACAAGAACAAATTAAGGGACATTTAAAAAAAATCACAATCTGGTCCTTCCTATTTTACAGAATAGATAGAGCTGCTTCCTGCCATGACCCCCCAATGTGCAATGTCAGATGAATGGATTAAACCTCTACTCACTGTCCACTGTGTTTCCTCCAAACGGTATGCTGAGTACTTCACCATCCTCGGTCCCTCGATGTCTTCTGGCTCAGTCTGTTCTTTTGTCGTAGCTTTCAAGCTGTGGTTGTGACCAGCGCTCGTTGTGACATGATTCACCTGCCCAGCGTCTTTTTATCCTCACAGACCTCAGACCTTCCCTCTTCTGACTCCACCTCCTCCTCCTCCTTTGGGCCCGTTGTTTCCTTCTCAGCACCTGCACGTGTAGCTAATGTATTATAAAAACAAAAACATGCAGGGGTGCCAATATTTTTATTTTTTTATGATAGTATACCAGTGTGTGGGTGTGTTGTGCCAGCTATAGGTCACATAGCAGATAAAATTGATAATGTTATCTTGTTTTAACTTACAGTAGGTACAGTAGGATGTCCTCACTCATATCAACTGAACGTGTCAGCTGTAGCACATGATGGACATGATGACTGCCAAGAGAGCTACAGCCCAAATTTTACGAACCGGGAAGAGGAGCTTCCGCTACAAAACAAGCTTGAAATAGCCTATAGACTTATTAAAGCAGATATCAGCGGAATGTTTTTGTTAATATAAATAGTCCTATTTTCCGTCAGCAATCACTTACATGGAGTGTAAGTGATTGGAGAGTCTCTCTGTCACTCTGCTCTGCTGTAAACCAGGACAAAACTTTCCTTGTGGGATACAAGTGTTATCCAATGAGGAGAGAGAACGGCATGAAGGGCTGTGTGTGCAGCCAGGGGATGCGCGTGAATGTGGTGACGTAAGGACGAGGACCAATAGATGCCTGACGAGGGCCGGGGACGCTAACTCATGGTGCATTCAAGGAAACTCGTAACTTGTGTTTTTCCTTCCTGTGAAGTCATACCAGTTTGATCTGGTACGAGTTCACGGGTCGAAGTTACAGAGGCAACAGGACTTTCACAGGCAAAGGACACACGAGTTACGGGTTACCTGGAACGCTACAAAGTCGTAGTTGTGACTTGAAGCTGTAACTTACGGTTTCAAAAGCCTGCCTTGAACGCAACATTAGCCAAAACGACCGGATCACTGATATCTGCTAATTAATTTCGTATTTTGGGGCTTCAATACAAGACGGACATTACATACCAGCAGCATTGAGGTGTTTGGGTGTTTTTTGGTGTGTCTTGTTACGAAGAAAAGTTTGCAACCGTTATATGGACATGCACTGCTATGCCGAGACCCCCATACCTCACATGTGATTGGCCTTAGAGGCCATCTTAGAAGCCATTTGGGGTATCTCCCTTGTCGGAGGACAAAGCAAACACCCTCTATCTTTTCCATTGTCCGAGGTCACACTTCACACCTCACACAGACACATGGTCACACACTGACACAGTCATACACTTTCACCATCACGTGCACACACACACACGTGTACATAGTGTATATAGCTTGTCTTAGTTTTATGTTTTATTATTCCATTTTCTAGATTTGTCCAACAACTTCCTTGAAACTTTGCTCGTCTGTTATATTGTACAATCGTGACTATGCCAACTTCTACGCAGTAGACTTCCTAAATCCTTCAACTTTGCAACTATTGATAATGTTATCTTAACTTAATCATTAAACAAGCTTCTGTATTAATAGTTATCATACCTTTATGAGAATGACTTGTGTTAATTGGCTGTCTGGTGCCCCAAGGTGGATTTAATGAAATTAAATCCCATTCATTTTTCTAGTAATTATTAATTTCTGTATTGATATTTTACTTATTTGATAGCCAATAACCCTCTTAGGATCCCCAATATTTTGGTGCTTCCGCGTGAACCATCCTACTATTCGTGTTAAATCACAACATAATTGGCGTCCCGTTGTGAGGCATCATAATACATTTTCATATAGTTGTGCTAGAGCACAACTCTCTGTCTGAGCCTGTGTACTGTTGGCATTTATTCACATTTGTACAATATTAATTTTGAGTAAAACATTTTGGACGTTACTGAAAGTGTGATCCAAAACTGAACTAACCCAAAAATTACTCAACAGACTCTCAACTCTTTGGAGAATTAAGTCCATTGTGTTGCATCAAGAATTTGCAACTGTTGCTAGTCTTTCCAGTTGAGTCTTCTCTGTAAGAACACTAAGAATTCATGTCCTGCATTTGAATACAACATTTTCAATGCTACTTGTTAAACTGTCAAAATTGGTTGTTAAGCTAAGTGCTCCCCTTACCCTTAATTTTAAAACACAACGTGCCACCGGCCCTGTGTAACCTAAAGAGCTTGTCCTGGTTGTCACTGCCATGCATTTCAACCTGATTTATGGCGCGTTTCCACTAGCACGGTACGGCACGGCGCGCTATTTGCGTGTTTCCACTAGCCCTAGTACCTGTACCAGGTCCCATTTTTCGTACCTCCTCGGCCCTGGTTCCAAGCGAGCCGAAGCGTTACTATAACGTGACGTCATCCGACTGCCTTCCGCGGATTGGGCAGAGAGTCAGCGCGAGCGCGACGTCGGACATGAGAATCAAACCCGGAAATTTCAAAAACATTGCGGCAACAGCGCCAGCTGATCTGTATCGAGACTGTTGTTATTCCTTCACCTGAGGAAACTGTTGCTGTGTGTAAATCCACACTGTGGTCTGTTAACGAGGTGCAGACCAGTGAGTTTGGAGCTGACGAGCGGATCGAAAAAAGAGAGACGGACAATGCGATCTCCGCGATCACCCCCGTGCCGACCCCGCCCCCGCTGAGGAGTTACTAGAGAACTCAGCTGTAATGGAAACACAACCAAACCGAGCCGTGCCGTGCCATGCCGTACCGTACCGTGCTGTACCGTGCTAGTGGAAACGCGCCATAAGAATAGAGCTTGAATATAGAGCCACAGCGTGCTACAGCCCTGTCAAGTTTTGTACCTTGTTGTCACTCCCATCTTGAGTTACTGTAAGAAACCCCTATAGTAGTGCATAGCCAAAGCTACACTACTACAAGGTGTCCGCCAAGCGACACCACTGCAAGCCAAATTGCTTAGTTTTAAACGTTTCTTAGATTTGACTTAATCTCACCTCCCAGAGTACCAATGGAGAACCCCTGTGTAGAGCAGTTCATGTCTTCCCTAGCCCAGAGCCTGAACCCTGGCTACCCTGAACTCATCAGCAAGCTGAACTTCAGTGAGTGTAGGAAAGAATTGGACTTGCTACTTGTTGACAGGTGTGATACTCAGACTGAGACTCCCTGAGAGTGCAAAATGCTGATCCACTTCAAGAAGTGAAGACAGCAAATCAAAAAGCCTTACACTATCTAGAAAATTTGCACTCAGCAGAGTTATATCTCTGCTCCCAGAAGAAGGAGTTGTTTAAACTTAGGAAGAACGCTCTGACCCTCCACAGTCTTGCAACCAAAGTGATTCAGGCTACTCCGATTCACACTCCTCCCTTGGAGAAAGGTTAACTCCATCTCCATGCAGACGGGAACATTCCCCACCTGACCTGAAGTCTTTGGGAATGAAGTCAGTTCCCCAATCTCTACTGAAGTGTCGAGGTAACAGCCACCTGACTTCCTATTTTTCTGATGTAGACAGCAAGGAGACATGTAGCATATCATCTAGCATGTATAGTGCATCTTGTTCTCCTCAGCCAGTTAATCAGGCTTTCACCTGTGTTCATCCCTCCAAAGGGAGGACAAGAGCATTTCAGGACTGTTCACCCTCTTCCCTGCAACACCAGGAGAATGATGACAGGTGTTCAGGCCCTGTCTTTCCACCAATCAGACCCTTAGCACAGAAGCTAAATGTCCAGGATAGCTTAGTCTCGCCTTCATCTGACAGGACCACCCAGTGCCCCCGCCTTGAAGTGCTTGAGTTCATAGCTAAAGACATTGAGCCATTTGATCCCGACAATGGTGATCATAACATCAATGACCTCAGTGAACTAGACAACAGCCTAGTTGACATACCCAATGCAACTCAGAGGGAGAAAGTCAGACTTGTGTGGATAACCAGCTCAAAAGCTGTTCACAGGTTTATGCAGTCACTTCCTCCCAGAGTTAGAGACCGCTACCATGATCTTTGTCAGGTACTACTAGAGAAATTCTCTTCTGCTGATGAGATCTCGTAGCTTTCAAGCTGTGGTTGTGGCCAGCGCCCGTTGTGACATGATTCACTTGCCCAACTTCTTATTATCCTCACAGACCTCAGACCTTCCCTCTTCTGACTCCACCTCCTCCTCTTATGGGCCCGTTGTTTCCTTCCAGCATCTACACTTGTAGCTAATGTGTAAAAAAACATAAACATGCAGGGGTGCCAATTTTTTTTTTTTTGGCCATGGCTTTAGAACAGATCAACTGATAGTGATAGTGTACCAGTGTGTGGGTGTGTTGTGCCAACTAGGTCACATAGCAAACACACCTACACTCAGGTACAGTACAGTAGGATGTCCTCACTCACATCAACGGAACGTGTCAGCTGTAGCACGTGATGGACATAATGACTGCCAAGAGAGCTACAGCCCAAATTTGACGAGCCGGGAAGAGGAGCTTCCGCTATAAACAACAAGCTTGAGATATAGACTTATTCATTAATTGAAATAGCCTATACACTTATTAATGAAATCATTTCGTATTTCAGGGCTTCAATACAAGACGGACATTACATACCAGCAGCATTGAGGTGTTTGGATGTTTTTTGGTGTGTCTTGTTACGAAGAAAAGTTTGCAACCGTTATATGGACATGCACTGCTATCCAGCCGGCATGAAGGGCTGATCCCCCATACCTCACATGTGATTGGCCTTAGAGGCCATCTTGGAGGCCATTTGGCATTTCTCCCTTTGTCTGAAGACAAAGCAACCACCCTCCATCTTTTCCATGGTCTGAGGTCACACCTCACACAGACACATGGTCACACACTGTGAAGTCATACACATCAACACGTCACACACAGACACAGTGTTATACACTTTCACACAACAGGACACACACACACATACATTGTGTATGTAGCTTGTCTTAGTTTTATGTTTTATAATTCCATTTTCTGGAATTGTCCAACAAACTTCCTTGAAACTATGCCAACAGCAGTAGATGTCATAAACAACTATTGATAATGTTATCTTGTTTTAACTTAATCATTAAGCAAGCTTCTATATTAATAGTTGGCACAATTTTATGAGACTGACTTTGGATCCCGTATATTCTGGCGCTTCCGCGTGAACCATCCTATTATTTGTGTAAAATAATAACAAAATAATTGGTACATAATTGAGGCATCATAATACATTTTCATATAGTTGTTCTAGAGCACAACATTTTGATGCTCTGTCTGAGCCTGTGTACTGTTGGCATTTATTCACATTTGTACAATATTAATTTTGAGCAAAACATTTTGGACGTTACTGAAAGTGAAATCCAAAACTGAACTAACCCAAAAATTACTCAACAGAGTGAGTCTGCTTTCACCATCACGTAGACATCCAACTTTACATGGAGAAATTGAATTGTGCTGAATTTTGATTTATTCATGAGTTTTGCTAAAACTCTTTTGAAAATTAAGTCCATTGTGCTGCATCAAGAATTTGCAACTGTTGCTAGTCTTTCCAGTTGAGTCTTCTCTGTAAGAACATTAATTAACTCCTGTCCTGCATTTGAATACAACGTATTCAATGCTACTTTGTTCAATTGTCAAAATTGGTTGTTAAGCTAAGTGCTCCCCTTACCCGTAATTTTAAAACACAGCGTGCCATTGGCCCTGTGTAACTTAGAGAGCTTGTCCCGGTTGTCACTGCCATGCATTTCAACCTGATTAAGAATAGAGTTTGAATATAGAGCCACAGCGTGCTACAGCCCTGTCAAGTTTTGTACCTTGCTGTCACTCCCAGCTTTAGTTACTGTAGGAAACCACTATAGTAGTGCATAGCTATAGCCACACCACTACAAGCTGTCCATCAGGCGACACCACTGCAAGCCAAGTTGCTTTGTTTTGTTTTTCTTAGATTTGTCTTAATCTCACCTCCCAGAGTACCAATGGAGAACCCCTGTGTTTTCAGTTCATGTCTTCCTCCCAGACCTCAGACCTTCAGCAAGCCTCTGACTCCACCAAAGCCCTTTTTCCAGTTTATGGTCATTTAGGAGTCCTGTATTTGTCCCTTCCTCAGCATCTACACTTGTAGCTAATGTGGAAAAAACACTCACATAAACATCACAGGGACTTTTCCAATTTTTTAAAATCTCATTTGTTGGCAGATCCTGTATGATGACCAGTGTTGTGCTTCAAAAATAGAACAGTCAACTAATAGTGAAACATGTACCAGTGTGCTCTGTGTAGGTGTTTCACTTTAACAATGCTCCCATTAAATAAAGGTTGATTGAATTCCCCTCAAACCCCATGTCAGTTCTAGCTTGATGCTGATGAAAAAAACGTGTTTTTATCTGTTAAATGTTATCACACACCTACACATCAGGTACAGTAGCAGTAGGATGTCCTCACTCACATTTTGAACTGAACATGTCAATAACCGTCACCCTGATGAACATGATGACTGCTCAAGAGAGCTCAGCCTCAAATTTGGAGTGGGTGGAAGAGTGCCCGGTCCGCTGCAAAACAAGCTTGAGATATCCAGACCATTCATTAATCTCCTATCACTTATTAATGAATTTATTTGGGCTAGAGGGCGAGATTTCAGATCTCTGTCTTCGATGACAAGAAATGGACATTTCACCATACCAGCATTTTGAGGTGTTTGACATGTTTTTACTGTGTCTTGCCTTATAACTGAAACACTGATGAAAGATGTTTTCAACTGTTATATGGATTCTGTGCCACATGCCGACTGGACATGACAAGTGCATGAGTGGAACTGCAGCTGAAGTAAAAGTGAGTGTTTCTCAGAGGAGTGGGAGCCTGTAAATGAGAATATTTACAGGCCATCAGGTGTTATATTTATTTGTCATATAAATTACATTTTATTTAAATTATCCTTGAAATAAATGATACAATTGTACAAGTCAAATGCTTGAATAAACTTTACGATAAAGAATTGGACTTGCTACTTAATGACAGGTGCGATGCTCAGACAGCATCCAAGGGCCCATTGCTTAGATACATGCTTCTGATCTTCCACAGACAGACCAGTCTTTCAGCTCAGACCAAAGCAGCTCTGGAACCAGAGGTAGAGTCCCTGAGAGTGCAAAATGCTGATCTACTTCAAGTAGACTTCGAGTTGTTTAAACTTAGGTCAGAACGCTCTGACCCTCCACAGTCTTGCAACAAAAGTGATTCAGGCTACTGCTGCGATGGAGCTACTCCATAGCTCTCCAACCTCCCTGAGGCCTGCACAAGGCAGACGCTTCCAATGGTAATAGTTGAAGGCCTACCAGAGAAGTTCTAACTTTGACCGCCGTAGACCGGCTCTGGGCCTACCAATCGATTTGTGTACAAAAAAAACAAAACAAGGTCTGCTAGTTGAGCTATCCACAAGACAAAGCATTTTCAACCAACTCTTCTAGGACACAACAAGGACTCTCTCAACGGAACTCAAACCACAGCCAGAACGGCTGTAGTTCATTTTGACAAACACATAAGGACTGAATTTGACAAACCGCAAAACTGAACAACCCTGCAACCGCAGGATCTCCACCAGCACCAGGACTTCCACCCTCACGTGACTTGGAGAAATTGAACTGGGCCTAGTTAGGATTACCTTGCACCTTGACTTTTGCATAGAACTACTTCAACCTTGTCAATGTACTGTATGTATTGATTAAAATCAGTTAGATACTTGAGCTTTGTTGTTGTCAGAACTATAACCTCACATTCAGTTAACCTGTATGTTTAACATGCAACTTTCAGTCCTCCTTTGTTCACCTGTCACATGATTGGCCTTAGAGGCCATCTTGGAGGCCATAGTGTATGTAGCTTTTCTTAGTTTTATGTTTTGTTACTCCATTTTCTAGAAATGTCCAATAAACTTCCTTGAAACTTTGCTTGTCTGTTTTATTGTGCAAATAGTGGCTATGCCAACCTCTATGCAGTAGAACTCCTAAATCCTTCAGCTTTGCAACTATTGTCAATGTTATTGTTAATCATTAACAGCAACAGCAAGCTTCTGAGTGGCAGTATTCCGTTAGTGTTCCACTTGTGACAATCAATGATATTTTTGAATTTTTTTTTTTTTTTTAATTGCATGTTTGAGTAGTTTCAACTGTATGAAATGTTTTATAGCACCATTGTCATCATATTAATTTCAATGTATTAAGATATCTGGGTCTAAACCCTAACCCTCTACTGTATGTGGTTCAACATTTTGGCAAAACTAAAAACAACATGCACCAACAATTAAAGGTAAATGAACCTAAAACTATAGGGATTATGGCAGTAGGCAAATTTGCCAAAATATTGAACTATCCCTTTTGTGTATTTTACAGTCGTCAGGAGATGGCAGCACTGCACTGATGATGAATAACATGGAACCTTTCAGGGAGACAGACCTGACATCAACACTAACAAGTAAAGGTAATCATCATCCTGTAAAAAGGAGGAAACATATTGTCCTACACAGTGCAGAGCAGTGTTACTCCCCTTCAGGTGGAAACACGGGGATCAGGGTCATTTAAGAGTTGGGGAGTGGACTCTATGGAGCTGCAAGTTGCAAAAACATGAAGAGATGTCTGGTTTTCAGTGATGGTGTCCTGGGATGAGGATGAGGAAGAGGAGGAGATGAAGCATCAGGAGATGGTAGTCGGTCACAGAAGAAAAAAGGGCTCTTACAGTAAGCTATGATTTAGTTCTGAGATGGTTTCTGTCTGTTTTCCCGTCTGTTTTTCTGTTAGTGGTTCTTTGTGAAAGCTCTCCTTGAAATCATGAGTTTGTTTGAACTGGAACATGATGCCTGGGCGTACACAATCTTAGAAAGTGGTATAATGTAGGTTCAATGAAAATGGTAGTGGTTATGAGTGACCCTACACAGGTTTAACAAGACTGTGACCCCATGTTTATTGTCTAAAAAGGACCTTCTTATTCAAAGTAACACACAGGTGTTCTTGGATGTCATTTCCCTTTATTCACAAAAAGACAAAAATACACAACAGTCCACCAGAACAGGATTTGATTGCACAAATTAAAAGCACTCTCTGTGATTCTACATGATTACACAGTATGGGAGGTTACATGAAATACAACAAGGGGCATGCACAATAAAGATAATCTGTCTTCTGTAATCGCTTAAATGGTACATCAACTGTCAACCAAACACAGGGTTACAAAATCAAGAAAAGGAAATCCCCACTCAGATGATAGGGTTAAGAAAATACAAGCTATTTGGCATAAATGGCAAAAATTATTAAAAAAAGATACTGACACAAAATTTCCATGTATGGGTTTTGAGGCATATTTCGAAGGTCCACCGCCTGGCGTCTCCTGCAGGAAGAGGGTGAGAGGGTGAGATGAAGCTGTTGATAACATACAGATTTGAATTCACAGCTTCACCGTGAGCCCCAACCATGATAATGGCAATAGAGCAGAATTCTCCTGCACGGAAGCTTTCATTAAATATGTCACTGTTGAATATGATAGTCATACTATTAAAATGAGTCAGATTTGACATGAGTGCCACAGTGCAAAGATCACTGTGCATCTTTGGGGTCAAATTTCATGAAATTGCCTCCTGACTCTGTACCATCTCTGTAGGAATCCTAAACTAACTTACATGCACTTTCTGATGCTGTTTGACCTCATGTCCTACTTGATTCCTTTATCTAACATGCCAAAGTTTCAGTGAAGACTGGGCCTGATATGAATTGCTTCCTCTTCTTTGAAAACAAGCGATCAACAGGGAGATGAGAGTGGCTTGTAAAAGTCAAATATTTTTTTCTTTGTTTTTCTAAAAAAGACAGCACAAAGATTGAACATTTCTCACCATTGTTGGGTGCCATGACTTCATTTGCCTTCTTGACCCAGTAGATGTACCTGCCCCGGCACAGATCCTGCACAGACTCACTTAGCGTGGACGCATCCACCTCACTGTCCAGCTCCAGCTGTTCTGTGCGTGTCCTCATCTTATTCCTAGGCTGTTGGGGACAGTGTCACAGTGTTTCAACAGCAAATCCACAATGGACCAAGAGAGAGCAACAGAAACTCCTGATCTGGAATGTCATTCTGTGTCATTTTATTTTTTACAAAGTGTTGGAAAGTGGTTCAAAAACAACAAAAACTGTGATTTGACTTTTGCATTCACTGCCTGTTACCTCGAATGATGGATTCTTACGGAGGAAGCGCACGTGGGCATAGTGAGATGCCTCCATCTTTTGCAAGAAGCAGCTGTCCTGATCAGCTGGTTTGTAGACAGTCACACCCTGCAACACGTAACAGCAGACATTCATTAGACACAGATTGCTTTCTTTCATACTTTCTCCCATTATTAACACGTCAATCCTGTACGTACATTTTTGACATCAAACTGTACGACAGCCTTCTCGGTTTCTGCTGAGAGAACATGGATGGTCACCAGGTTATTCTTGTCGTCCACATCGACCGTCTGATTAAACAGAGCTTCATTCTGATCTTCAGTCGGAGACGTTCTCTCCGCAGCCTGTAAATGCAACAAGTTCTGATTAATTGTAGGCCATAATGAAGAAATTATTATTGCAATGTGTGCATCATACCCAAGTGGAGGGCTTCAACATCTCGTCGTCCTCCGACCTCCTCTGACCGAAGGCAGGTGTGGCCAGGAGCAGAAAGGCTAAGAAGCTCATCCAGAATCTAGACTGGAGGGGTGCAGAGTGGCCCCCGTGCTGAAAAGACAATACCACACACAAGAACAAATTAAGGGACATTTTTAAAAAATCACAATCTGGTCCTTCCTATTTTACAGAATAGATAGAGCTGCTTCCTGCCATGACCCCCCAATGTGCAATGTCAGATGAATGGATTAAACCTCTACTCACTGTCCACTGTGTTTCCTCCAAACGGTATGCTGAGTACTTCACCATCCTCGGTCCCTCGATGTCTTCTGGCTCAGTCTGTTCTTTTGTCGTAGCTTTCAAGCTGTGGTTGTGACCAGCGCTCGTTGTGACATGATTCACCTGCCCAGCGTCTTTTTATCCTCACAGACCTCAGACCTTCCCTCTTCTGACTCCACCTCCTCCTCCTCCTTTGGGCCCGTTGTTTCCTTCTCAGCATCTGCACGTGTAGCTAATGTATTAAAAAAACAAAAACATGCAGGGGTGCCAATATTTTTATTTTTTTATGATAGTATACCAGTGTGTGGGTGTGTTGTGCCAGCTATAGGTCACATAGCAGATAAAATTGATAATGTTATCTTGTTTTAACTTACAGTAGGTACAGTAGGATGTCCTCACTCATATCAACTGAACGTGTCAGCTGTAGCACGTGATGGACATGATGACTGCCAAGAGAGCTACAGCCCAAATTTGACGAACCGGGAAGAGGAGCTTCCGCTACAAAACAAGCTTGAAATAGCCTATAGACTTATTAAAGCAGATATCAGCGGAATGTTTTTGTTAATATAAATAGTCCTATTTTCCGTCAGCAATCACTTACATGGAGTGTTTCAGCTGTAACACGAGTCTCTCCGTCACTCTGCTCTGCTGTAAAGCAGGAGAAAACTTTCCTTATGGGATACAAGTGTTATCCAATGAGGAGAGAGAACGGCATGAAGGGCTGTGTGTGCAGCCAAGGGATGCGCGTGAATGTGGTGACGTAGGGACGAGGACCAATAGATGCCTGACGAGGGCGGGGGCTGCTAACTCATGGTGCATTTAAGGAAACTTGTAACTTGTGTTTTTCCTTCCTGTGAAGTCATACCAGTTCGATCTGGTACGAGTTCACGAGTCAGAAGTTACGAGAGGCTGTTATAGTGACTTTCACAGGCAACAGGACGGTAAAAACACGAGTTACGGGTTACCTGGAAAGCTACAAAGTCGTAGTTGTGACTTGAAGCTGTAACTTACGGTTTCAAAAGCCTGCCTTGAACGCAGCATTAGCCAAAACGACCGGATCACTGATATCTGCTTTAATTAATTTTGTATTTTGGGGCTTCAATACAAGACGGACATTACATACCAGCAGCATTGAGGTGTTTGGGTGTTTTTTGGTGTGTCTTGTTACGAAGAAAAGTTTGCAACTGTTATATGGACATGCACTGCTATGCTAAGACCCACGATCCCCCACACCTCACATGTGATTGGCCTTAGAGGCCATCTTGGAGGCCATTTGGGGTATCTCCCTTGTCGGAGGACAAAGCAACCACCCTCTATCTTTTCCATGGTCTGAGGTCACACCTCACACCTCACACAGACACATGGTCACACACTGACACAGTCATACACTTTCACCATCACGTGCACACACACACACGTGTACATAGTGTATATACCTTGTCTTAGTTTTATGTTTTATTATTCCATTTTCTAGATTTGTCCAACAACTTCCTTGAAACTTTGCTCGTCTGTTATATTGTACAATCGTGACTATGCCAACTTCTACGCAGTAGACTTCCTAAATCCTTCAACTTTGCAACTATTGATAATGTTATCTTAACTTAATCATTAAACAAGCTTCTGTATTAATAGTTATCATACCTTTATGAGAATGACTTGTGTTTATTGGCTGTCTGGTGCCCCAAGGTGGATTTAATGAAATTAAATCCCATTCATTTTTCTAGTAATTATTAATATTTCTGTATTGATATTTTACTTATTTGATAGCCAATAACCCTCTTAGGATCCCCAATATTTTGGTGCTTCCACGTGCGTGAACCATCCTACTATTCGTGTTAAATCACAACATAATTGGCGCCCCGTTGTGAGGCATCATAATACATTTTCATATAGTTGTGCTAGAGCACAACTCTCTGTCTGAGCCTGTGTACTGTTGGCATTCATTCACATTTGTACAATATTAATTTTGAGCAAAACATTTTGGACGTTACTGAAAGTGTGATCCAAAACTGAACTAACCCAAAAATTACTCAACAGACTCTCAACTCTTTTGAGAATTAAGTCCATTGTGCTGCATCAAGAATTTGCAACTGTTGCTAGTCTTTCCAGTTGAGTCTTCTCTGTAAGAACACTAAGAATTCATGTCCTGCATTTGAATACAACGTATTCAATGCTACTTGTTCAACTGTCAAAATTGGTTGTTAAGCTAAGTGCTCCCCTTACCCTTAATTTTAAAACACAGCGTGCCACCGGCCCTGTGTAACCTAAAGAGCTTGTACCGGTTGTCACTGCCATGCATTTCAACCTGATTAAGAATAGAGCTTGAATATAGAGCCACAGCGTGCTACAGCCCTGTCAAGTTTTGTACCTTGTTGTCACTCCCATCTTGAGTTACTGTAAGAAACTCCTATAGTAGTGCATAGCCAAAGCTACACTACTACAAGGTGTCCGCCAAGCGACACCACTGCAAGCCAAGTTGCTTTGCTTTAAACGTTTCTTAGATTTGACTTAATCTCACCTCCAAGAGTACCAATGGAGGACCCCTGTGTAGAGCAGTTCATGTCTTCCCTAGCCCAGAGCCTGAACCCTGGCTACCCTGAACTCATCAGCAAGCTGAACTTCAGTGAGTGTAGGAAAGAATTGGACTTGCTACTTGATGACAGGTGTGATGCTCAGACTGAGAGGTAGAGTCCCTGAGAGTGCAAAATGCTGATCCACTTCAAGAAGTGAAGACAGCAAATCAAAAAGCCTTACACTATCTAGAAAATTTGCACTCAGCAGAGTTATATCTCTGCTCCCAGAAGAAGGAGTTGTTTAAACTTAGGAAGAACGCTCTGACCCTCCACAGTCTTGCAACCAAAGTGATTCAGGCTACTCCGATTCACACTCCTCCCTTGGAGAAAGGTTAACTCCATCTCCATGCAGATGGGAATATTCCCCACCTGACCTGAAGTCTTTGGGAATGAAGTCAGTTCCCCAATCTCTACTGAAGTGTCGAGGTAACAGCCACCTGACTTCCTATTTTTCTGATGTAGACAGCAAGGAGACATGTAGCATATCATCTAGCATGTATAGTGCATCTTGTTCTCCTCAGCCAGTTAATCAGGCTTTCACCTGTGTTCATCCCTCCAAAGGGAGGACAAGAGCATTTCAGGACTGTTCATCCTCTTCCCTGCAACATCAGGAGAATGATGACAGGTGTTCAGTCCCTGTCTTTCCACCAATCAGACCCTTAGCACAGAAGCTAAATGTCCAGGATAGCTTAGTCTCGCCTTCATCTGACAGGACCACCCAGTGCCCCCGCCTTGAAGTGCTTGAGTTCATAGCTAAAGACATTGAGCCATTTGACCCCGACAATGGTGGTCATAACATCAATGACTACCTCAGTGAACTAGACAACAGCCTAGTTGACATACCCAAGGCAACTCAGAGGGAGAAAGTCAGACTTGTGTCCTGTAAGCTGTTCACAGGTTTATGCAGTCACTTCCTCCCAGAGTTAGAGACAGCTACCATGATCTTTGTCAGGCACTACTAGAGGAATTCTCTTCTGCTGATGAGATCTCGTAGCTTTCAAGCTGTGGTTGTGGCCAGCGCCCGTTGTGACATGATTCACTTGCCCAACTTCTTCACAGACCTCAGACCTTCCCTCCTCTGACTC
Source organism: Decapterus maruadsi (assembly GCA_030347415.2). Lineage (NCBI taxonomy): Eukaryota > Metazoa > Chordata > Actinopteri > Carangiformes > Carangidae > Decapterus > Decapterus maruadsi. Next base: position 3,426,343 of record CM064892.1, read on the forward strand.
CACCTCCTTTGGGCCCGTATTTTCCTTCCCAGCATCTACACTTGTAGCTAATGTGTAAAAAAACATAAACATGCAGGGGTGCCAATTTTTTTCTTTTGGCCATGGCTTTAGAACAGATCAACTAATAGTGATAGTGTACCAGTGTGTGGGTGTGTTGTGCCAACTAGGTCACATAGCAAACACACCTACACTCAGGTACAGTACAGTAGGATGTCCTCACTCACATCAACTGAACGTGTCAGCTGTAGCACGTGATGAACATGATGACTGCCAAGAGAGCTACAGCCCAAATTTGACGAACCAGGAAGAGGAGCATCCGCTACAAAACAAGCTTGAGATATAGACTTATTCATTAATTGAAATAGCCTATACACTTATTAATGAATTTATTTCGTATTTCAGGGCTTCGATACAAGACGGACATTACATACCAGCAGCATTGAGGTGTTTGGATGTTTTTTGGTGTGTCTTGTTACGAAGAAAAGTTTGCAACCGTTATATGGACATGCACTGCTATGCTAAGACCCACGATCCCCCATACCTCACATGTGATTGGCCTTAGAGGCCATCTTGGAGGCCATTTGGGGTATCTCCCTTTGTCTGAAGACAAAGCAACCACCCTCCATCTTTTCCATGGTCTGAGGTCACACCTCACACAGACACATGGTCACACACTGACACAGTCATACACTTTCACCAACACGTGCACACACACACACACACACACACACACACACACACACACACACACACACACACACACACACACACACACACACACACACACACACATACATTGTGTATGTAGCTTGTCTTAGTTTTATGTTTTATAATTCCATTTTCTGGAATTGTCCAACAAACTTCCTTGAAACTATGCCAACAGCAGTAGACTTCATAAACAACTATTGATAATGTTATCTTGTTTTAACTTAATCATTAAGCAAGCTTCTATATTAATAGTTAGCACACTTTTATGAGACTGACTTTGGATCCCGTATATTCTGGCGCTTCCGCGTGAACCATCCTATTATTCGTGTTAAATCACAAAATAATTGGTACATAATTGAGGCATCATAATACATTTTCATATAGTTGTTCTAGAGCACAACATTTTGATGCCCTGTCTGAGCCTGTGTACTGTTGGCATTTATTCACATTTGTACAATATTAATTTTGAGCAAAACATTTTGGACGTTACTGAAAGTGAAATCCAAAACTGAACTAACCCAAAAGTTACTCAACAGAGTGAGTCTGCTACACGAGTAGACATCCAACTTTACATGGAGAAATTGAATTGTGCTGAATTTTGATTTATTCATGAGTTTTGCTAAAACTATTTTGAGAATTACGTCCATTGTGCTGCATCAAGAATTTGCAACTGTTGCTAGTCTTTCCAGTTGAGTCTTCTCTGTAAGAACATTAATTAACTCCTGTCCTGCATTTGAATACAACGTATTCAATGCTACTTTGTTCAATTGTCAAAATTGGTTGTTAAGCTAAGTGCACGCCTTACCCTTAATTTTAAAACACAGCGTGCCATCGGCCCTGTGTAACTTAGAGAGCTTGTCCCGGTTGTCACTGCCATGCATTTCAACCTGATCAAGAATAGAGCTTGATGATAGAGCCACAGCGTGCTGCCAGCCCTGTCAAGTTTTGTACCTTGCTGTCACTCCCAGCTTTAGTTACTGTAAGAAACCACTATAGTAGTGCATAGCCAAAGCTACACCACTACAAGGTGTCCATCAAGCGACACCACTGCAAGCCAAGTTGCTTTGTTTTGTTTTTCTTAGATTTGTCTTAATCTCACCTCCCAGAGTAACAATGGAGAACCCCTGTGTAGAGCAGTTCATGTCTTCCCTGGCTCAGAGCCTGAACCCCGGCTACCCTGAACTCATCAGCAAGCTGAACTTCAGTGAGTGTAGGAAAGAATTGGACCTCACACAAAGCCCTGTTTTCCAGTTTATGTGTCATTTAGGAGTCGCTGTATGATCCTGTCCCTACATTAAAACATCCTGGCTCTGTTATTTGTCTTTGAATGTTGTTGACCCTCCTTCTGGGAGTCAGGACAGAATGAAATATTTACAGGAGACCATCCCCTGAGGATGTTATATTTATTAGACTCTATTTGCCTTCATTTTTAAAATCTCATCATGTGTTGTGTGGGAAAGATCCTGTAATGATGCTATTTCATTGTTACAAGACAAATTCTGTGCCAATAAACTGGACATGACAAGTGCATTGGAACTGAATGACAAAAGTGAATGTTTCCAGACAGCATCCAAGAGCTCATTGTAAATGAGAATATTTATCAGGCCATCAGGTGTTATATTTATTTGTCATATAAATTACATTTTATTTAAATTATCCAGAAATAAATGATACAATTGTACAAGTCAAATGCTTGAATAAACTTTAAGAAGTAAACAGCAAATCAACTTGCTATCTAATGAAATGCTCAGACAGCATCCAAGGGCCCATTGCTTAGATACATGCTTCTGATCTTCCACAGACAGACCAGTCTTTCAGCTCAGACCAAAGCAGCTCTGGAACCAGAGGTAGAGTCCCTGAGAGTGCAAAATGCTGATCTACTTCAAGTAGACTTCGAGTTGTTTAAACTTAGGTCAGAACGCTCTGACCCTCCACAGTCTTGCAACAAAAGTGATTCAGGCTACTGCTGCGATGGAGCTACTCCACAGCTCTCCAACCTCCCTGAGGCCTGCACAAGGCAGACGCCTCCAATGGTAGCGCCACGAACACGAAGGCCTACCAGAGAAGTTCTAATATTGACCGCCGTAGACCGGCTCTGGGCCTACCAATCGATTCAAGTACAAGAAAAAGTTAGCACGGCACAAGGTCTGCTAGTTGAGCTACGGAGCCACAAGACAAAGCAAGCAACCAACTCTTCGAGGACGACCAAGGACTCTCCTCAACGGAACTCAAACCACAGCCAGAACGGCTGTAGTTCATCGGACAGAGACACATAAGGACTGAATTTGACAAACCGCAACACGACCGGCAACCCTGCAACCGCAGGATCTCCACCAGCACCAGGACTTCTCACCCTCACGTGACTTGGTAACGTAACTGGGCCTAGTTAGGATTACCTTGCACCTTGACTAAGCATAGAATACTTCAACCTTGTCAATGTACTGTATGTATTGATTAAAATCAGTTAGATACTTGAGCTTTGTTGTTGTCAGCTATAACCTCACATTCAGTTAACCTGTATGTTTAACATGCAACTTGAGTCCTCCCCCACACCTCACATGATTGGCCTTAGAGGCCATCTTGGAGGCCATAGTGTATGTAGCTTTTCTTAGTTTTATGTTTTGTTACTCCATTTTCTAGAAATGTCCAATAAACTTCCTTGAAACTTTGCTTGTCTGTTTTATTGTGCAATAGTGGCTATGCCAACCTCTATGCAGTAGAACTCCTAAATCCTTCAGCTTTGCAACTATTGTCAATGTTATCTTGTTAATCATTAACAGCAACAGCAAGCTTCTGAGTGGCAGTATTCCGTTAGTGTTCCACTTGTGACAATCAATGATATTTTTGATTTTTTTTTTTAAATTGCATGTTTGAGTAGTTTCAACTGTATGAAATGTTTTATAGCACCATTGTCATCATATTGATTTCAATGTATTAAGATATCTGGGTCTAAACCCTCACCCTCTATGTGGTTCAACATTTTGGCAAAACTAAAAACAACATGACCAACAATTCATAGTAAATGAACCTACTCTTAAAACTATAGGGATTATGCCAATAGGCAAATTTACCAAAATACTGAACCTATCCCTTTTGTGTATTTTACAGTCGTCAGGAGATGGCAGCACTGCACTGATGAATAACATGGAACCTTTCAGGGAGACAGACCTGACATCAACACTAACAAGTAAAGGTAATCATATTCCTCCTGTAAAAAGGAGGAAACATTGTCCAACATAGTGCAGAGCAGTGTTACTCCCCTTCAGGTGGAAACACGGGGATCAGGGTCATTTAAGAGTTTGGGAGTGGACTTAATGGATCTGCAAGTTGCAAAAACATGAAGAGATGTCTGGTTTTCAGTGATGGTGTCCTGGGATGAGGAGGAGGAGGAGATGAAGCATCAGGAGATGGTAGTCGGTCACAGAAGAAGGAAGGGCTCTTACAGTAAGCTATGACTCAGTTCTGACATGGTTTCTGTCTGTTTTCCCGTCTGTCTGTCTGTTAGTGGTTCTTTGTGAAAGCTCTCCTTGAAATCAGGAGTTTGGTTGAACTTGATGATCGTTCTTCAACATGATGCCTGGGAGTACGCAATCTTAGAAAGTGGTATAATGTAGGTTCAATGGAAATAGTAGTGGTTATGAGTGACAATACACAGGTTTAACAAGACTGTGACCCCATGTTCATTGTGTAAAAAGGACCTTCTTATTCAAAGTAACACACAGGTGTGCTTGGGTGTGGTTTCCCTTTATTCACAAAAAGACAAAAATACACAACAGTCCACCAGAACAGGATTTGATTGCACAAATTAAAAGCACTCTCTGTGATTCTACATGATTACACAGTATAGGAGGTTACATGAAATACAACAAGGGGCATGCACAATAAAGATAATCTGTCTTCTGTAATTGCTTAAATGGTACATCAACTGTCAACCGCTCCCAAACACAGGGTTACAAAATCCACTCAGATGATAGGGTTAAGAAAATACAAGCTTTTTGGCACAAATGGCAAAAGTTATTAAATAAAGTGAAGTTAGATACAAATGCTGAATATACCGATGTTGATGCAGATGTCGACGCTCAGCCGCCTGGTTTCTCCTGCAGGGAGAGGGTGAGAGGGTGAGATGAAGCTGTTGATAACATACAGATTTGAATTCACAGCTTCACCGTGAGCCCCAACCATGATAATGGCAACAGAGTAGAATTCTCCTGCACCGAAGCATTCATTAAATATGTCACTGTTGAATGTGATAGTCACACTATTAAATATGAGTCTGTGCATCTTTGGGGTCAAATTTCATGAAATTGCCTCCTGACTATGCACCATCTCTGTAGGAATCCTAAACTAACTTACATGCATTTTCTGATGCTGTTTGACCTCATGTCCTACTTGATTCCTATATCTAACATGCCAAAGTTTCAGTAAAGACTTCGATCTACTCGATAAATGATTAAAATGTTCTGGTTTCAGCATCAAAAATGGGACGATTTGCTGTCATTTGTGACAGTTATCAGAAAATGATATGGTTTGGAACAAAGCAAATAATGTGAAGATATCAGCTTGGGCTCCTCTAAATTATTTAATCTTATGTCACTGTTTTCTGACATGTTATTGACAAAATAATCAGCTGTGGACAGGGCAGAGTTGTTTATCTCTATGAAAGCATCTCAAATACCTATATATTATTTCTAAAAAGGTGAAATGTCCAGGATTTGTCTGCAGACTGGGCCTGATATGAATTGCTTCCTCTTCTTTGAAAACAAGGCATCAACAGGGAGATGAGAGTGGCTTGTAAAAGTCAAATATTTTTTTCTTTGGTTTTTATGAAAGACAGCACAAAGGTTGAACTTTTCTCACCATTGTTGGGTGCCGTGACTTCCTTTCCCTTCTTGACCTTGAAGATGTACCTGCCCCGGCACAGATCCTGCACAGACTCACTTAGCGTGGACGCGTCCACCTCACTGTCCACCTCCAGCAGTTCTGAGCGTCTCCTCATCTTAGGCTGTTGGGGACAGTATCAGTGTTTCAACAGCAAATCCACAATGGACCAAGAGAGAGCAACAGAAACTCCTGATCTGGAATGTCATTCTTTGTCATTTTAATTTTTTAAGTGTTGGAAAGTGGTTCAAAAACAACAATAACTGTAATATGACTTTTGCATTCACTGCGTGTTACCTTGAATGATGGATTCTTACGGAGGAGGCGCACGTTGGCATAGTGAGACGCCTCCATCTTTTGCAAGAAGCAGCTGTCCTGATCAGCTGGTTTGTAGACGATCACACCCTGCAACACGTAACAGCAGACACTCGTTAGACACACATTGCTTTCTTTCATACTTTCTCCCATTATTAACACGTCAATCCTGTACGTACATTTTTGACATCAAACTGTGCGACAGCCTTCTCGGTTTCTGCTGAGAGAACGTGGATGGTCACCAGGTTATTCTTGTCGTCCACATCGACTTCAATCGGATCTTCAGTCGGAGACGTTCTCTCCACAGCCTGTAAATGCAACAAGTTCTGATTAATTGTACATTAATTGTACATTATGTAGGGCATAATGAGGAAATTATTATTGCAACAAAAGCTGTGAGTCACACTTATGGAGGTGAGGTGTGCATCATACCCGAGTGGAGGGCTTCAACATCCTGTCATCCTCCGACAGACCGAAGGCAGGGGTGGCCAGGAGCAGAAAGGCTAAGAAGCGGTATGCTGAGTACTTCACCATCCTCTGTCCCTCGATGTCTTCTGGCTCAGTCTGTTCTTTTGTCGTAGCTTTCAAGCTGTGGTTGTGGCCAGCGCTCGTTGTGACATGATTCACCTGCCCAGCGTCTTTTTATCCTCACAGACCTCAGACCTTTCCTCTTCTGACTCCACCTCCTCCTCCTTTGGGCCCGTTGTTTCCTTCTCAGCATCTGCACGTGCAGCTAATGTGTTGTTTTCTTGTTTTAACTTAATCATTAAACAAGATTCTATATTTATAGTTAGCACACCCTTATGAGACTGACTTTGGTTTATTGGCTGTCCAACTAACCCAAAAGTTACTCAGCAGAGCGAGTCTGCTACATGAGTGACATGCAGAAATTGAATTGTGCTGAATTTTGATTTATTCATGAGTTTTGCTAAAACTCTTTTGAGAATTAAAGTAACATTGCAGAGTTTTGCAGAGTTTTTCGGCCTTAAAATAATGTTTCCAGACTCATTGCAGTGGTAGAAAAATGGTTAATAGGATGAATGGAGCTGCTGCCGCGGTCTGAGCGGGTTGCGTCGGCTGAAACCGCACTATGTAACTTCCCTGCACGGGTACCAAACACTGCCCCCTCCCCCCTCTGTGTCGAGGGAGAGACGAGGTGGGTAAAAGCGAAACTTCGGTTGTCCCCCCCACCACCACCACCAGCCACACAGTCTCCTTGCAAACAAATACTGTTGTTTATTAATGGCAATAAACGCTAGATGCGCTGGCTGATTAGTTTCGTTTTCGTCAAGTTTCGTTTTCCCCATAGTGCTTTTCGACCAGATGGTGGGAGCACTGAGCTGAAACTCTGCAATGTTGCTTTAAGTCCATTGTGCTGCATCAAGAATTTGCGACTGTTGCTAGTCTTTCCAGTTGAGTCTTCTCTGTAAGAACATTCAGAACTCCTGTCCTGCATTTGAATACAACATATTCAATGCTACTTTGTTCAATTGTCAAAATTGGTTGTTAAAACCCCACACTACCTCCAGATTACTACGCTCCTCATATCAGAGCCTGCTCCATGTGCCCCGCACCAGGCTCCCTATGAAAGGTGACAGGGCATTTGAAACAGCTGCACTAAGGCTTTGGAATGCCCTGCCTCCAGAACTGAGAGCTGCTTCCTCAGTCACTTCATTTAAAAAACAGCTAAAAACCCACTCATTTACTCTTGCTTTTTACTGACCCCTTCACAATGCATCATTGTTTTCCTGTTAATTGCTGTTGCTGTTGATGTTACTGTTGTCATCATTCGTTCTTGTTGTTTTTGACTGTTTCCTTGTCGGTCAAATTTTGACCGATCTTGTAAAGCACCTTGTGACTGCTGTCTGTGAAAGGTGCCATATAAATAAAATTTCCTTCCTTCCTTCCTTGTTGTTGCTGTTAAACAACATAACATCAATAGTTGCAAAGTTGAGGGATTGGCATATTGCACTATAAAACAGACGAGCAAAGTTTCAAGGAAGTTTGTTGGACAATCTAGAAAATGGAATAACAAAACATAAAACTAAGAAAAGCTACATACACTATGTACATGTATGTATGTGTGTGTGTGTGTGTGATTGTGATTGTGTGTGTGTGTGTGTGTGTGTGTGTCTGTGTGTGGAGGGGGGGGTGCACTCCAGACCTGAAGACCACTTCCTGGTCGGCTCGAGCTGCGTGAGCTCCGCGAGTAAAAGCAGCGCAGCTGTGCGCCAATCAAACTTTTTTTTCTCAGGTATTTTGCAGAAAAACACACCCACAAATGAGGTCAGTATTGAAGCTGAAGGTGTTCTTCACCTAGTGCTACCAAGCACTAACAATATAGGGCAGTAGATTTAAAGATATAGGCTGTTTTATCCAAGAATGCTGCCTGTCGCAATAATGCGACTTTGGCGCCTAGAGGGTTAAAGGGATAGTTCACCCAAAATTCAAATTTCACTCATTATCTACTCACCCTCATGTCGACTAAGAGCTGTGAGAGTTTTCAGAGTCCTCCGTTCCTTCTCTGAGTTACGGGGGGTCAGTGCAGCAGTATTTGTCCATATAATGGTTGTCAATGGACACCAGGTTTCTTCATCCAAAATGACACACCAAAAAACATCCAAATACCTCCATACTGCTCGTCTGTAATGTTATTACTTATACTTACAGTATATTGAAGCCCCGACATGAGAAATTGTTCCGAAAAAAATTAAATAAGTCTGTATTTTAAGCTTGTTTTTGCGGCAGCTCCCAATGTCTCAGTTCACTGCTCTTCCTGTGTCAGTGCAATTCTCACGTGATTTGTATTGACGAACAATTTCTCATGTCGGGAAATCGGGAACCCTAACCCTAATAGGGATCCTTGTGCCCTTGCCACATTGCTAGTTCCAGAGGTTGCAGGTTCAATCCCCAGCTGGTGCAGACATGAACATTCCAAGATCAATTAACTTGTCTTCCTGTTGTTGTGCAAAATTTGCCCCGACACGACCCATTGCTGCAGCAGCTATAATCTTAGTTTTATGTTTTGTTATTCCATTTTCTAGAATTGTCCAACAAACTTCCTTGAAACTTTGCTCGTCTGTTTTATTGTGCAATATGCCAATCCCTCAACTTTGCAACTATTGATGTTATCTTGTTTATCATTAACAGCAACAACAAGGAAGGAAGGAAGGAAATTTTATTTATATAGCACCTTTCACAGACAGCAGTCATAATGTGCTTTACAAGATCGGTCAAAATTTGACCGACAAGGAAACAGTCAAAAACAACAAGAGCGAATGATGACAACAGGAACAGCAACAGCAACAGCAACAGCAATTAACAGGAAAACAATGATGCATTGTGAAGGGGTCAGTAAGCAAGAGTAAATAAGTGGGTTTTTAGCTGTTTTTTAAATGAAGTGACTGAGGAAGCAGCTCTCAGTTCTGGAGGCAGGGCATTCCAAAGCCTTGGTGCAACGAGTTCAAATGCCCTGCCACCTTTCGTAAGGAGCCTGGTGCGGGGCACATGGAGCGGGCTCTGATATGAGGAGCGTAGTAATCTGGAGGTAGTGTGGGGTTTTAACAACCAATTTTGACAATTGAACAAAGTAGCATTGAATACGTTGTATTCAAATGCAGGACAGGAGTTCTGAATGTTCTTGCAGAGAAGACTCAACTGGAAAGACTAGCAACAGTCGCAAATTCTTGATGCAGCACAATGGACTTAAAGCAACATTGCAGTGTTTCAGCTCAGTGCTCCCACCATCTGGTCGAAAAGCACTATGGGGAAAACGAAACTTGACGAAAATGAAACTAATCAGCCAGCGCATCTAGCGTTTATTGCCATTAATAAACGACAGTATTTACCACATGTTTGCAAGGAGACTGTGTGGCAGGTGGTGGTGGTGGTACGGACAACCGAAGTTTCGCTTTTACCCACCTCGTCTCTCCCTCGACACAAAGGGGGGGGTATGAGGGGGGGCAGTGTTTGGTACCCGTGCAGGGAAGTTACATATACCCCTTTCACACTGGCCAAAAAACCCGTTTAAACCCGCTAACAATCGCCATTTGGTGGCAGTGTGAAAGGCGCACTGACCCGCGTCGACGCGGGTCAAACGACTCGGCAAGCGACGCGGGTTAAAATCGCCTTTAATCGCCTCGGCTCGGCTCGGCTTGCAGTGGGAAAGCCAGACCCGGGTCAACCCGCTAATTTACGTGACGACGTTGAGTGTTACGTGACGCCACGTCATCGCGCCGGTCTCGTCTCATAGCACGTACCAAAACAAAGCTCTGCTCGCATCCGAGACTGGGATTAAAAGATCAAACAACACTGACCGAAAACAATTGAAACAAAAGAAAAGAAACTACAGTGTGTTTAACTCATAGATATAGAAGGGTTTAACTGACGTGTTGTGCCGCGGACGAGCCATCATATGGCCGTGGCGGACACGCTCTCCTCCGCGGTCCAGGTGCTCTGTAGGCCGGCCAGACGCCTCGTCTGCCTCGGCCGACAGACCTCCGCTGCGGGCGGCTGTGGCATGACCCACGGGCATGACAGTGCTTCTCGCACCGCGGATGAGAGCGGGGCAACAACATGGCTGCCCCCCGCGGGGGGTCAGACTCGGCTTATTTTGGTCAATGTGAAAGGGGCCAAATGCCGATTGTTAGTGGGTCGACCCGCGTTTAAAAAACCCGCGTCGACCCGCTAATTTCAGTGTGAAAAGGGCTTTAGTGCGGTTTCAGCCGATGCGACCCCGCTCAGACCGTGGCAGCAGCTCCATTCATCCTATTAATTTTCAACCACTGCAATGAGTCTGGAAACATTATTTTAAGGCCGAAAAACTCTGCAAAACTCTGCGATGTTACTTTAATTCTCAAAAGAGTTTTAGCAAAACTCATGAATAAATCAAAATTCAGCACAATTTCTGCATGTCACTCATGTAGCAGACTCGCTCTGCTGAGTAACTTTTGGGTTAGTTGGACAGCCAATAAACCAAAGTCAGTCTCATAAGGGTGTGCTAACTATAAATATAGAATCTTGTTTAATGATTAAGTTAAAACAAGAAAACAACACATTAGCTGCACGTGCAGATGCTGAGAAGGAAACAACGGGCCCAAAGGAGGAGGAGGTGGAGTCAGAAGAGGAAAGGTCTGAGGTCCGTGAGGATAAAAAGACGCTGGGCAGGTGAATCATGTCACAACGGGCGCTGGCCACAACCACAGCTTGAAAGCTACGACAAAAGAACAGACTGAGCCAGAAGACATCGAGGGACAGAGGATGGCGAAGTACTCAGCATACCGCTTCTTAGCCTTTCTGCTCCTTTCCACCCCTGCCTTCGGTCTGTCGGAGGATGACAGGATGTTGAAGCCCTCCACTCGGGTATGATGCACACCTCACCTCCATAAGTGTGACTTACAGCTTTTGTTGCAATAATAATTTCCTCATTATGCCCTACATACAGTAATGTACAATTAATCGGAACTTGTTGCATTTACAGGCTGTGGAGAGAACGTCTCCGACTGAAGATCCGATTGAAGTCGATGTGGACGACAAGAATAACCTGGTGACCATCCATGTTCTCTCAGCAGAAACCGAGAAGGCTGTCGTACAGTTTGATGTCAAAAATGTACGTACAGGATTGAAGTGTTAATAATGGGAGAAAGTATGAAAGAAAACAATGTGTGTCTAACGAGTGTCTGCTGTTACGTGTTGTAGGGTGTGACTGTCTACAAACCAGCTGATCAGGACAGCTGCTTCTTGCAAAAGATGGAGGCGTCTCACTATGCCAACGTGCGCTTCCTCCGTAAGAATCCATCATACAAGGTAACAGGCAGTGAATGCAAAAGTCATATTACAGTTTTTGTTGTTTTTGAACCACTTTCCAACACTTTGTAAAAAATAAAATGACACAGAATGACATTCCAGATCAGGAGTTTCTGTTGCTCTCTCTTGGTCCATTGTGGATTTGCTGTTGAAACACTGTGACACTGTCCCCAACAGCCTAAGATGAGGAGACGCACAGAACTGCTGGAGCTGGACAGTGAGGTGGACGCGTCCACGCTAAGTGAGTCTGTGCAGGATCTGTGCCGGGGCAGGTACATCTTCGAGGTCAAGAAGGCAAAGGAAGTCACGGCACCCAACAATGGTGAGAAAAGTTCAACCTTTGTGCTGTTTTTCATAAAAACCAAAGAAAAAAATATTTGACTTTTACAGAGATGGTGCATAGTCAGGAGGCAGTTTCATGAAACTTGACCCCAAAGATGCACAGTGATCTTTGCACTGTGGCACTTCCAGCATGTAGTACTGATGTCAAATCTGACTCTGACTCATTTTAATAGTGTGACTATCACATTCAACAGTGACATACTTAATGAAAGCTTCAGTGCAGGATAATTCTGCTCTATTGCCATTATCATGGTTGGGGCTCACGGTGAAGCTGTGAATTCAAATCTGTATGTTATCAACAGCTTCATCTCACCCTCTCACCCTCTTCCTGCAGGAGAAACCAGGCGGCTGAGCGTCGACATCTGCATCAACATCGGTATATTCAGCATTTGTATCTAACTTCACTTTATTTAATAACTTTTGCCATTTGTGCCAAAAAGCTTGTATTTTCTTAACCCTATCATCAGAGTGGATTTTGTAACCCTGTGTTTGGGAGCGGTTGACAGTTGATGTACCATTTAAGCAATTACAGAAGACAGATTATCTTTATTGTGCATGCCCCTTGTTGTACAGTATTTCATGTAACCTCCTATACTGTGTAATCATGTAGAATCACAGAGAGTGCTTTTAATTTGTGCAATCAAATCCTGTTCTGGTGGACTGTTGTGTATTTTTGTCTTTTTGTGAATAAAGGGAAACCACACCCAAGCACACCTGTGTGTTACTTTGAATAAGAAGGTCCTCTTTACATCACAGTCTTGTTAAACCTGTGTAGGGTCACTCATAACCACTACTATTTCCATTGAACCTACATTACTGCCACTTTCTAAAATTACGTAATCCAAGGCATCATGTTGAAACGATCATCAAGTTCGAACAAACTCATGATTTCAAGGAGAGCTTTCACAAAGAACCACTAACAGACAGACAGACAGATGGGCAAACAGACAGAAACTATCTCAGAACTGAATCATAGCTTACTGTAAGAGCTTCATCTCCTCCTCCTCCTCCTCATCCCAGGACACCATCACATTAATTTCACATTTCGGGGCTTCAATACAAGACGGACATTAGGTTACATACGAGCAGCATTGAGGTGTTTCGGTCTTTTTTGGTGTTTCTTGTTACGAAGAAAAGTTTGCAACCGTTTATGGACATGCACTGCTATGCCGAGACCCCCTGTAACTCAGAGAAGCCATGGATAACTCTGAAACTTCTTCCAGCCCTTAGTCGACATGAGGGTGGGTAGAAACTGGGCTTGTGAATTATTGAGAAAAAAAAAAAAACACTGAGAAAATGGAAAGAGAAAACAAAACTGTCGACTTATTTTATGCTCTGTATTCTTTGTGTGATTACAAATGTCTTCTTTGAAATGATTTATTGTAATATGTGAAATCTCTAATAAATATTTTGTAAAAAAAAAAGATAATGGGTGCAATTTGAATTTTGGGTGAACTATCCCTTTAAATTGTTTTATGTGCAGTACCGCTGGTGTCCTCTGAGTGGCAGTCACGTGCTGGGAGCGTAACGCAGCTGCACATGAAGAAGCGGTAGAAGAAGCAGCAGCATCAATGGAGGGAACTTTGACAGTGCGGCTGATGTAAACAAACACCAACCTCTTCGACACTTTGAGGTAAAATAATGAAATCCTGATTTCCTGTGATCGACGGAGGATTTCACCTGAGCCAGGACGAAAGGTTTGTGCCACAACAACGTCACTTTTAAGAGTTTGGGAGTGGACTTTATGGATCTGCAAGTTGCAAAAACATGAAGAGATGTCTGGTTTTCAGTGATGGTGTCCTGGGATGAGAAGTAGGAGGAGCAGATGAAGCATCAGGAGATGGTAGTCGGTCACAGAAGAAGGAAGGGCTCTAAGCTATGACTCAGTTCTGAGATGGTTTCTGTCTGTCTGTCTGTTAGTGGTTCTTGGTGAAAGCTCTCCTTGAAATCATGAGTTTGTTTGAACTTGATGATCGTTCTTCAACATGATGCCTTGGAGTACACAATTTTAGAAAGTGGCATAATGTAGGTTCAATGGAAATACATGGTAGTGGTTATGAGTGACAATACACAGGTTTAACAAGACTGTGACCCCATGTTTATTGCGTAAAAAGGACCTTCTTATTCAAAATAACACACAGGTGTTCTTGGATGTTGTTTCCCTTTATTCACAAAAAGACAAAAATACACAACAGTCCACCAGAACAGGATTTGATTGCACAAATTAAAAGCACTCTCTGTGATTCTACATGATTACACAGTATAGGAGGTTACATGAAATACAACAAGGGGCATGCACAATAAAGATAATCTGTCTTCTGTAATCGCTTAAATGGTATATCAACTGTCAACCAAACACAGGCTTACAAAATCAAGAAAAGGAAATCCCCACTCTGATGATAGGGTTAAGAAAATACAAGCTATTTGGCACAAATGGCAAAAGTTATTAAATGAAGTGAAGTTAGCCGATACAAACGCTGATTATAAAGATGTCAACGCAGATGCTGACGTTCAGCCACCTGGCTTCTCCTGCAGGAAGAGGGTGAGAGGGTGAGATGAAGCTGTTGATAACATACAGATTTGAATTCACGTGATAATGGAAACAGAGCAGAATTCTCCTGCACCGAAGCATTCATTAAATATGTCACTGTTGAATGTGATAGTCACACTATTAAAAATGAGTCTGAGTAGACATCAGTTTGCTGGGCCACAGTCAAAGATCACTTGCATCTTTGAAATTGCTGCCTCCTGACTATGCACCATCTCTGTAGGAATCCTAAACTAACTTACATGCATTTTCTGATGATGTTTGACCTCATGTCCTATTAGATTCCTATATCTAACATGCCAAAGTTTCAGTAAAGACTTCGATCTACTCGATAAATGATTAATATGTTCTGGTTTCAGCATCAAAAATGGGACGATTTGCTGTCATTTGTGACAGTTATCAGAAAATGATATGGTTTGGAACAAAGCAAATAATGTGAAGATATCAGCTAGGGCTCCTCTAAATTATTTAATCTTATTTCACTGTTTTCTGACATGTTATTGACAAAATAATCAGCTGTGGACAGGGCAGAGTTGTTTATCTCTATGAAAGCATCTCAAATACATATATTATTTCTAAAAAGGTGAAAAGTCCAGGATTTGTCTGCAGACTGGGCCTGATATGAATTGCTTCCTCTTCTTTGAAAACAAGGGATCAACAGGGAGATGAGAGTGGCTTGTAAAAGTCAAATATTTTTTTCTTTGGTTTTTATGAAAGACAGCACAAAGGTTGAACTTTTCTCACCATCGTTGGGTGCCGTGACTTCCTTTCCCTTCTTGACCTCGAAGATGTACCTGCCCCGGCACAGATCCTGCACAGACTCACTTAGCGTGGACGCGTCCACCTCACTGTCCACCTCCAGCAGTTCTGTGTGTCTCCTCATCTTAGGCTGTTGGGGACAGTGTCACAGTGTCTCAACAGCAAATCCACAATGGACCAAGAGAGAGCAACAGAAACTCCTGATCTGGAATGTCATTCTGTGTCATTTTATTTTTTACAAAGTGTTGAAAAGTGGTTCAAAAACAACAAAAACTGTAATATGACTTTTGCATTCACTGCGTGTTACCTTGAATGATGGATTCTTACGGAGGAAGTGCACGTTGGCATAGTGAGACGCCTCCATCTTTTGCAAGAAGCAGCTGTCCTGATCAGCTGGTTTGTAGACAGTCACACCCTATAACACGTAACAGCAGACACTCGTTAGACACACATTGCTTTCTTTCACACTTTCTCCCATTATTAACACGTCAATCCTGTACGTACATTTTTGACATCAAACTGTACGACAGCCTTCTCGGTTTCTGCTGAGAGAACATGGATGGTCACCAGGTTATTCTTGTCATCCACATCGACTTCAATCGGATCTTCAGTCTGAGACGTACTTTCCACAGCCTGTAAATGCAACAAGTTCTGATTAATTGTACAGTAATTGTACATTATGTAGGGCATAATGATTGCAACAAAAGCCGTGAGTCGCACTTATGGAGGTGAGGTGTGCATCATACCTGAGTGGAGGGCTTCAACATCCTGTCATCCTCCGACAGACCGAAGGCAGGGGTGGCCAGGAGCAGAAAGGCTAAGAAGTGGTATGCTGAGTACTTCGCCATCCTCGGTCCCTCGATGTCTTCTGGCTCAGTCTGTTCTTTTGTCGTAGCTTTCAAGCTGTGGTTGTGGCCAGCGCTCGTTGTGACATGATTCACCTGCCCAGCGTCTTTTTATCCTCACAGACCTCAGACCTTCCCTCTTCTGACTCCACCTCCTCCTCCTTTGGGCCCGTTGTTTCCTTCTCAGCATCTGCACATGTAGCTAATGTGTAAAAAAACATAAACATGCAGGGGTGCCAATATTTTTTTTTGGTTATCGCTTTAGAACAGATCAAGTGATTGAGAACCTATAGTGATAGTGTACTGTACCAGATAATGCTGATAATGTTATCTTGTTTTAACGAAATCATTAAACAAGCTTTTATATTTATAGTTGGCACACCCTTATGAGACTGACTTTGGTTTATTGGCTGTCTGGTGCCCCGAGGTGGATTTAATGAAATTAAATCCCATTAATTTTTCTAGGTATTTTTAATATTTTACTTATTTGATAGCCAATAACCCTCTTAGGATCCCCAATATTTTGGCGCTTCCGCGTGAACCATCCTATTATTTGTGTTAAATCACAACATTTTGGTGCCCCGTCTGAGGCTGTGTACTGTTATTCACATGTGTACAATATTAATTTTGAGAAAAACATTTTGGACGTTACTGAATGTGTGATCCAAAACTGACCTAACCCAAAAGTTACTCAGCAGAGCGAGTCTGCTACACAATGCAGAAATTGAATTGTGCTGAATTTTGATTTATTCATGAGTTTTGCTAAAACTCTTTTGAGAATTAAAGTAACATTGCAGAGTTTTGCAGAGTTTTTCGGCCTTAAAATAATGTTTCCAGACTCCCTCCCTGCTCCTCCCTCCCCTCTGCGTCGAGAGAGAGACGAGGTGGGTAAAAGTGAAACTTACGGTTCCCCTCCGGTCATCCCAGCTTTCAGCTCAGACCAAAGCAGCTCTGGAACCAGAGGTAGAGTCCCTGAGAGTGCAAAATGCTGATCTACTTCAAGAAGTGAAGACAGCAAATCAAAAAGCCTTACACTATCTAGAAACCTTGCACTCAGCAGAGTTCGATCTCTGCTCCTAGAAGGAGGAGTTGTTTAAACTTAAATCAGAACGCTCTGACCCTACACAGTCTTGCAACCAAAGTGATTCAGGTTACTACTGCGATGGAGCTACTCCACAGCTCTCCAACCTCCATGAGGCCTTAAGGCAGACGCCTCCAATGGTAGCACCGCAAGGCCTACCAGAGAAATTCTAATGACCGTAGACCGGCTCTGGGCCGACCAACCGATTCAAGAACAAGAAAAAGTTAGCTACGGAGCAACCACCCTCTATCTTTTCCATTGTCTGAGATCACACTTCACACCTCACACAGACACATGGTCACACACTCACACAGTCATATTCAGCAACACGTGCATTGTATTTGTAGCAATTCTTCTTCTTCTTCTTCTTCTTCTTCCAAGGAAGTCATACTTCCCATGGGCGAAAACTCACCAAACTTTGCACAAAGGTCCAGTCCCATGCCAGATTCACTCAACTCCAAGGACATGTGTCCCCCTCCCAATTTAAAAACTTTAAAAATTCCTACCAAGCCAACGGTAGATGCTACAGCTGTAAACTTCACCACCACTTAAACTTATTACAAATTATGAAGTCCATCACTCTGTTTTTTTCAATAAGTGTAAAACTTTAAAAATGTATCTCCTCCTACAATTTTTGCTCAATTGTCACCAAACTTGCTACAGAGCATCTCCAGACCGTCCTCCTCTGATTTTTGATTAAGTAAAAATTGAGCCTACAATTAATGAAAGCATTTGACTGTAAACACTGCTGTAAACATATACCATCAAATTCCTGCTAAATACATTTTCTATCTTTCTGAAAAAATTGAGAATATTATAGAGTCATGGTTGATGAAGTTTGGCAAATATCAGAATTTTATCTCAAAAACAACAAACATTTTGAATTCTGCTCTCATGGGAACAACTGCAGCCAATGTAAAGGTGATGTTTTTAAACATCACATTTTCTCTTGAGAAGCAAAACACTTATAATTACGGAAGCCCTAAAGGGCCAGGTCCGTATAAAAAAAAATGTATTACTGTTTTCTCGTGATAACGACTTATTATTTCGTTATCTTGAGATAACAAAGTCCGTTTTCTCGTGATAACGACTTATTATTTCGTTATCTTGAGATAACAAAGTCCGTTTTCTTGTGATAACGAATTAATGTCATCTTGTTTTCTCGTGATAACAAAATAATCATAGAATGTCTCGTTGACATGGTTGCCTAGCAACATGTTTCCCCGGTGCAAGGTAGCAGCCATGGATGTATTGGTAGCAGCTGGTTAGTGGCTGTATGTTCGTAGCAGGAGGCTACTAAAGCGAGTCTGTTGGAAACACTACACATGTACAGATATAACGTGACAGAAGAGCTGATGGTTTCGTGGTGTGACAGTGGAGGGTCCTGTCACTATGCCCTGGCTGCTTGGCCACAGGGGATATGCCTTTGGGTGACTGGTTAGCGTTTAGGCTAGACCTCAAGCTGATTCAAAACAAAACAAAACAAAAATCAGTGAGCTGATTCATGTGATCACATCATCTGATTTCAGCCTTCAAGAGCTGCCACTAGTCTGCTCTGCTCTGCTCTGCTCTACTGAGCTGTCAACAATAAAGTACCGGTAAGTTACACCGTTAGTTTGTTTACTGTGCTGGGTTTATTTAAGGGGCTACCGGTTAGCATAAACACATGAAAGGTTGGCTACGTTATCTGAAAGCTTCAGCTAAGGTAATGTTAGCTGCTTGCTGCTCAGATAAAGCTCATGAACACAGCATATGAACACTGCTGTCAGCGGTTGCAGCCTGGTCGCAGCCAACAGGTGTCTGTTGGTTCGAGAATCGAGATATATTAATGTATGATAAAGTACGGTTGTGATTTCTGACAGCAGCAGCCAGTAACTAACGTTAGCTTAGCTGAAACAGGATAGATGGACCACCGGCCGGTAGCCCCTTAAATACACCCAGCACAGTGACGTTATAGTGTAACTTACCGGTAAGTTATTGTTGACAGATGGTGTGGACAATAATCACACCAGTGAGTAGAGACTGAAGTTAACTGCCCCATGCTCGAGCTGAACAGTAGCTGTAGTGAATCATGTTGCTAGGCAACCATGTCAACACATTCTACCATAATAGTTATCTCAAGAAAACGGACTTTGTTATCTCGAGATAACGAAATAATAAGTCGTTATCACGAGAAAACGGTAATAAAAGAAAATTATACGGACCTGGCCCTTTAGGGCTTCCGTATATAATTACAAACAAATCACCAACATTTCCATGCTGTCTGGATGCAATTTATGTATTATCAGATTTTGTTTAGATATTAGAATTTCTGACATTTTGACTATTTTTTAAATCTGCCTCAACAACAGCTGCCCGGACGCTAACGCCTTGAGTGTATTTGAGAAGACACACACCATGTCTCACTAACAGATAGTTAACTCACTGAGTTAAGCGCTGGTTTGTGGTGCAAGGCAAGGGGTTGTGGGTTCAAAACCCAGCATGGGTGACGATGACAATGACACATCAAAATGCTGGATGTTCCAACTTGGTGACATCACCAATTCTCCAAATCTGCAGACAATTAATCTTTTCTCACCAAAACTGCCCTCAGTTTGTCAGACTGACAAATCCACCTCTCCTCCACCCGTCAAACTTTTAGCACTGGCTCTCCACAAGGCTGCTTTATTCTGAGTCCCATCTTTCCATTCTCTTTATGCACATTTTCACAAAATGTATAAGAAAAGGTCCCTCCCATCCCACCAATTCCATAATAAAATTTGCGGATGATACCAAGTTCATTTGCCTCTATTTCAGGAAATTAGGACGTTAGTCCCGTCCACCAGGCGGACGAGAAACAAACAAAAATAGGGAACCTGGTGCGATGACAAACTCAATCTGTCAAGATTAACACAAAGAAAACAAAAGAACTAATCTTGGACTTTAGTTGAATGCAAAGCTGACCAGGCCCCCGGAAGCAAACAAAATATGGCTCGTGGTTCAGACTATATGAAATGTAATGAAATAGTCCATCAGCTTCAAATCACTCACACCCTGAACAACTCTGATGGGAACAACCAGTCAATCCAATGGCTGACAGTAAACATCAGATTTTCTCATGTCCATGCTGTCTAGATGCAATTTATCCAGATTTTTGTTTAGAATTAGAATTTCTGACATTTTGACTATTTTTTAAATCTGCCTCAACAACAGATGGCCTTCTACTAACGCCTTGAGTGTATTTGAGAGACATAATCATGTCTCACTAACAGATAGTTAACTCACTGAGTTAAGTGGTTTGTGGTGCAAGGCAGGGGTTGACAGGTTCAAAACTCTGGATGGGTTAGAAGAACACACATCAAAATGCTGGATGTTCCAACTTGGTCTCTCCTCCCACCTCTGCACCTTGATTAAGGACTTTCTCACCAACTGCCCTCAGTTTGTCAGACTGGGCCCCCACCTCTCCTCCACCCTCACTCTCAGCACTGGCTCTCCACAAGGCTCTTCCCACCAATTCCATAATAAAATTTGCGGATGATACCACAGTGATTGGCCTCATTTTTTCCCCAAAGTCCATTCAGACTCTCAATAAACACCACCTGGTGCTTCAAACAATCTGTCACTTAACACAAAGAAAACAAAAAGAACTAATCTTGGACTTTAGGAGATGCAAAACCAGTCCCCCGTCATCATAAATGGAGACTGTCTGCAGATAGTCCACAGCTTCAAATTTCTGGGGACTCCATTTCCGATCAACCTGTCGTTTTGTCCATCATTAATTTGCTGCAGTAAAGAAGGCACAGCAGCGCCTGCACTTTCTCCGAGTCCTGAAGAAGAACAACCTGCAGTGCAAGCTACTGATGGCCTTCTACTGCGCCACCATTGAGAGCATAATCACATACTGCATCACGGTGTGGTACAGGCTGTTCTCTTCCTACACTTGAAGACATCTCAGAGGCCCGCTACCTCTCCAGAGCAAGGAACCCCTCTCACCCAAGCCACATCCATTTTGATCTTTTGCCCTCAGGGAGGCGATACAGGTCCATAAAAACACGCGCCAACAGACTTTTGCACAGTTTTTTCCCCAAAGCCATTCAGACTCTCAATAAACACACACATTCATCACTGCTCCACATATCCCTACACACCATCACTTAAGCACATGCACAAGCACTTTGACCTACATAACCTGCCATGCTGTATTCATGTTCTTATCTGTTCTCTTTTTTTCTGATTTTATGATGTGAGTGATTTTAAGTATGTATGCCACCACTGTGATGGGCAGTTGCAATTTCATTGTATTTCTAATGCAGTGACAATAAAGGCCTCTTATCTCTTATCTTATCTCTTATGTCCTCATGGTGACATCACAGCAAGTTTCTAAATAAAAAAAACAAACAGACCAGACCATGGGCGAAAGCTCACCACACCCCGAACTCTGCTCTCATGGGAACAACCGCAGTCAATTCAAGAGTGACACTTTTAAGATGTGCTGGGGTCAAAAATGACCCCAAATGAAAATTGATTCTGTCATAAAATTTTTGTTTTTTCATCAAATAGTCTGAAATTATTCAGGTTGTTCAGTTTTATGATCTTCACCACTAAAATAAAATTGAAGTAGCCTAATTTGATTGAATTATGGGAGTTTTATTGCAGGGTGTAATGTTGTTTGTCCAACAAATGGGTTCAATGGGGAGAAAGGTCGCACGATACTGCACGATACTACTACCGATACTACTACCGCGTCGCTTGCCGAGTCGTTTGGGTCGACGCGGCTCAGTGCGCCTTTCCCACTGCCACCAAAAGCCGATTGTTAGCGGGTTTAAACAGGTTTTTTGGCCAGTGGGAAAGGGGTAAAAAGCGTGGATGATCATTTCTAATTCGGGAGTGGAGACCACGGTTCTGAGTTTGTCCCGGAGATGATAGAAGCAGGTCCGGGATAACTGATTAATATGTTTGTCAAAATGCATGTATTGGTCAAATGTAACACCTAGATTTTTTAGATTTGGACATATCATTTGCTGGTGTTAACCTAACTGAACACACACACAGTAGGTTACAGAGTGTATGTAGCTTATCTTAGTTTTATGTTTTGTTATTCCATTTTCTAGAATTGTCCAACAAACTTCCTTGAAACTTTGCTCATCTTTTTTATTGTGCAATATGCCAATCCCTCAACTTTGCAACTATTGATAATGTTATCTTAACAACAAGCTTCTAGTTAGCACACCTTTATGACTTTGGTATATTGGCTGTCTGGTGGTGCCCCGAGGTGGATTTAATGAAATTAAATCCCATTAATTTTTCTTGTAATATTTCGGTATTAATATTTCACTTATTTGATAGCCAATAACCGTCTTAGGATCCCCAATATTTTGGCGCTTCCTATTGAATATCTTGAACCATCCTATTATCTGTGTTAAATCACAACATTGGTGCCCTATTGTGAGGCATCATAATAAATTTTCATATACTTGTGCCAGAGCACAACAGGTGTATGTGACCTAAATGAAACATGCAACATACCTGCTCAGGGTGGTGGCACAGGTCTGTGCCAGCTAGGTCACATAGCAGACACACCTACACTCTGTAGCAATTGATGGACATGATGACTGCTAGAGAGCTACGGTCCAAATCTGACGAACCGGGAAGAGGAGCTTCCGCTACAAAACAAGCTTGAAATATAGACTTATTAATTAATTAATTTCGCATTTTGGGGCTTCAATACAAGACAGACATTAGGTTACATACGAGCAGCATTGAGGTGTTTCAGTGTTTTTTGGTGTGTCTTGTTACGAAGAAAAGTTTGCGACCGTTTATATGGACATGCACTGCTACACCGAGACCCCCTATAACTCAGAGAAGCCACAGATAACTCTGAAACTTCTTCCAGCCCTTAGTCGACATGAGGGTGAGTAAATAATGAGTGTAATTTGAATATTGGATGAACTATCCCTTTAAATTGTTTTTATCTGCAGTACCGCTGCTGTCCTCCGGGTGGCAGCCACGTGCCGAGAGCGAAACGCAGCTGCACGTGAAGAAGCGGTAGAAGAAGCAGCAGCATCAATGGAGGGAACTTTGACAGTCCGGCTGATGTAAACAAACACCAGCCTCTTCGACACTTTGAGGTAAAATAACAAACTCCTGATTTCCTGTGATCGACGGAGGATTTCACCTGAGCCAGGACGAAAGGTTTGTGCCACAACAACGTCACTTTTAATGGGTTTGACCCGGATATTTCGTAAAAAACCACATAACGTTAGCTAACAACGAGACGTTAAAGTAAACCGTAGTTAACGTTAGTAACCGTTAAACATCGGAGAAATAATTAAAAACGTTTCATGAGGCGTTTGTGCGGTCGTTAAACTGCGTAGTAACTTAATAAATCAAGCTGAAACTGAAACAGTTTCATAAACACCGTGTTCATCCTGTGCGATAGACACGAACACATTTTGCAAACCAATGCCAGACTATTTTCAAGTGTATTCAGTAGCAGCACTCATAATAATCATGTGGCTGGCTTGATATTTACATTATCTCTAAGCTAATAAGACAAGAAAATGTTGTACAAAAGCAACCGTATTCAATTCAAATAAAGTTTGGACTGAACTGAAGAACACAGCACAGAAGCAGCTGAAGTCTCCTCCCACTGTTGGCACTGTTTTTCAGCTGGTTAGGTTACACACACTAAAAACTCTTTTCTTTAATAGTTTTAATTCAGGGCTCCAGACTAACATTTTTACTGGGAGCACAGTGGTCTCCTAACTTAAAATTTTAGGGGCACACACTGTAAATGGACTTGCAAAGCAAATATTGACATTTCCTCTTCATTCATAATGACATTGACACCTGTAATGACTGATTTTTGAGGTCACCACTTCCATGTTTCACCAGTGTAAAAATCAGCAACTTTAGCCCACTAGTTGCTCATGAAAAATGTACGTACTCTCTCAAATTATTAAGTAATTATCTTAAAGTTATTGAATTACATCACACAAACCTTCAGTTGTGGTCCAGCAACTGGTCCGGCTCAACTGAGACAAGACCAGAGGTCGTGAATGCTACAATAGTGGTTGAATATAAATGTTTAAACTTTACATTTATTCACTGAAATCTGATTTGTTTGGGTGATGTGTGCATATGACTGAACTGAACTCAGGAACACAATGAAATGAAAAAAAAAAAAGAATACGTGTTTAATCATGTTAAAAGTTATTCTACCACTCACTCATTACAGCTTAGTCGCCTAAAACAGTTTTATTTTAACTCAGAGATGTTTCTCTTCTGACATCTGTTCATTACCATATCTGCACCCCACTGCTGTGATTGGGAAATTGATATGTGTCACCACCAGTGAAGTTTATGTAGCAGATAACTGTTCAGTGACAGCGGCAGCCATTGTAGTCTGTGTTTTATTACTGCCTGTGGTTTCAATGAGCCTGAGTGGTAAAATAAAACAAACGCAGCCGGTGAATGATTGGCTTTCTTTGTGCTTTGCTGTCACTCACGCTCACTGTCGCTGCTTTGTCTTAGGAAAACAATGAGTGGAGAGGAAACGAGGAGAGGCTCCTGGAGAGGAGGGAGAGGAGGAAGTGGAAATGGAAATGGTGGTGGTGGTGGATGGAGAGGAGGAGGAGGAGGATGGAGAGGTGGTGGAGGAGGAGGATGGAGAGGTGGAGGAGGAGGAGGAGGATGGAGAGGTGGAGGAGGAGGATGGAGGGGTAGACCATGGAGGGGAGGATCAGGTGGAGGAAGAGGTTCAGGAGGAAGAGGAGGAGGATGGAGAGGTGGAGGTGCGTCAGGAGGACCAGGCAGCTCTCAGAGAGGTGAGTTACTTCTTCACCTTACATAACATCAGTAAATCAAAATGTGGTGGAAATATTGTCTTTACCTGAGCTGAAATGCAATCAAACAATAAACATCTGATTTTTCTCCAGCATTTACCTCAATGAAATTAAATTATGCATAAAAAGCGTCCACACTGTAACACTGTCTGTCCTCTGTCTCTGCAGCTCTCTGTCAGACGACCCTGGATGCATTGTGTCCATACAAAGGATGGGCACACTACTTCACAGAAGGTATACGTGCAGTGCAGCTTTATTACACATTATAATTATTCAGGTTGTCTATACTGGTAGGCAAGGCACATTTATTTGTATAGCACAGTAACAGTTCATACACCAGTTCAATTCAAAGTGCTTCACAGAGGCATAGAAATACATTAAAAGCTAAACCAGAAACATACTTTTAAAAGAAAAAGAAAGAAGACATTAAAAGACAATTATAGCAATAAGAATGATTAAAATCATTATAATGATGACTGTGTATGAGTGTTAATATGTCACTTTTATGTGCAGGCTTCATACAAAGTTCACCTAGTGTGGAGAAGATCAAAGTGTTTGAGAAATATTTCACCTCTAAGATTCACCTTTATGACAAGGTCAGTCTTCATTGTTACCTCTCTGTTTAATAAACTGACTGGTTTGACTGTCAGACGGAGGGATAATCATGTTCCTCTGTTTACAGGATGAGATTGAGCGTCAGGGCAGCGTCCTGGTGGATTATGCAGATTTAACTGGAGACAAGACTGTGCGTGGAGCGCTTCCTGACCTGACCACAGAGCTGAAGGAGCAGCCAGAGTTGATACTCAACTGTCTGGGAGTGGCCATTCACCAGGTGCAGTACACGCCTCACAAAGAGACCTCCCTTTTTCTTAACGGTTGCACCTGACACCCCCAACAAACTTAAGCAAAGAACCAGTAAATTAAAGATGTTAGTAGGCTACCATTAATTCAGCTCCATCAAATTTACTAAGATATCTGCATCTATGTGGTCTATCCAAGCAAACAAAAGCAAGTAAAATCCAATCTTAAAGGGAAAGTTCAACATTTTGGCAAATTCTCCTATCATCATAACCCCTATAGTGATAGCAGTAGGTTCATCGCCTTTAATTGTCGGTGCATGTTGTTTTGAGATCTGCAACTCTGTCTCTAAATGTTATATGATTATTTCATAGCGTGGTGAATGTGCAGGTCACAACTTGTCCACCAGAGCGTTTTGGAGTTGTTGGATTGTATATTTGATGAGTTTGATGAGGGACAGGGAACCTGTACCATTCACTTCCATTGTGTACACTGAGCAGCTCACGTCTCTGCCCTGCTGATCTCAAAACAACATGCACCGATAACTGTATGGGTTATGGCAATGGATGAATGTTGAACTATCCCTTTAAGTCAATATTTATCCATTACTTTCCATTATAATACACGTCATCTTTCTGGTTGTACTGTGTGTTGTTTATTGTGAAATGTACTGACTTGTTGTGTGAATATTTGTTGAACCGGTACTAACACACCATGGATGTTTATACTGTGTGTTTTTGTGTTTTTAGGTGTTGACTATAGACCTGGAGAAACAGGCTGCTGAGTTGCAAGGGGAAGAGCTTCGTGTTGCCACGCCGATCATCAACATCCCTCACATTAGCGCGAGGTGACGGCTGCACACAGTGATGCGCAATTATAGCTGCGTGCAGGACGCCTGAACAGCTGTGGACCGTGAATGACGATGACTGTGTTGGTGTGAATTCTCCTCAGGCTCTACAACTACGAGCCGCTGACTCCTCTGCGGACGCTGCGCGCCAGTGTGTTCGGTCGGCTGGTTTGTGTGAAGGGAACGGTGGTGAGAGTCAGCAACATCAGACCGTTCTGCACCAGGATGGCCTTCAGATGTCTGGCCTGCTCACACACACAGTCTCTACCCCTGCAGCATGGGAAATACGTAACACCTACTAAGGTATTGTATACTCACACTTGGTTTGCAGATGAGTTTGTTTCCTGCAGGCCTTTTCTTTATTTCAGTGATTCCATATCTTATTATTATACATACAAACATATTACATCTAAACTTAGATTTTTATGCAAGTATCTCCATTTTGATTCATTTTAATTATCTATATATTACACATGTTTATATATTTTTATTTTATCTATTCATTTTCATGTGTGTTATCTATTTTATCTTAGTTTTAATCCACTCTTTAGTGTTTTTCCCACTGCAAAGTCCAAATTGTCGAGCAGACACAGCGTTTCCTCAGTATTTTTTTATCTCCTCAGTGTTTTAATTTTTGGGTGTGTCTATGTGTGTAAATTTCCTCTCTGGTTTTATTATTTTTTATCATGTAAAGAACTTTGAGCTGCTTCCTGTATGAAAAGTGCTCTACAAATAATGTTGGATTGATACACAAGCAATACTTTGCACTTGTCCATGTTAGTTTTTTTTTGGCTGCAGCTTATATTGTTATGATTTACATTTGCATGAATGTTATTGTGTCTTTTTTGCCTAGTGTGTCCAGCCCGACTGTCGCGGCCGTTCCTTCGTCCCCTGCCGGAGTTCTCCTCTGACTCACACTGTAGACTGGCAGATTATCAAGTAGGTGTAACACAGTTGTAGCTACAGTATGCATTAGAGCAAAAATAAATAAATAAATAAAACTGCGAATCCTTGTATACAAAATCTTTCTTGAGGACTAGAGTGTGTTTACTGTATTGGCATGAATGCGTTTGAACTGTTTCTCTGAGAACATGGAGCATTTACATACTTTTATTTATACATTTTTGTTGTGCGTCTTCAGGGTGCAGGAGTTAATGGGCGGAGAGCAGAGGGAGACTGGACGAATCCCGCGCACCGTGGAGTGTCAGCTGACCTCCGACCTCTGTGACAGCTGCGTCCCCGGGGACACGGTTACCGTGACAGGGATAGTTCGAGTTACCAACGATGGTAAAAACAGACACATTGTATAAATATATGAATTTATACTCTACAGTCTCTGTCACATTCACATCTCCCACTTATACTGTATGCAGGTACTTCCAGGGGCAACAAGGATCAGTGTATGTTCCTCCTCTACCTTGAAGCCACTTCAGTCAGTAACACCAAAGGTATTGTAGCTGATGTGTTGTGTTTTCTTGTTTTTTTTTAAGTTGGTCTAGAACAGATTTTCTCAATAAATTGCAAGGGGTACTTGAAACTAAAATATAATTTTCATTGAGTGACTTCTACAGACAATTATCATTTTACTAAAATAGGGACCAGAGCCATAATTATTACCTAAACTGCAAAAGCTAAGCTAAATGACATTTTCCCAATTCCTTATGTTTTAGTGGGAAATTGGTCATAGTGCTTCAGTGGACAGTCTCCATTCATTTCTTAATTGGACTTTCATTGTGAAATTTCACAAAGGAAGATGGTGTAAAACCCAGCAACGTGCAGTGTTCAGTGTATAGCGACTATATTAGCCTTCAGAACCATTCATAAATATGCAATGATGCAATTTAAAAGGCTGTATTTCACACAAGGGAAGTGGTCAGAGTTGCTAAAAAAACATGCAGGGGGTCCAGTCCAGTGTGCAGAAAAGGTTGAGACCCACTAGGTCTAGAATAATGCAGACAGATATAAACCGGAGCAGTGAGGTGTTTATTTCTTGTCTGTGTGTGTAGGTCAGCAGTCCAAGTCAGGTCAGGGGTCACTGGAGGATCGTTCTGCAGGGGAGGAGTTCAGTCTGAAGGAGCTGTACGCCATCCAGGAGATCCAGTCACAGCCTGACTTACTGAGGCTCATCGTGCAGTAAGATACTTCTACCCACAGCGTTACATGTAGTTTTAATTAATTGTTTCAACAGTGAGAGTGAGATCAACATGGGGAATTTAAGACCTTTGAACTAATTTTCTAACACTGTGCTGTTACCTCACACTAAGACCAAACACTTTGTCTCTCTCTCTCTCAGCTCTTTGTGTCCTGTCATCTATGGCCATCTTGTAAGTTGTACAGTGCATTTTTAATCAAAATTATGCACATTATAATAAGATACTGATTTGATTGAATACAATAATACCATACATGTGTGTAGCAGGTTAAAGCCGCCCTGGCCCTGGTGCTGTTTGGAGGCAGACAGAAACACACGGGCAAAAACAGCGTTCCCGTCAGAGGAGACCCACACATCCTGATGGTGGGAGACCCCGGGCTGGGGAAGAGTCAGATGTTACAGGTAACACACAGAGTCATGCCACTTTGTTAACTCGTTATACATCCATACCTTTACATAGACTTTTGTGTGTGTGTGTTTCATCTGTGTAGGCGGTGTGTAACGTCGCTCCCAGAGGAATTTACGTATGTGGCAACAGTACGAGCACCACAGGTAAACTGTCTGTCCTGCACAACTCCACCTAAGTGATCTTTAACTGTGCATGCTAACAGCTATTCAGATCTATCGCACCTAACTTAGTGGTGTAACATTTGTTTATTCTTTTTTTTTGTTTTAGGGTTAACTGTGAGTTTATCCCGAGATGCAGGAACAGGGGACTATGCCCTGGAGGCTGGAGCCCTGGTGCTGGCTGACCAAGGTAGGAAAAACCATTCGAACATTGCTTTGTCATCACATCCCAATGACATGATTCTACAGCAGGCTTTAAATTTGAAATGATGGATAAAGAGGTGAAAGTAACTGGCTATCATTGTTTTAGCTAAATGTCAGTAGGCTGCTGTGTTCTGGGTATAAATATGTGACTGATCCTCGGCCTCTGCCTGTTCTCCTTCCTTAGGTCTGTGCTGCATTGACGAGTTTGATAAGCTGGGCAACCAGCAGCAGGCTCTGCTGGAGTCCATGGAGCAGCAGTCTGTGAGCCTGGCCAAGGCTGGCATCGTCTCCTCTCTGCCTGCCAGAGCATCAGTCATAGCTGCAGCCAACCCGGTCGGAGGACATTACAACCGAGGCAAGACCGTCTCTGAAAATCTCAAGTACGTACAACTCTGAGAAAATTATTTTTTTAACTGCTGCATGTTGTCTGAAAGTCTATAAATTGATTTCCAATGTGTCTTTAGGATGGGTTCGGCTCTCCTCTCTCGCTTCGACGTTGTCTTCCTCCTCCTGGACATCCCAGACGAGTCACATGACCGGCACCTGTCAGAGCACGTCATGGCCAACAGGGCAGGGAAAGGCAGAACCAGCAGCGCCACGGTCACCAGGGCCAACAGGGATTTGGACACGTCCATCCTGCTGGAGCACTCAGACCTGCCGCTGTCGGAGCGTTTGCAGGTAAAAAAAAAGAAAACACAGACCGTTAATAAGCACCGTGCACACAAGATGCAGGTTAGTCTAGTTTTTATTTATGTATTTCATGCGAGTTTGCTTCCAGATCCCTGCAGGTGAAACCGTAGACGCCATCCCAGCCTGCTTGTTAAGGAAGTACATCAGCTACGCTCGTCAGTACGTCCATCCCTCGCTCTCTCCTGAAGCAGCACAAACACTTCAGGACTTCTACCTGTCACTGAGATCTCAGGCTCACTCTGCCGACGCTACGCCCATCACCACACGACAACTGGAGTCTTTAATTAGACTCACCGAGGTAGGTTTGAGTCTCTGAGGCTGTCAGTGTGCTCTCCCATCAGATGATGCAGCATGGGATGAATTACGTCACCAGTATTTTGTTGTTTTTGTTTCTGCTGTAGTTTCAGGATAACGAGAAGAACAGAAAGAGCTGGTTGCTGTTACTGAACTCTGTGTGGTTCTCTTGACTGTGTTTTTGTTTTGTTTTGTTTAGGCAAGAGCCAGGCTGGATCTCAGAGAGACGGCTACCAAGACTGACGCTGAGGATGTGGTGGAGATCATGAAGCACAGGTGACACTGCAGGAAACCTGATGTGTGTTAGAGCTGCAGCTGACAAACATGCTCATTCCTGATTAAGAACTACTTGCATAGTTCCCCTTTAATCACTTGGTGTTTGAGTTAAATATAGAAATACAAGCCCATATCAAATCATAAAAACCATTATAGAACTGGTAACTGTGACAAACATGAAGACTTTGTCGCAGGCTTTGAAGGAGCTGTCAGATGTCAATCTCTCTCCACCTCTCGCTCTGTGTGTGTGTGTTGGTGTTGTGCAGTCTGGCTGATACATATTCAGATGGTCTGGGCAATCTGGACTTTGAGCGTTCTCAGCTGGGCTCGGGCATGAGCCATCGCAGCGCCGGGAAGCGGCTGATCAACGCACTGCACGTTCAGGCGCAGAGGACCGGGCAGAAGCAGTTCGACCTCCAGACGCTGCGAAGCGTCGCCGACAGACTCAACATCAAGGTGGAAGCACTCAGACGCACTGAGATACACAATGCACTAGATAAAGAGTCATCAAACACCTGTCATGACATTTTCACCGTCTCTTTCTCTGTGAGAAATTAGCTACGTATCCACCTTCCAGCTGCGACTGTCATCTTGGCAGAGTTGATTCCTTTTTATCTTGAGAGATTTCTGTAGTGTCTCAGATTTGGAGTTGGATCTCATTGTTGTCAGTGACAGACTAAAAACACTGTCTTTATATCGTATCCTTGCTTTTTTCCCCCCTCCTCTTTGTTAAGGTGATGGACTTTGAAGGTCTGGTGAGCTCCCTGAACGAACAGGGTTTCCTGCTGAAGAGAGGATCTAAGCTGTACCAGCTGCAGACGGTCTGATCACTGACAGCTGCAACACACTCAGGATACTGTATGTAGCTGCTGCTGCTGCTGCTGCTGCCTCACCACCAGGTCAGTATGTGGGATTAATGAAAACTGTATTGCTCTATAGAAAAAGGAAAAAACACCACCACCTTTTGAAGACACTGTCACAACCACAGGACAGATTGAACACTCTACGCAGGACGTCACAGCAGCCAGTTTCTGCTAAAAACAGGAACTCATCTCATCTGACTCCAGTACACACAGCCACATGAATATATTAAACTAAACAAACACACAACTCATTGCACTTGACATTGCAGACATTAATTTAGACCCAGTTTCAATGATCTGATGTGTTTCATATTCCATTATTTAAACAAAGATATACACAGTTTTCTGAGTTTAAAAGCATATCTGGGTTTATACTGGTTCATCCTATAGTCGTGCATGGTGGCTGTTTCAAACAACAGTATTTTCTAAGTCCAGTCTGTCTCGGACAAGTATAATATATGATTTATACTATTTCACTGTTGAGACTTTTTATATGATTTGTTTTCTACATAAATGACTTTGTACACATACATTTGAATACACTTAAAATGTACTATATGAATTCACTGTTATTTATGTGCATAAAATGACTTTATGTATACATTTCTGGTACATACTTGGTAAAGATCAGTTTGATTGGAAGTGGCTGCTGGAAAACATTGAACATCCAATAACAACTGAAACAAAACTCCTGAATAATAACCAATAATCTGGTGGTAAACTACAAATATGATAATAATAGCTTTTATTTTCAGTTTTTTAAAGATGAAGTCAAGAATCCAGTAATGGTCGGTTTATACAACTCTGATCTTCTCATTTTCCTCCCAGAACCTCTGTATTAACTTTTTTGTACAGTATGCAATTTGTTGAAACAATCTGTCAATAAATTTTTATTTATTTTTTGTAATCAATCAAGTTTTTGTTTTTGCAGCATGATAAAATAGGTTTGGTAATGCTTTCTAAAGCACTTTCAATTTGGGATACAGTTACTTGTTTTTAACTGTTCTACAATGACTGAAATACTTCTGATTACTCAGTCATAAACTAAATAGTGTTGTGTATGTCAGCTGCTATTCTTGGGATTACTGACAAATTATCAGGAAACTCCAGAAAATGAAGCCTTATTATAAGAGCAAAACTATTTTTTCATACAGCCTACATGCAATCCTCATGTAAGCGGCATTTTATAAAGACTTTCCTATCTTTTTTCTCCCATTTATAATTCGAAATTTCAAAATAAAAGCCTTGTTGTTGTAGTGGAAGCGGAGCGCCTCACTGTCGATTTTACGACACAGCCCTCCACCGTCTCGGTTTACGGCAACATGGCAGCGCTCTGGCTGGATCTGTGAATCTCTTCGCTCTGACCGTCAGACTCATAAACTCACGTCATGGAGCCGGTAACCGACCTCACGAGACCGGCGGGTCGGTAACGGAGGGTTGTTGAGTAAGATGACGATGATGATGTGTTTTCGGAGGATTGTAAATGTTCGCTGCGTGGTGTCGCCGCGGTTTGCGGGTGTGTGCTGGCTCGAGCCTGCGTCATGGCGGCACGGACACACACCTGTCACCGAGCGCGCGAGGCTGAAACTGACATCTCAGGTGAGCGGCGCGTGGCTCGGCAGACTCAAAGGTACCGACAGCCGCGTCGCGCGCTGGAGCGGCGTCCTCCAGCGCGTGAGACCGAACAACAACAACACCTGGCACGAGCACAGCACCTTGCTGCTGCACCGGGGAGGTCATGAGAGGTCGGCGGCCGGCTTCCGGTCACTGCTGTCACCGAGCGCTCGTGGGCTTTGCAGCGAGAAAGCGAAGAAGGAGGAGACGCCAGACAGCAGCCCCACCACCACCACCACCACCACCACCACATCCGCCCCCCCTGCTGCAGCAACGGACCAGACCGATGCCGGCACGGTACCGGGACACGGACTGTTCAAGTTCAAAGAGCTGGTGAGTTCAGACACAGAGCCGCTGCACTCTGTCCGCGTGCAGCAGGTAAACGGTTGTTTACATCTGTACACAGCAGCACTAAGTGACGTCACTGGTGATATGTTTTATCTTGAAAGATTTACTTTTATAGATTCAGCTGTAGGATTAAAAATCTTTAGTTTAATCTTAAAAAAATTAACTTATACACGTGTTATTTAAGAGCAGTGAGGAACAGACTTACAGATGTCTGACTCATGTAAAACTGTGTATAGTATCATGAAATAGTGATGTTTATGAAGCTATTATAAATAAATTAAATGGGAAATGTCTAAACTCTTGAACTTGATGAACAAACTTGGATTGAAAAATTCTAGTTGCTTAGGCTCATTTACCCGTTGTGTTCTGTCTCTGCTGTTATAATTTTACCCTGTATACCTACATTAAATTAACATAAACCTAATCTGATTTGTTTTTCTTGCAGTATGAGAACCCGTGGACGATCCCCAACGTGTTATGTGTGTGTCGCATCCTGCTCGCTCCTTTCCTGGGTCACCTGATCATCCAGGGACACTTTCACCTCAGCCTGGCTCTGTTCACACTGGCTGGAGCTACTGACCTGGTAATACACTGTACACACACCAACACACACACACTTCCATTAGAACAGGTGTTGGACAGATGTTTGTGCCACCAGTACACAGAAACTAAAACTGTAGTGCTGCTTTCAGTATTTTCATGAAGGTAAATTGTTCAATCTTGGGACATTTTACACAAGTTGTTCTGAAAACTTTGTAGTTTTTGTTGTGTTATAGTTATAGGTTTCAAAATATGAATAATTTTTACTGTCCTATGTGTCTTTAAACTGCATTTTCATTCAACCAGCCAAATATAAGGCTTCTAAGCAGCTGATGCGAAGTGCCATTGTTTCATAATAAAGGATATTATAAAAGAAAAGAATATTACTGTGAATAATTATCCGGGTTCTCTCGTGTCCTGGAAAACCTAGAAAATGGTTGACCAATTATCCAGTCATGGAAAACACATGGAAATTGAGACAAAGGGTCAAATGTCCTGGAAAAGCTTCAGTTGAAATTAGCTCTATTTGACTTTTTTAGAAAATTGTCTTTATTTAACTTTTTCAGATGCCACTAATGATTTATTTTCCAAAGACGAGAAAAGAGAGCTGTTTTAGATGCAGTTTAAAAATAAAAACAACATGTTTTTGCGTTGTTCTATGAAAAATCTGTTTTAATTTCTAATCATGTAAGAGATTATTTCATAGATAAGTTAGAGCCACAGACCGCACATCTTTAAATCAAACTTCTGGGGATGAGATACAAGAATGAATACAGAAACAGTGAACTACAACTGTAGCAGCTGAAAATGTCTTGTACAAGTCCTGGAAAATGATTTCAAGAAAAGAGTGGGAACCCTGATTATTGATTTTTCTATTCTGAAATTCCCCACATCTATTTAAAACATCCTAATCTCCTGTTCCTGTCCTCCTCTGACTCAGTTGGACGGTTACATCGCCAGAACGTGGCCCACTCAGAAGTCGGCTCTGGGCAGCGCTCTCGACCCGCTGGCTGACAAAATCCTCGTCAGTATTTTATACATCAGTCTCACCTACGCTGACCTCATACCAGGTGCGTTGTCTTTTCTGAAAGAGCCGTTCGTTTTTTCCATCTTGCTACATTTCATTCAAGATAACTCGTGTTTTTTTTCTCTCCTTTCAGCTCCTCTGACAGCTCTAGTGATTTTCAGAGACATCGGTCTGATCGCCGCCGTCTTCTGGGTCAGATACAAAACCGTACCTCCTCCGGTGAGACGCGTTTAGTTTGAACACGGACACGCTGACAAGTTTTTATGTTGATTCAATCGTCTGTGAAACGCTTGAAGCTTCACGGTGTTTCGCACAAGAGCTGCCAAAAGTGATAAATCCAGGTTACCGTGACATTACACTTTGAAAAATAAAGCAAATTCATGCACTTATCGACCTCTTTTCTTCTGCAGGTGACGCTCAGTAAATTTTTTAACCCCTGTTACACCACCGCTCAGCTCAAACCCACACTCTTCAGCAAGGTGAGACACACACAAACACACACACACACACACAGAACCACCCACTCTCTCTGCACACTTCAAACCGTTTGTACACTGCTGCAACTAAAATGGAGATGTGGCAACACCAGCGCTTCACAGTGTGAGAGCGTGAGTGTGAGAGGAGTGTGTAATGAGTTTGCAGTTTTACAACCTCTGCATGACAGTCACCAGATGCACAAGCTGATGATCTGACATGCTTTATTACACAACTTCAACCCAGCAGTGGGTTTATTATCGTCATTTTGATGATGATGATGACTTTATGGATCCGTAGGTAGAAGATTTCTTGTTTTTTTGTTTTTTTTGTAGATGCAAATGTCATAATCCTGTCAGATTTTTTACAGCTTGTTCTTTGCCAGGAAATGTAAATATGTAAATGTATTGGCAGTTTTAGTCAGAGAGGAAACAAAACCGAGAGATCTCTCAGTTCTAGAAGCGTTGAATATGCAACCAGCTTCACCCTTCATACTGAGCAGCAGCAATAAAACACAGACACGTGCTCTTTAAAATTCACTGTCAAAATGTTCTGTTTAAGGCTCCAAATGTTAAAGGGATAGTTCAACATTTTGCCAAATTGGCCCATTGCCATGATCGCTATAGTCATACAGTAGGTTCGTTACCTTTAATTGTTGGTGCAAGCTATTTTTAGAACGGCTGAGCAGAGCCGTGAGCTGTTGAGGGAAACCAAGAAATCCCATGAGCCTCTGTAGCGTAGCTCTGAGCAGCTCACGGCTCTGCTCCGCCGTTCTAAAAATAGCTTGCACCAACAATTAAAGGTAACAAACCTACTACTATGACTATAGGGATTATGGCAATGGGTCAGTCTGCCAAAACGTTGAACTATCCCTTTAATTTCATACCACCGGAAAAATGAGGAAGCAAATATGTTAATATTAGAAACAACACTGGTCTGTATATTATCATATGATTTATATTCTGACTTGACAGGATGTGTGTGTTTTGTGTGTTTGTGCGTTAGGTGAACACAGCCATCCAGCTCTTCCTGGTCGCAGCTTCTATCGCAGCTCCAGTCTTCCAGTACACAGACAGTGTCCTGCTACAGTGCATCTGGTAAAACCACAGTCTTATCACACACACACACACACCGGCACCATTCATTTCACCTTAATACCCATAATGCCCTTCAGTGGCTACGACAGAGGGGGGAAAAAAAGCTCTTATTGCGCAGAGGGCTTTTGAATGCAAATGGCTTCATCTCAGTCAAGCACATAAATGCTGTTTGTTCCAGCAGAGTGTTCAGGTGAAGTGTGTGACTCAGTGAGCTGGAGCAGCAATCAGACTCAGGACAAACATATCACAGTGTCATGGTGACCTACATTTTCATACAAACCTACGTCAGACAACCACTTTGTCATGTCTGGTTGTTGCGCCTTTTTTTGTTGCAAATTTAAGGTGAGACGCTACAGGTGAATAGGGTCAAAATAACAGATATCCCTATTATTAAAACCGCCCAGGTTTATCACTTACATTACGTAAAACTTTCAAGTTTAAATATGTACAGAGGCAATATATAAGTAAATGTGTGATCATTTGCATATATTTCCAGGACAGAAATCTGGACACTGGATGAAGCCACTTTCTTGTTTTATTTTGTTGACACAGTCAGTTTTTACACAGGTGGATCTCTTTTTATCACTCTGCAAATGAAAAAATACTGTCACCAGCCCTAAAAAAAAATCCAATTTCACCATGTTTTTAGGAATAAAATGTTGTATAAATCTGTCTGTGAATGTTATATCAACAATCCCCTCTGTAAAAAACCTTCAGAATATAGACAGGAATAAAACTGGAAGGTTTGGTGTCTGTAAATGCTGCTGAACAAGTTGAGATTTCTAGCTCAGAGTCTGAGGAAAAACTCATTTTGAGAAAACAGCCTTTACAGATTTGTATTGTAAAATTCCATAGATTGTTAATGTAAATCATACTTTTACAGTTTGTTGCTGATATGAAGGAAATGACAGTTTTTGGAGCCTTCATGGAAGCAAAACAGCCCAAAATCTCTAAATTGATCAGTGCATGAAAAAACAGTGTTTTTGCCTTCAGTGTCTCGCCTTCAGAATTTTGCATCAAATTTATTTAATGATTTACAGTTAATCAGCTGTAATAAGAGGCTAGAAGATGATCAATAATTCCTCATGCAGCAGTAATAACTTGCTAATATTATTAAAATCTCCAAGTCTGTCCAATCAGAAGGCTTGAATGAAGCTGCTGTTCCAGTGTCGTAACCTGTGTCATATTTCAGGTACATAACCGCGGTGACCACGGCAGCGTCGGGCTACAGCTACTGGCACTACGGCCGCAAGACTGTCCAGGTGCTGAACACCAGATCACCTTGACGACCACGGCAGGAAAACACCCAGAGGCCGGAACAAAAGCCGCCGCTGCCACTGCGACCGCCGCCGCCGCCGCCCGACGCTGCTGCAGAGACTCTGATCGGCCGCGGTGAAAGTCGCACAGACAGATGGACGATGGCCAGGAGCGTTGAAACCAAGTAGCTGTGACAACCGTTTGTGAGTCACCATGGCGATGACACGTGGAGAACCAACCAAGGGCGCAGATGGTTTACTGCAAAAAAAACAAAACAAAACCCCGACACACTACAGAGACGCCCCACAGCAGCTCAGCTGACGGGCTGCAGACCGACCGTTACACAGATAGAAACAGCAGACACAAATATAGATCA
Source organism: Decapterus maruadsi (assembly GCA_030347415.2). Lineage (NCBI taxonomy): Eukaryota > Metazoa > Chordata > Actinopteri > Carangiformes > Carangidae > Decapterus > Decapterus maruadsi. Next base: position 3,464,871 of record CM064892.1, read on the forward strand.
TCCCCCTCCCACACACACAACACACACACACACACACACGTGTCAAGTACATGTCAAGTGATCAGGCAAGAGCTTCTATTTTTTCTTAGTTTTTCAATCAGGACGTTGTGATGTCGACCTAATCAGTGTCACGAGTGTCAGTTTTGTAAATCAATGATTTATGATTAAAAAAAAAAAAGAAAAGAAAAGAAAGAAAACCTGTTGTTGTTTGTCTCTGTGTTTGTGTCGGATGTCCAGGTAAATAAGACGGATCTTTAATGATCTTTAGTCTCTATCGATCCATCAATGTGACGTCAGCAGTCAGAGGATGAGAGAGATGATCCTCAGCCTCGTCAAGGTCAGGTTAATGCCTCAGCTTCCAAATATGATCACAGCTTCCAAATATTATCGAGTTTATCCATGTTCAGTAGAGCAGTGACAGTCATTTAATTATTAGTTAAACCATATAGTTTACATAGTGTTCCCACGCAAGTGCAGAAAGTATGGGATTTGATTTTATACATTTCTCAGTCGCAGAAAGTCTGGAAATGTGTCTGAATTTGGGGAAATGTTGTTTGCACTATTGTACTTAGCTACAATCCTGGAAATGACTTGGTAACATAATGGCATACAAATTCAGAATAATAATATATTAATAATGATTGCATAATTTATTTGCATGATACACATCTAATCACTCAAACGCCACAAGTTAGTTAGTTAGTTGTTTTTTTTTACAGAGAAGTCTGGAAAAAGTATTTTGAATTATCAAATGTGTAGGAACCCTGTATATCACTGTAAATATTAAATGTTGAATGTCTTTTTGTTTTTGGACATTTTGAGAAACTGGTGATCGTTTTTCATGACAGTCCAAAAACCAAAAGATCCTTCATTTTAACATTATATGGAAGTAAGAAAAGAAACAAACATTTCAAGACAAAGCATCAGGTTTTAGATTGAAAATAAGAATAAGAATGACTTTATTAATCCCCAAAGGGAAACTCTTAGTCTGTCAGCTCGTCTACCATTGGCAGAGACTGTAGGTACGATCATGTATTGATGTTAATAATCTGTGAAGGTTTCTTACTCAGGTTAGATTTCACAGGTTCCTCTGCTCGTCTCCTCTTCAGCTTCCTCCAGTCGGAGGATCAATAAGCCAGAGGTTGTGTGGAGAAGAACACAAACTTTACTACCAGACTGTTTGTTAGTTTATTTATTTATTTATTTAGCCGATCTTCTCTGCTGCTTGTTTCTAAAGACGACTTTTCTCCTTTCACAACGAGGGAAACGAAGCTTCGTAACCTTTTCAACTCCTTCAACTCGTTTCCCAGCGATTTTCCGCACCGCTTCCTGGTTGATGCCGTTTCATTAGTGACCGAGTGCAGGCGACTGCTGAGCTTGTGCGAGTTGTTTTTCCATGGCCTTGTGTGCGTGTGCGTGTGCGTGTGGGACGTCTTGCTCATTATCGCGTCGCTGAATAATTTAAAGAGTCTCATTTTTTAAAAACCAGATATCCATCACTGTCCGCTCATTAAGCGACTGTTTAAAGAAGTTGTGGTGTCTCATAGTAACTTGAATCCATATTTGATAACACAAATTAGAGGTGTGTATAATGATGATGATGATGATGATGATGATGCCCCGCAGGCTGCTCATCATGTGGTGTTTGGGAAAAGCTTTTTAATTAGCGCTGCCTCTGACTCTGAGATGAACCCTCGGAGAAGAAAAAAAATAGAAATCTAACCTCTTTCCTCTTTTCAAGCTCACTGAGGTGAATTTGTACTTTCCTGGGATTCATCTGAGCTTGACTGACAGATATTGATCTCTCCCTCTCGCTCTCATTCAGATAGTTTAGTGTCGGTGCAGTAAAGTGACTCAGCAGAAACTTAAACCACTAAGAACTCAGATAAATTAAACCTGAAGATTTTCGGTCAATATTATCGCAGAACTCTGATACAGTTTTCTTCCTGTTAGCCTTGATTTTATTAGTCCATTTGACAAAACATAAAACGTATACACAAACAAATCAGTAATTCATCATCAATATGAGCGAAGGGCATAGGCAGAAGCAAAGCTTATTAATGCCTACAATATTTACAGGAAGAAAGATTACAAAAACAAAATAAAGTTGTGAGAAGATTACACCCGAAAAGTAGAGTAAGTAAAGTAAATAGTATCAAAATAAAACAAGCAGAACCATCATTTTAATAATAATAATAGTATATAGAATATATAGAATAGCAGCTTTATTGTCATTGTATCAGATACAATGGAATTAGAGATGCTATTCCTAATGCTGCATAAACAGAAAATGCATGTACTTAAATAGAATATGAATAAACTACAGTGCATGACAGTACTGAACGGTCACAGTTTGGTGAGTTGGCAGTGCAATGTATGTAGTGTTTATTGAGAGTTTAGTGCATGTGTGTCTTAATGGACCGGTAGCAGGCAGCGTTTCAGCAGCTGAAGCAGGTTATGGCCGGGGTGAGTGCAGTCTATTGCCATGTTGGAGGCGAGCGGTGGTTGTGATGTCACTGAGGGAAGGCAGCAGGCAGCCGATGTGTATTGAATCATGTCTGACACGTTGCAGCTGGAAACCGTAAAACCTGAGGCTGGTCTGGTCTCACATCTCCTTCATGGAGCTCGTTCTCCAGCTGAGAAGGTTGGAAGTCGCTGTGAAGCTTCTTCTTCTTCCCCACCACTTGATGGAGAAACTCAACTCAGGCTTTTACACGAGTTGAAGCTCAACTTCATCACTGTTTTCAGTCTGGAGGAAATATTATATTATATTATATTACAGACTGTGTTGCTCTTATAAACATATAAAATGGATTGGTTTTTCCTGCAGTGACAGGATTTATGAAGCTTTGATTGTTGGTTGGTTTGGGAAACATGAGTATTGATGGAAACGTCAGCTTCTGGCAGTGGAACAGTAGCAGCTGTGCCGTCGGTCTGTGTTGCATAATGTGCTTAAGTAACTTCCTGAAGTGTTTCAAAACTGCAGGTGGACGTGATCGTGGTAGAGAGAAGTCGACAGCTTTGCAGAAACGTGATCGTTTCTTGTGTTTTTCATATGTTTTCCTGCATTTCTGTTCCTCCATTACTCTTCTACCGCCTCACCTCTCAGTGACTGTCAGTGACTCTGCTTCCTCTCTCCACAAAAACAAAGTCTTAGATCTCAGGAAACCTTTCGTCTTTGTTTTGTGAACTTTTTTTTTGGTGTTTTGTTTTAAAGCTGCCGTAAAACAAAAGCGGTGCGAGGATCTCTGTGTCTGTTCCACCAGCAGATAGCAGATGATTTAGTGATGGAGGCGAGGCGAGGCGAGGCGAGAGCAGCCAAATGTGCCTTCACACTTCACAGCCCCGGCTCTGCAGAACCCACAGACAGGCTGAATCACACTAACAAGGACAAACTTTGGATCTGTGTGCTTATGTCAGCAGCGCAGCCCTGCAGCGGCTCCCGCTCGCTGTTCCAGCCGGAGCCGCGTTAACGGAGAGAGAGATCCTGTCTCCTCCTGAGCAGCGTTAACCTTATCTCTGGCCGGCGATACATCGGCTCTCTGCTGCTGCTGCTGCTGCTATCGTTTTCATTCTGCCAAGCAGGAAATTAGATTAATTTGATGCCGTCTGTAATTTTTCCTTTAATGCTTTTGATGTGGTAGCTGTCGGCATCCCTGGTCCTATCGCAGGCCTGTTATCACAGAGCAGATGAAGCAGCAGGGTCACAGGGAGGTCGCTGGGACGTGTCCTCTGTAGCACAAGTCTATCGCAACTTTTTATATACATTTATTCTTTCTTTTCCACATTTACGTCAATTTGAAAAGCTTGTACGCATGATTATCATGCATTTGATGCTGGCATTGGTATAGCTAAGTTAATAAGGTGTGTTTATGAATGGCGGTGGCCTTGCACATTATTTGAATAACTTAATATTGAATATGTTTATACCTGGCACTAGGCCCAGTTTGATATGGAAACACAATTTTATTCAATACATACACTACCAGCACACTTTCTCATTCAATGGTTTCTTTATTTTAATTACTTTCTACATTGTAGATTTAAACTGAAGACACTGAAACTATGAAGGAACATATCAAGTTATATAGCAAACAAAAACAAAGCAGAATATGTTTTATATTTTGTAAGTATAGCCACCTTTTGATTTGATGGCAGCTTTTTGCAAACTGACTTTTTATTTCAATTGTATTAGTAGTATAGCTTTTATTTGTTTTACTTCATTTTAGTGATGTGATAGTTGTAATTTGTATTGTTAATCTATGTTGATAATTTATGCTGCTTTTTTTTAATCTATATTGCTGGGACTGGACTGGATTTATGTTGTGCAGCACTTTGGGCAACTGAGGTTGGTTTTAAATGGGCTATATGAATAGTAGTAGTAGTAGTTTATTCAATCTTTTGCACAAATTGTTTACAGTTGAGCATCAATCGCAATCTTCTATAATACCATCAATAGTTCAACAAGTTCATAAATAGATTGAAAAGATGTAGGCTGAAGCTATCTGGCTTATAAATGCTTATAAAACCCTGTAATTCATTATTTCAGTAAATCCATTAGAGCTCAACAGTTTCAGAGTCATAGAAGGAAACAAGTATCCAATAATTAACAAATGAAGCCAAAAAAAAACAGTATTACAGTTCCAATCAGAGTCATAGAAAGAAATAAGTATCCAATAATTAACTGAAAATTAAATGAATAAAATTAAATAAAGTGTGAGTTGAGTATTGGGGAGTCATGAGCATTGGTAGAAGAGGTGACTGCATTTCACCCAGTATCTGTTGAGACGTCAGTCTGGACCACAGAGTTGGACCGACCCAGACCTGCTGCTGCTCTTGTTGTCATGGAGAACATTTTGGTTGGATTTGATCCACGAGCCACCAGCGATGTGTCCACAATAGCTGCTGTTGAGTGGACGGCTTTTACAGACACTGTGTCTTCAGTGGGAGGCAGTGAAGGCGTCACAGGGGGACAGTCGGTGTTCTGGTGGAGGGAGAAGACTGCAATTAAAAGAAGGAAAGGCTCTGATCAGGGAGAGGAAGCTGCTGCTGCTGCTGCCGCGACATCCGGCTGCACCTCTTGACACGTCTGTAGTTACAACGAGTAAACATGGAGGCTTCCTCCGGTTGCTACGCATACGCAGCCTCTGTGGGACGGCTGCGTTTTGTGTGTCGTCGTAGGCTCAGAGTCTCTCTCTGAACCGCCAGAGGTTCGGAGCCAAACTTCACTTCAAACTTGACTGGTTATGAAACCCACTGAATCAGAGTCCTTATAGTCCTTACAGCAGGCCTACACACACACACACACACACAGCAGCACCAATACATATCCATATGGGTACTATAGCCACACACGCGCACACACACACACACACACACACAGAGTTACGTCTTTTCTGGTCCTGAAATAGCTCTCAGCCTCCCACTCTCCCTTATATAAGCTCCCAGCACCGAGATCTGCTGGTGAAGACTGGGCTCTGTGTGTGTGTGTTTATTCATGTGTGTAAGTGCATGTGCCTGTTTATGCGTGTGCACGTGTGAGCCTCTGTCTGTGTGAGTGCCAGTGTGTGGGCAGTAGGTGTGTCTTGAGCCGTGTGTGTGTGTTTGTGCAGTATACATGTGTGTAAAGCAGCCGCTAACTCAGCTGCAGCAATAGAAACGGAAAAAACTCAGCTTTTTATTGAATTGTTGTTATTATTGTTTATTTCTGTTTTGGTTTTTTTGTTTGTAGCCGCTGTGTGTTTGGATCCTACTGAGATGTGGTGACATCATCGGTGTGAAGGAGCGACGCGCTCAGTCAGACAGTTTGTAAACAAAACCTGAAATAAGACGATTATCCGACTGAATTTAACAGGGAATTAAAGGAAGGACACAACAAAAATATATTTTATTCTCCCACTGGTCAACAAGCTAATAACTTTCTGTAACAGTATAAAGCTTAGTTTTCATCTAAAGATTTTAGGATTTGCTTCATTGTTTTTTTGCTTTTATTTTAAAGGGATATTTCAACATTTTGGCAAATTCGCCCATTGCCATAATCCCTATAGGAGTAGGCCGGTGCAATGTCTTTTTAGATCGGTAGGGCAGAGACGTGAGCTCTGCACAGCGCGGCATTTCCATCTTTCCCTCATCAAACTCATCAAGTTCACAATTCAAAACGTACAAGTTGTGACCCGTCATAAAATAATCATGTTAAGTTATTATGTTATTATGTTATAGCTTCATGTGTCATAATGTTAATAGTTATTATCTCATAGCGTGGCGAGGTCACAACTTGTCCACCAGAGCCTTTTGGAGTTGTTGGATTGTGTATTTGATGAGGAAAACCAAGAAATCACATGAGCCTCCGTAGCGTAGCTCTGAGCAGCTCACGTCTCTGCCCCGCTGATCTCAAAATAGCTTGCACCAACAATTAAAGGTAATGAACTATATAGGGATTATGGCAATAGGTGGATTTGCCAAAATGTTGAAATATCCCTTTAAAAACATTTTCTTTTTGCCTGCAGTTTAACTAAAAACAAGTGGAAAACATCAAAATGAACTTTGTATTCTCATTTAGACTCTGCTTCCTCCTCATTTGACATGATCTATAACTAGAATCTTGCTCTGAGCTGCATCTGTTCCCTGGTAAACAAACATTTTCAATTAAAACAAACAAAAAGCTGAAGCTCTTAGCCCTGTTTATATGATTAAACTGGGTATTTGTTAATTGTCTTAATAAACCTGCATGTGTTTGTTCAGTCTCATAGATAAATCCATAGACAGCCGTTAAACCCCCTCTTTATAGAGAAACCACTGGAGTTTCTGTATCACTGGACTTCTCTCTATGCAAATCCAGTGGAAGATCCTGAACTGAATCCATGTGAGACCGACCCCCTCCCCTCCCTTACCCCCCTCTCCCTCCTCAATGCCTCCGACTCATCTGCTCCGAGCCGCGGCACCGAGCACCTTAACTGCTCTTTTGTGCTGACAGCCGTGGTGGAGCAGCTCGATGCCTCCCCGGTGTTTGCTCAAGCGAAGCACCTGCTGCGTCCGTGTGGACTCTCCCACAGCGTCATCAACATTAAACACCATTTGCATTGTTTTTATCTGTAAAAAAATTTAAAAAAATCTCCTCCCTTTGTTCGTATTTATCCATAATAACGAGCTGATGGCTGATAACAGCTTTCCCTCACACCTCGTCTGTTTCTGGACCGTCCATCTTTTGGTTTTATGCCAAGTCTTCTTCTTTTCTTTTTTTTTTACATATTTATTTAAAAATATTTGTATATTTGTTAAATTTGGCTCTGGTGCTGACTAACAGTGTCAGGTAACAACTCACAGTATCATGGCAACATGAGTCTGCACGTGTCTTTTCATGCTGAAAAGTGTGAGTGTGTAGGAGGCTGCAGGCTGCTGAAGAGGGCCTCCAAAGAGTGTGTATCAAACAAGTGATGCATTCGGTGTGTGTGTGTGTGTGTGTGTGTGTGTGTGCAGGGCTGTGTGAAGGCCACAGGGTCACACCGCTGCACCGGCACAATGCTGCTCGCTTTGCTGTCTTAAAAAGTCTACATGTGGAAATCAATATATCTCCCAGCATGCAACTGCAAAGGCACGTGTGTGTGTGTTAAGGGGCGAAGAGTTGGCTGTTTGTTTGTTTGTTTGTTTGTTTGTTTCCTATTGTAAAGGAGCAGAAGACATTGCAATGTTGGTGTTTGTGCTTTTTCTTCCACTGTAGGAGAAACAGTATTACAGTTTTGACACTTTGTGTGATCGTGAAGGTCGTGAGTCGAGTTTAACGCTCGCAGAATCAAGATTTTGGATTTTATGTCTCAGGATTACGACGTGATTTTATGATTTGGACATGATGTAAAAAATTTTACTTCTTTTTTCAACAGCAGATTTTCATTTTATCATTCTTTACTTAATGAATTTTAAGTTTTTCTGGTGGAAACGAGCTCTCATATCGGCTCGTCTGGGATAATCTCCAGACTACATGAACAGTTTTCACCTGCTGCGGTCGTGCAAAGACATAAATGTGTTTTTACATCAGTGCACTTCACCTGTTGCTGGATTTGGGTCAGATGTAACACACACAATCACAGGGCCGTGTCCCTAAATGTCTGAATCATAACACACACTCACACAGTGTTTGTCCTTCACTGTATTTGTTTTACAGAATCGTTCCAGTTTTCAATTATTCAATGTGCAACGTCTCGCCCCCTCTCTTTTCCTTCCTCTGTTTTTAATCTGCCGTGTTTGTCAACATAGACAAACAGATGCCAGCCCGTCTATTATGAATACAGTTTGTGGTCAAAAGTATGTGGACGCTCCTGTACATGGCCATAGATAGATAATAACAGAACATTACCAGACAGTTGTTTTAGACGTAAATTCATGCAAAACCGCTGATGCACATTCCCATTGGGTTTTTCGGCAAGCAATCTCTACACTTTCCTCAAACACAACTCTGGTAACGTTGTCTTATTATCACATAGCGTGGTGAATGTGCAGGTCACAACTTGTCCACCAGAGCGTTTTGGAGTTGTTGGATTGTGTATTTGATGAATTTGATGAGGGAAACCAAGAAATCCCATGAGCCTCCGTAGCGTAGCTCTGAGCAGCTCACATTTCTGCTCCGCCGTTCTAAAAATAGATTGCACCGACAATTAAAGCTAACGAACCTACTGCTAGGGATTAGTATGGCAATGGGCTAATTTGCCAAAATGTTGAACTATCCCTTTAATGTAAAAAATCCTGCAGAGTTCCTCTTCTATCGAGGTAGAGTGGGTCATTCAATAACCGGAGGGTCGGTGGTTTGAATCTCTCCATTCCCAGTCGCTGTCATTGTGTCCTTGGACAAGACACCTCACCCTCCGTGCTGTTTGGTGGTGGTCGGAGGGTCACGCTTGTGTCAGTCTGCCCCAGAGCAGCTGTAGCTAATGAATGAATAATGGTTTCTTTAAAGCGCTTTGAGTGCCATGAAAAGCTCTATAAAAATCCAAGCCACTATTGAAATCTGCTAGATGATCATCAATGATCAATGCTGTAACTATGTCCAGTAAGTCTTAATGAGGTGAATGCATCATTAATTGGCTTCCTCTGAGACAATGATCTTCCATCCATGAATGCTCCTTTTTTTACGCTTTAAATCACATGATAATTTCACATTAAAGCACAACATATTCATACAGTTGTGTACATTTTATTGGACTCTATTTGACGTGTGCACACATGCAGCAGCAGCAGAGATGCAACCAGTGAGCGCACACTATACAACGACTATTCATGTGGCAGAAATCTGATTTGTTGATGCTCATGAATCAGAATCAGTGGTTTCAGCTCCTCTAATGTAAAGATGAAGATGTTAAAGGGATACGGCAACATTTTTTTTTTCCTTGTCTTGCCTCACTCCTGAGTCCATGACCAGCAGATAGACACCATCCTTTCCACTGTGTGTGCAGTAAGGGAGATAGAGCTGTATCACCCATAATTAGCTTAGCTCAAACACAGGAAGTGTATGGGTAGTGTTAGCCTGCCTCCCCCTAAAGTCATCTGAGACACTCTTCAGCAACGCTAAACAGAAACCAGCGGGCCAATCTTCGTCTCAGAGCTGACAAATCTCTCCGGTAAGGCATCTTGAGCGGTCAAATGCCGGTAACGGGACGAGAACGGTCCAAACGGAGGGTTCAAGCAAAGATGGTTTATTTTGGTTCAAGCTAGCTACATTGAGGGTAAGTTAGCTTGCTATTTCAAAGTAAAACCACTTCTGTATGTAAAGGGTAACAGGTGTTTTATGTTGTGAAAGTAACCAAAGTGCGTTTGTCACAATGGCTAGCTTGAGTAGCGCCAAATTCGTCCGAGCAAAATAGTAAACAGATGGTATTTAGACAAATTAACGACACACTGTTGATCTAATCTAATCTAAATCTAAACTAATGGCTACTTTCTCACCTAAAAATGTTTGAAATGTTGATAAAGTGATATATTTACAGAGTTACTGGAAGTGTAACACTACCCCTACACTTCCAGTGTTTGAGCTAAGCTAAGGCTAACACTACCCATACACTTCCAGTGTTTGAGCTAAGCTAATTACAGGTGATACGGCTCTATCTCCCTTGTTACTGCACGCACAGTCGAAAGGATGGTGTCTATCTGCTGGTCATGGACTCAGGAGTGAGTGAAGACATGAAAAAAAAATGTTGGTGTATCCCTTTAAACCATGAACTCGACGACTGTCCTGTGACCTCAGACAGTATCCGTGCACCATGACGACACTTGTTGTCTTCTCTGTCGACCTGGAAGTCTGGCTCTTCTTCTTCTCTTCGTCACATCCCAGCGCTGTAACGTCTGCCGTCCACATACTTTTGTCAACGTAGTGTAAATTCATAAAGTGGCCTTATTTGACCGGTTTGATTCACTCTTCACCAACTCGCCCACTCCCTTCCCTTTTCTCTCCCACTTGCTCTTCATTATTCTCTCTCTCTCTGCGCTCTACTCTCCTTCCTCTTCTTCACTTCTCATTTCTCTCCATCTCTCCCACTCTCTTTCTTTCTCTCTACCTCTGCCCGTCGCTCCCGCTCTCCCTCCCTCTCTTATCCCTCCCCCATCTGTGGGAAGCTGCTATTGTGCGCATGTCGCCGATGAGTCAATTTGTGGAGGCAGTGCACGCACACACACACACACACACACACATATACACTTAACGCACACACGTATCCTGTCTCCCACGAAGGCATCTGTTTTAGTCTGTCTCTCTGTGAGATGCAGCACCAACAGAGAAGAGAGGGGGAGATGAGCAGAGGAAGGAGGGAGGAAGAGGAGAAGAAGAGGGAGGGCTGAGAAGAGAAAGAGAGAGGAGGAGGAAGAGGAAGGAGACGTAGCAGAGTGAGAGAAGAGAGGAGAGAGTGGAAGAAGGACTGAAATCTGAAAGAGTGAAACAGACAGAGAGGGAGAGAAGACAAGACAGAAGACAGGAGGAGGAAGAAGAAGAGGAGGAGGATGTTGCTGCTGCAGCCGAGCATCTCCGCCTCACTTCTGTGGAGTTTGGGACTCGGACATGACAGAGATGCAGCATCCAAGTGCAGTGTGTGAAGCCTGAGCGTCTGAGTGAGCGTGTGTGTGTGTGTGTGTGTGTTAATGTGTGTGGAGCCATGGCGAGCGCTCAGCCTGGCGTCCATGCTCTGAAACTCCAGACTCCCTCCGTCTCTCACACGCTGAGGAACGGAAGCAACTTCATGAAATGGGACGAGGTAAGAAACACAAGCACCAAACACCAAGACACCTGTTTGTTTGAAATGTCATCTTATATATATTTGTATTTCTCCTTGTTTGCATATAAATATAAATATATAGATACATAGTAAATATGATCCGGCAACGTAAGGAAACGATGATCATCATGTTGCATTGAGTCAGACCCAGTTGAATAGAGATGGAGTGAGATAAAGAAGAGGAGGAGGAGGAGGAGGAAATGTGCCATGTTGTCAGATGTGTTTACTATTCATTTGTTGATTGAGCTTTGGCAGCGAGAACCTGTGGATGAGACGCCAGCAACACACACACACACACACACACACACACACACAGGAGAGTGACAACCTGTGTGTTTATTTGTGTGTGAATGTGAGATGCCATTGTGGTCAGTTCCTCTGTTGCCACCTGTTGGTATGTAACCACATCAGTATGCAGCATTTTACTGTGCTGTGTGTGTCTCTGTGTGTGTCTCTGTGTGTGTGTGTGTGCTTTAATAACGTGTTGCTATAAAAGACGCACACACATGCACAACTCCTCCAGTGTGTCACAGTCAAACACATAATTGTAGGTATTTGCGGAGCTCAGTATGTGTGTGTATGTGTATGTGTGTGTGTGTGTTGGTATGCTGAAGTACAGAGCTCTGACAATGAGAAACGTGCTGTCCGGTTGCCATGGTAACTGGCATGGTTACCACCACCTAAACAGATCTGATGTGTGTGTATGTATGTGTGTGTGTGTGTGTGTGTGTGTGGAAGAATGGATGTGTGTGTGTGTGTGAATCAATGAATTGAGATATACTGTATATTATAATGAATCATACTTAATTAATCCGATATGTTGAATCGGTTCTGTGTGTGTGCGTGTGTGTGTATGTGTGTGACGATATTTGAATAACACGTAGAGCTGAGCTTTATGAAAAATAGAATCGGTTGCCATGCCAACGAGTGACAACCAGGGATCTGGTTAACCATCTTCTCAGCTTTTCTGAATTTTTTTTAATTTTTTTTTTTTTATTCCTCTGAACGTCAGCAGCGTCACCGTGACGACATCAGCAGCTGCTCAAACATAACGAATCCATGACCTTTAACAAACAAAGAAATGTAGACAGAACTTTGTAAAGCACAGATATACGTAGGTATGACTATTATGGGATGGTGGACAGATGGAAGAGATGCTGCCAGTGTTAAAAGCAGGTCACCAAATGTGTTTCTTCCAGACTCTGACCTTTCCGTGTCTAATTTCTAAATGACCCCAAACTTAATTGGAAAAACTCACGGCTGCAACACAACGGCCCTCGGCCCCCAGACCCCCAAACAGCCCCCCCCCCAAAACCCAAAAAGATGTATTGTAGGTTTCACAGTTGCACCACTGAAGTAACGGACGTGGTCTGGTCTGGTCTGATCTCAGCTGTGTGTCAATATCCAATCTCAGGACAATAACTCTTTTAATTTATCTTCAGCTAATTAGTCTCCGAGTCGTGTTTTATGAGATTCCCCCACTGTGTCAAATTAACATTTACTAACTACATCACAGCAGGACTGTGAGGCGGCTTCGACTTCCCATTCCGATTTCATTTTTAATTGTTATGGCAATCTTCTCTTCATTGTTCACAATCAGAAAGTGACTAGTTATGAATCAGTTACCGTAATCTTTCACTGATTATTGTCACTTAACTTAATGTGTCATTAACAGTTTTATTACTACTTTATGTATGAGTGTGTATGTGTGTGATCTGTGTTCGTTAATATATTTATTATTACTCTATTATCACTGTTTCATTATCAGTGCTAATAGAGAGAAAAGAAACAGAAAAGTATAAATGGTCAAATGTTGATACGGTTTGTAACTTCCTCAGATGGAAATACTTGTGCTGATCAAACTCCGTGTGTGACATCATCTTACCTAGTTCAATAACGATCTTTTCATTGGATGTATAAACTGAGGCGAAACAACTTGACTTTTCAACTTCTTTGTTGTAGTTTTCACATGCTGAGATTCATAGATTCATCAGCTGTGGTGTTCCTCAGGGCTCCATCCTGGGTCCCGTTTTATTCTCTATCTGCACTTTCTCTGACTCTTCACTGTTTCAGATGCTTAATATGAGGTTTTTCTATCACATAAAACAACTTTGACTTAAGATATGTTACATTTTACAGTTGAACAAAGCTTTTTTTTAACTGTTTGCTTCTCTCTTTAGTTTAGGGAAACACCACTCTGCAACTCAAGATGCAAAAGATTCAAGATTTCATCATTTCATGTGAAGAATCAAATGTTTCAATTCAGGTTTATTTAATGTTGCATAATGTAATATACCTGCTGTGTGCACCTCATAGCCAGTAGGATTACACATGTCAACAAAGAGCACACACATATCTAGTATATTGGTTTTTATGTTTTGTTTTTTAGTCTTCAGCTGCTCGTCAGTCGCATGAACTCGTCCTCTGGATCACACATCACATTTCATACGAAGAGCAGAGACTTTGCAAACAGCTGCTGCGCTGTTCGGTTCCACCTGGAGCCAATTAGAAACTGTCGTGGTGGGTTGCTACGGCAACAGGGACAATAGTTGGATGTTGTGACAACTTCACAGAACATTAATCTGAAGCGTGGAGGAGTTATGCTGCGTCCATTGTGTTTCCCTGTTTTAATGAGCCCGTACAGAGGCGTTTACTGATTCTGGACACTGACAACAACTGAAATAAAAGTGTGTTTTTATATATATATATATATATACACACACACACACACACTCAGCTACTTAAAGCAAATTTAATCATGAGAAAGTATCAAAACTGTGTCACTCGTAGTGATGATGAACCTACAGAGAGTTATTACCTGAATCGGCAGCTCCCATCGGCTTAACACAGCTTTACAGTTTCAGCTCATTATTTAGTCGTCTGTCCTCCGACGTTACTGCTCTGGTTCACTCTCATGCTTTATTTTTCTAGAAACATCTCAAACAACCAGCCTTCCACCGTCAAGCACAGCAGCAAACAAACAGCAGGCAGAGAGCAGCTGTTGAACACTGAGCAGGATTTAGACAGATTTCCCTCAGGAGATCAAAACCAGAGCTGAAGCTGTGATGGTTGTCATATCAAGTTAAACCAATTATGATATACTAGTGTCTTGACTATTTATACCTGCTGCTGCCTCACAGTGGACAAAACATCAGTTATGCCATTGGGGACCTGTTGCATTGTGGGAGGATATCTCTATTGTTTTCTGATTATCAGTATATACTTTTTCTGACTAGTCTGGTTTTTCTTCTGTTTCTCTTCAGGATCTTTCCACCGTTACTCCAGTGACTCTCTACGTGGATCAACATGGATTTTACCTCTACTGGAACGAACAAAACAAGGTTGCCCCATACACATGCATTTGCATACTGACAATTTTGAATCTAAAGTTTACTTATCAGATGAACAACACATTTAGTTAAATGCTAAACAAAATAGGTTTTATTAATCTGAAGTTCTCTTTACTTGACCAATTTTAGCAAAATCTCAATTTTAAAAGACACTGGTGTCGACTGTTTCAGTTGTAGTTGGTTTACTAACTACGTGATGGACTGTCCATTGCGACAGTTTGACAACTGATTTGCAGGGTCGTTGTTTATTTTTTTGTGTTTGTTTTTGTTGGCAACACCTGATGCAGCTGCTAAGTGCTTATAGTTATGCTAATGCTACTTGGCTGTCAGTTGTAAAACAGAGTTCATGTTATAGTGACTACAATTAAAGTTGAGCAGATTTCAGTGGTGACCGTAGTGTGACTGTCAAAAATACATTTAATCTTGATGCAAAAAAACAACTAATCAAGTCAGTGTCTTATAATATAATTAGCCAAATGTGTGGTGTTTCGCATGCTAACCTGAAATTAGTGTTTTCATGCAATTTACACTTGAGAAATTTAAAACTGCAAGAAAATCATTGTGTCTTGGCTTATTTTGACAAAGTTAATCAAAAGATATTCTGTGATCCCAGAAAGAAAAAAACTTAAAACTGCAACAACTCTCCACGTTGTTTCTTATTGATCATTTCAAAACATAAAACACACCACACACTCCTGTGGAAAGAGTTTGTATATTACAGGTATTTTCAATGTGTGCACTATGTATATTTCTTTTTCACAAATAACACTATACAGTATGCTGTTCATAGTAGCTATATGCAGTACTCTTCCTGACCTTGATCATGCTGTCAAAACAAAGGAGCAGAATATGCATTAAATATGTGCTGGATGATGTAATCTGTAATATATATACAGTATATATATATATATATATATATACAGTATATGATGAGAGGCTACAGGAACAAGTTTGAATAGCAGCGGCACACTGAGGCTTATAGACAGCATGTAATCATTGATTGTCACAAACCCACACGCTCACTTTCTCCGTCTCTCTGGGGTGGCCTTAAATCCTTAGCAGGAAACAGGATGAAGCACTTACCTGCCAGATGACAGCTGACTCTCTATGTGTCTTTGTGTGTGTCTGTGTGTGTGTGTGTGTGTGTGTGTGTTTGTGTGTTGATTGTATGTTTCCATTAGGACACAGAGCTGTTGGATCTGACCCTGGTGAAAGATGTCAGAACGGGGAGAAGCACCAAGACACCGAAGGTATCGTCACCTCTCCTTCACCTCTGTGTTGCCAGGTCCATGCGATCACCTTTCTCCTCCTCCTCCTCCTCCTCCTCCTCCTCCTCCTCCTCCTCCTCCTCCTCCTCCTCCTCCTCCTCCTCCTCCCCCTCCTCCCCTCACCCACTGCATGGCACTGACCTTTCACTGACCTATTGTTTACTCTGTGCTTGAACCATCCCTGCTAGCCTCTGTCTTTTATTCTTCCACTATGAGTTGTTACGTCCTGTCTTTCTACCACTTTGTGTAACGCAGTTTAAAAACCACTATAAAAACAAAAGATTTGATGTGCATTTTAAATCTTATCCTTATTAACACCACTCTGCTTCCTGATGAGTTTAAATCAGCATCACTGCTTCACAGCTCTCCAGTAATCTCCTCGTTACCTGTGCATCTGTTCCATGAGGCAGAAAGTGAAGTTTATACTATTATATTATGTGAGGAGGGAATTAAACTTATAATAATCACACACAAGAAAAGATGATCAGACTGTATGAATATTATTGCAGGATCAGTTTTAATTCCAGTAACAGAAAGAATCACATTTGTTGGAATTAGGTCGACTAATAAAAGTGATGCAGACTCACATTTATATTAACGTGATGATGTCAAATTGGAGCATTTACAATGTGAGAGGCAGTGTGAGTTTAGATAATAATCATAAGAATAATCATTTTATTTATAAAGCACTATCAAAACAATGTTACAAAGTGCTTTACAAGACAATAAAATAAATAACAAGGTAAGATTGTAGCAACCAAATAAAACAGAATAAAGCACAAACAATCAAAGTGATGGCAAAACGATGACATTTTTTGTTTTTTTTCCTCACATTCATGCCTAAATGTATATTTTGCCATGAGAAAGATCAGCAGCTTCCATCCTGCGACTTGTGACCAGTTTAAAATGATGGTTTCAGCAGGAAAATGCAACATAATCTGGTGAAAATGTGAACAAAACATTGCAAAAACTACCAATCTCTTAGCTCAGCCTGGATGAAAGGTTATAGCTTTTATAAATGTGGAAAAAACTGATTCTGTCTCCTTTGAATCAGCAGCAGTTTTTCTTTTAAACAGTTTTTTTTAATAAAACATCAGACGATGGATAAACAGTAGAGAGACACATCGTCCTCACCTCACTTCACCTGTGAGCCTGCAGCATCCACAGCTTCTCGCTCTCTGTGTCGTCCAATAGGAGGCCAAGCTGCGGGAGCTGCTGGACGTGGGGAACCTGGTCGGTCGTCTGGAGAACCGCATGGTTACCGTGGTTACAGCCTCAGACCTGGCCAACGTCAACCTGCTCATCTTCATCGCCACGCAGGAGGACGAGGCCAAGGTGAGTGAGGCCAGAGGATGATGATGATGATGATGATGATGATGATGATGATGATGATGATGATGATGATGATGATGTCACCAGGTGTGGTGCGAGGAGCTGTTTTCTCTGTCTTCCAACCTGTTGAGCCACAATCTGAACAGAGACAGCACTCTGCTCAAAGCGTGAGTACACACACACACACACACACCTCAAACATACAGAAGGAAGTTACATCACAAAGTTAAAAACTAATGTAGCCGACAGTTTAAAGGGATAGTTCAACATTTTGGCAAATCAGCCCATTGCCATAATCCCTATAGTCATAGGAGTAGGTTTGCTACCTTTAATTGTCGGTGCAAGCGATGTTTTAGAGGTAAATACAGAGACTTCTTGATGAGAAACTGTCCCTGAAGGCAACGTGCATCAGGGGTTTTGCATGAATTTCCCTCTAAAACAACGTTGTGTTATTATCTCATAGCGTGGTGAATGTGCAGGTCACAACTTGTCCACCAGAGCGTTGTGGAGTTGTTGGATTGTGTATTTGATGAGTTTGATGAGGGAAACCAAGAAATCCCATGAGCCTCCGTAGCGTAGCTCTGAGCAGCTCACGGCTCTGCTCCGCCGTTCTAAAAACAGCTTGCACCGACAATTAAAGGTAACAAACCTACTGCTTTGACTATGGCAATGGGCCAGTTTGCCAAAATGTTGAACTATCCCTTTAAATGAGGTGAAATGAAGACAAATCTACAACTCTATATTATTAGAGATTTAGATTTAGAGAGTCAGAGGAAGTGGACACCTGTGTGAATGTGTGTTTTTATCTTTCTAAGTGTCAGGAAAAGCAGGTCAGAAATGTTTCTACAGATGATGATTCCTCAGACCTTCATCAAGTTTTCTTGTAGTTTGTTCATTAAATTTAAGGGAAGATCAATGAAGCTCTGATCATTGATTGATAATTTCTTAAATTCTTGTATCTCTGTGTTTCAGGTACGTGAAGCTGACGCTGCAGCCGAACGCAGAGGGGAGAATCCCCGTCAAGAAGTGAGTCACCGATCATCGTCATCATTTATTTCCCTTTTAGTGTTTAATCAATGAATCTGTCTGAAAGTTAACTTTGAGGCACGTGTCTGAGTCGACGGCTGAGTGATGAGTGAGGACAAAAAATAGCCTGACGAAATCTGCAGAGACTCGCACAAACTTAAACTTTGCTCTTTCCTGTCCCTCGCTTCCAAAAATAAACTTAATTCCATGTGCACTTGGGAAAGCAAAAACAGGGACAGGATTCATGGAGGTGCTTAATTCAGCTCTGACCTGGTAATCAACCGCTGCCGGAGCATGAGACGGAGAATACAGTTAAGATGGAAAGATGTGTTTTACCAGGAGCAGAATTAAGGTCACTGCATTTATCTTGGAAGGCAAAGGAAAGGAGAGGGTTTGAAGAAACACACTCGTGTTATTTAAAGGTCTCATTTCTTATAAACACGTCTTGTTTGATTATTGATCAGGCCTGGATTCTTTATTAATACTGTGAAAGTATCAAGGCCACAGAGAGAAGCACACAGCCTGTGTTCAAAGATGAATAAAAAAGCAGCCGTCAGGACTTCCTGTAACTTTATGACATCACAACAAAGCAGTCACCAAGCCCCGCCCACCTCGACCGTCCTGCAGGAAATCTGCTTTATTATTTACTTTAGTGATAAAAGAGTGAGATGCAGCCTTGAAATAAGTTTCAAAAACACACAATTATTAGATCACTCAGAAAACAGTCAGCCAATCAGAGGAGAGGCCTCACATCCTCCTCTCTTTTGATTGGCTGACACCGACATGAAGCTGAGGGAGGAGATGAGAAAACTACTCTTCTTCTCTTCTACTCTTCTTTAAACTAGAAATGTCTTTTCTTCTTCAAAGGAGAAGAGTCGAATCTTGAAGTTCTGGTTTCATGGAGTCACTGGACATTTGGGTTGAGTCACGGAAGAAGTAAATCTGTGGTGGTTAATTTAAAGGGGGGGAGGGACGTATTGTATTTTAAGAAGTTAAAGTGTAGGTTCGGGGTCGGTGACATGTTGTGGTTAAGGATGAGCTGATAATGGTGTGATGTCGTCGTCATTGTCTGTCTGTTGCAGCATCGTCCGACTCTTTTCATCCGACCGCAAGAAAGTGGAGAACGCCCTGGAGAGCTGCCGGCTGCCCTACGGACGGGTAAACACTGTCTCAACGCTCTTTTATCATTAGTAGCTCTAAAGTCAACTCATGCATTCCTTTTTTCTTCCTCCTCTTCTTCTTCTTTTGACCTCTTTTGCCTTTTTTGTCCAGACTGATTCACGGGTAAAACCAGCTCAGATTTATGTGGGTCATTTGCAATGCAAAGAGTCGGATTTATGTTGAATTGATTTTTTTTTCTGCAAGCTCAGAAAGATTTTAAAACTTCCAGTAGGAGGAGGAGGAGGAAGGTGCTGCAGGGGAACAGGAGGCTGTTGTCTTTAAGTTAACATCCGTGTCTTTTATATATATTATATTGTATATATTCAACAGGGCGACGGCATCAAGCTGGAGGACTTCACGCCGGAGGTTTACCGGAGCTTTTTGGACAGTCTGTGTCCTCGTCCTGAGCTGCCCAACATCTTCAAACTGCAGTGAGTGGAAATTCTTCAACCTGATCTCCAGCAGCTCCGGCCCGACGAGCTGCGAAAAACTCATAGATTTTTGAGAATTAGATTTTTTTCAGAGTGTTGTTATTTGCTGCTCGGGGGCAATTTCTTTGATATGTGAAGAATGATGAATAACGATTCATCTCGTGTCCCACTTGTGCACAGAGGAGGATTAGAGAGAGGATGTTAGTGTAAAGCAAAGTCTTCAATCTATTATGTTCAGCAAATTCAAAGCCAAGCTGGAGGTGATGATTAAAGTTGTTATTACTCATGGGTGAGTTTGTAAAATCGGACAATAAGGACAAATATCTACCACAAAAGAGAGCTATTATAATATTATATATATTATATTTAACAGCAGGTTTATGCTTCTTAACTTGACACGACTAGTCAATATTTTTATTTTAATTAAGAGAACTCAATATAAAACTGTCAGAAGATGAACTGATTCTCATATTATGTCACTGCAAAAGATGTTGATACTTTAAAGGGATAGTTCAACATTATTTGTCGGTGCAAGCTGTTTTTAGAACGGCGGAGCAGAGCTGTGAGCTGCTCAGAGCTACGCTACGGAGGCTCATGGGATTTCTTGGTTTCCCTCATCAAACTCATGAAATACACAATCCAACAACTCCACAACGCTCTGGTGGACAAGTTGTGACCTGCACATTCACCACGCTATGAGATAATAACACAATGTTACCACACAGAGTTGGTTTAGAGGGAAATTGATGCAAAACCGTTGAAGCGTGGTGAATGTGCAGGTCACAACTTTGTGTATTTGATGAGTTTGATGAGGGAAACCAAGAAATCCCTTGAGCCTCCGTAGCGTCGCTCTGAGCAGCTCACGGCTCTGCTCTGCCGTTCTAAAAATAGCTTGCACCGACAAATGCGATCATGGCAAAGGGCCAATTTTCCAAAATGTTGAACTATCCCTTTAATGCCCTAAACTGAGGATCTGACCCGTGTGACCTCTGACCTCTGACCTCTGTAGAGGAGGGAAGGACGGCGCCATGAGCGTCGACCAGATGACGGAGTTCATCAACAACAAGCAGAGAGACCCGCGGCTCAACGAGATCCTGTACCCGCCGCTCCGTCCTGCGCAGACACACACCGCGATGGAGAGGTACCAGCACGACCAGGCGATGCTCAAACAAGGTGCGCACACATACACACACACACTCATGTACGTGCACATGTTGGAACTCAAATCCTCCTGTAACCCTCCCACACACCCACAGAGAGTAAACTGCTAAAATAAGAAGCTCAGCTCTTCACATTCGAGTCGGATCCTGCAGGAAGAAAACTTGGCAGCGGCTTCAAATCCTCCACCAACAACAACTTTTGTAGGAATCTTTATTTTCTCCATCTGTGATAAATAAAACCAAGCAAACCACTGACCTACATAAAAAAACAAGACTTTGGTTTTCATGCTTCTGTTTCTTCTTGATTCTGAAAACGTCTTATCTGACTCGTATTTGCAACAATCGAATTTAGGAACAGTTTTATGTTAATTCAGATATTTTATTATAGAAAATAAGTTTGAAATGAACCTTCACCTCATTGTAAACAAGTGATAAGAAGATTATCCTCCTCAGTTTTGTTCAGTTGTTTTAAAATGATCTATAATATTTATATTTGCACATCTAAAATGTAATAATCTCCACATGCTGTTTAAAGGCTGAAAGGATATTTGGGTTTTGTTTTGTTTTTCTAATAGTTTAAAAAACCATCCAGACGATTTAAAGCTTCATAAAATATTAAAACAAAGAAAACACATTATATTAAGTAGATTTAGACTTTATGACAAACTCTGTCTTTTTGTTCCTTTAACCTGTTTTTATGGGGAAGTCTTTCTTACTTTAATAACGTTTTGTTGTGTTTAATTTGATTTCAATCCGTATTTTGTTGTTTTCTTCTATTGTTCTATATTGAATTTTGAGCTTGTGCATCACCGTGGGCGACGGACAGAGGTTGAAATGTGTTTGACGACGGACGCTTTGACCTCTGCAGGTCAGATCTCCGTGCAGGCGTTCGCCAGCTACCTGTCCAGCGACGAGAACGGAGTCATTCCTCCGGAGAAACTGGACCAGTCTGAAGACATGAGCTTCCCGCTGTCGCACTACTTCATCAAGTCATCGCACAACACCTACCTGACAGGTACACACACACAAACACACATGTATATACACTATGCATTAACAGATTAATGCTTGCTGAGCTATAGGCGGCACTTTGTGTGGAAACAGGAACCTGATCAACAACAACAACATCAGCCTGGAGGAGTTTCCAGCTGTGAGGGGGCGGCGGCTGAATTAGCTCCGTCTGGGTTTCGCTGCTCCGCTGTTTATTCATTCACTTCACAGCAGAAAACCAGCAGCAGAGAAATCACAACATGACAGTTTAATGCTGTGAACAAAGCTGCACACACTCACACAGAGCCGGGCCAACGCCGCAACCTCACATACAGCGAGCGACTATATTCTACTGTTTCAGAATCCAAACCAATCAAATTATCGAGGGGCGTAAACAAACATCTCTGGCATTTCCTGGACGCCGTTTTTCACATCTTGGAGTATTTTTTTTATTTTTTATTTTTCTCATATTCTCCTCTCTCTGCTAACGAGCTTGTCAACAGGAAGCAGCGTGTCCTTTTCAACCAATAAGAAGAGTTTAAGGGCGGGAATGTCGTCCAGATAGAGACAGAGCAACATTGTTGGACAGAGCGATATCGCTGGCGACCACTAGGGGGCCCAAAGAGCAATTCACTTTATAATGCTTAACTTCTGCCGACCCCTTTCTGCGTAATTGCAAAAATCTTTAATTGTTGTTGTTTGACTTCACATTGTTGATGATGTGTTTACAGTTTGTTAATATTAGTTGGCCCGTATAAATAAATAAATAAAAATAAATAAAGTTTGAAGTATGACATTCAGCATCCCACTCAGTACTATATCACTTTGCGACCATTTGAGATTAAAAACCTTGGATGGGTAAAAACATGTCAGGCTATGATGGTGATTGATAACGACAGATCAAGGCAAGGCATCTTTATTTATATAGCCTATTTCATACCAAGGCAACTCAATGTGCTTTACATAAAGACAAAACATCTAAAGAACAGCATCAAACTGTGTGTAAATGATCAGTAATCAGTATAATTGGCATTGGGGGCCCAATGTGAAGTTTTGCTTAGGGCCCTATAGAGACTTGGGCCGGCCCTGCACTTACACACAGAGAAATATTGTATTTTCCCCGAGTCTTCAGGATGTGTGTTGTGTGTTAATGATGTTGTGTGTCGTGGTGGTGTTGTGTGTTATCAGCCGGTCAGCTGGCAGGAAGCTCCTCGGTGGAGATGTACCGGCAGGTTCTCCTGGCCGGGTGTCGCTGCGTGGAGCTGGACGTGTGGAAGGGAAGAACGGCCGAGGAGGAGCCGGTCATCACGCACGGCTTCACCATGACCTCAGAGATCTCCTTCAAGGTGATTCACTGGCACGACTATCACACACGCATCACAACTGTGTTTTTAATCTTTTAGATCAGATGTTGGTCTCTGATTTCCAAATGTTTTTAAGTTTTTAAGAATCATCTCGTCGGGCTGTCACAGGTTGGACAGTAGCAATAAAGTTTGGCAAACATTTAAAACACAAGGAATATTCCTTTATTTCTAAAGTTTCAAACATTAACGTCAGATCAGACCGTGGTGTCTGGTGGAGCATCTTCTGCCTCATCTTTATTCAATTCAACAAAAAAAAAGGCAGGAATCACAACGTGAGGCAGAGAAGAAGAGTTGCGATTGGTTTTACCGCTGTGATGAACACGATACATCTTCTATTGAATTTTTCAAAATAAAACACACTTCATTCCTCTGACTCACAACTCTGTGTCACAGGAATGAGTCAGAAGTAGAATATTTGAATTAAGTTTTTCTGAAGCACTTGGTTTTTCATTGAGAATAGTGCTTTATAAATAAAGAATATTATTATAATTGTGTCCTTACGGGTATCTTGAAATGAAATGATTCTGATTATTATTTACTCGTTTCATTCTCCAGTTTTCAGCCTTGTGGTCGTTCTTGTCTCTTGTTTGACAGGAAGTGATCGAAGCCATCGCAGAGTGTGCGTTCAAGACGTCGCCGTTCCCCGTCATCCTGTCCTTCGAAAACCACGTGGACTCGTGAGTCAATGTCAACATGTTGACCAAGCTTCTTTTCATTATTATTATTATTATATTATTATTCCTACTACCACAGAGTGAGATGTTTAATAAATTACACTAACTACATGTTCGTCCGTCTGTCAGTTTGAAGCAGCAGGCGAAAATGGCCGAATACTGTCGATCCATTTTTGGAGACGCGTTGTTGATCGACCCTCTGGACAAATACCCTGTAAGATCACACACACACACACACACACACACTAGACAAACCTTATGTTACACACTATAGTTTAAATGTGTGTGTGTGTGTGTGTGTGTGTGTGTGTGTGTGTGTGTGTGTAGCTGGAGTCGGGCGTCCCTCTGCCCAGTCCTCAGGAGCTCATGGGTAAAATCCTCATCAAGAACAAGAAATCCCACAAACCCCCCAACAACACCGACACCAAGAGACTGACGGACCAACCTGCCAATCAGAGCAACGAGCCATTGTCTCCTAGCAACAACACAGGAGGTAAGACACACAAAGACAAAAGCAGGTTTTTCTCTTTTCTTTTTTTTTCTTACCCAGAAATCCACATGAATCACAGACGATAAACCACGAGCTCCAGTGTTTTGTCTCCTCATGCCTCCATGTTGGAGCAATGTATTACAAAAACCTCTCACAGTATAAATATACTACAACATGTACAAATACATGCATTCAGAGTTTGTTTGTATTTCACAGTTTGCAATGCTTAAGATTTCATTAAATGCAGCACAACCTCTGCAAACTCTTCATGTCCATCAATGTAGACTTCTGCACAGCATAATGCAAGTTTATAATATGAATGCAAAAAAAAAACAGAGAGCTGACCTTGATTTTGTTCCTTATTTTTATAGATAACAGTTCTAAACCTTAATAATGAAGAATTAATTTGTTCTAGCAGTGATTTTTTATTTTACCCCAAAGCTCTGTTTTTAGGAAAAACTCTGATAATACGGTTTATTTTATAAATTCAGATTCATTAACAGTTGGACCTGCAAGATTCTGCATCATAATAAAGAATCAATATCTGCCTCTGTTAGTAATGATAAGACTTTTTATTGATTATTGAAATTTACCCGCAGCAGAAGTAGAAGTAGAAAAGCAAAGATTAAAAAAATTAAATGTAAATGTAGGTAATACACAGTGATTCTTGTACAAAGGATGAAAAATATTGGACAGTGTGTATGTAGGAATAAATGTACAAATAAATGTACAATTAAATAAAAGTTAGTTTTTAGCAATTATTTGTTTGATTTTGAAAATCAACTGTACATAGCACAATGTGAATGTGACATAATATAATTACATTGATAAAGAATATGATTTGTGTGACATACAACCCCTTATAAAAAAAGAAATACATAAAAACAAACAAAAACAAAACTGCTGTTTCATATGGTAGGTAGAGCTGTTACGTGTGTCCAGCCACAGCTACACGTCACCTTTAAAAGTGGAGCTTCACTCTGAACACAGGACTCATTAGACTCATTAGAGGATCGGACGCCCCTCATGACTCGGTGTTAATTTCCGTCCTGACTCGGCCGTAGCGACGCCTCCTCCTCCTCCTCCTCCTCGTCTTCGTCTTCGTCCTCGTCGTCAGGGACGTGTCACTAAGGAGCGCGACCTCCCTGAAGAGGTCGTCGGCTCCGAGCTGCAGCAATTAAAACAGCAGCAGAGCAGGGGGACGTTCAGGATCCCCGCTGACACACCTGCTGTGTGCAGACACACACACACACACACACACACACACTGACTGTGACCCTGTGAATCACTGCACATTTGAGTTTTTTATGAATGAACATTGATTATTGGTTCATTTGTGATGAATGTCTCCACGAGAAAAGTTTTCCTTGTTAATGATTTAAATAGACCGATGATAAATTAAAGGACAATTCCGTGCAAATTCAACTGGGAGAATTGTCCTTTAAGTCATTAAACCCAGATTATTTTCATAATTGGATAAAAAGAAGAAGGAGGAAGAGGATGAGGAGGAGGAGGGATGAAGAGCTGATGAGGATGAAGACTTTGTGTGTGTAACTTTAATTTCTAACAGAGATGGAGGCTGAGAGTGAGGAAGATGATGATGATGACGATGATGATGGTAAAAAGGTCAGTGGTGATGTCGCACGGAGCCGAGGCGCCGCTCGCTCGCTCTCACCGCTGTCGCATCGACATCCCTACATGTCTGTTGACGAAAACGTTGTTGATTTCCATCGTGTCGTTGTTGTTGTTTATTCTTTTTGCCATTGTCACTGTAACGTTGTTATTGACTCTTGTTGTTGTTGTTGTTGTTGTTGGTAAACAGTTGCTGCTCTGCTTTTTGTCGTCATGTCGCTTTGTTTTCGCTGAGGCTGCTCAGTTCCCTCCTCGTCGTCGTTGTTGTTGTCCTGTTTTCTTTTCCTGTGTGTGAGCTGCGATCCACTGTTTGATTAGGTTTTATTAAGTTTATCTCCACAAAGAGGAGGAGGAGGAAAATGTGCAACCTGGTAAAACAGGAAAACAACCAAACTGTTGGTGGAAAAAAGAAAAAGAAGAAGAAAAAAAATCACAATTCATGATAGAAAGAAAAAAAGAATTGGATACAAACAACAGAAAAACTTCATTTTGGACGGTTTACCACTGTTGGTGTTGTTGTTGTTGTTGTTGTTGTTGTTGTTGTTGTTGTTGTTGTTGTTGTTGTTGTTGTTGTTGTTGTTGTTGTTGTTGTTGTTGTTGTTGTGTTCTTATTATGACTCTGTGTGTCAGTTGCTGCCGTTGCTGCTGTCGCCTTAAAGGAATAGTTCACCAAAAAATGAAATTCAGTCATTAGTGACTCACCCTCATGCTGATGAATACTCTGAATACTTTTTTTTATTCCTCAGTACATCTGGAGACCCGGGAGGCCGGTTCGTAATCAAAATCCTTATATGAGAGTCAATACGGCCCGACACAAAAACGTTCATTCATTTAGGACATTTTTACAGCCTAAACAGTCCTGTATTGAATTTTCCTGGGGACGTGACCGAACTTGCTTCAATTAAATGATGTACTTTCCAGTAAACTCTGGACTTTCTCCCTTCAAGACACTTGGATTGCAGCGGACGAGCTGTGTGGAGGAATATTAAATGGTTTTTGTGTAGTTTTATGGACGTTTTTGTGTCGGGCCCTATTAATCTCATATGCACTTTGAGGAATAAAGAATTACTCTAGAGTATTCATCAGCATGAGGGTGTGTCACAGACTGAATTTCATTTTTTGGTGAACTATTCCTTTAAACTGTATCTAAAGTGTGTGTTGTTGAATCTGTTTCCTCAGAGCATGATTCATTCATGACAGCGCTGAATCCTTAACAAGGCTACAGTAAGTGTGTGTGTGTGTTTCAGGGCTCGGCGGAGCGCGAGGCCGTGGCCACGGAGGAAATGTCGACTCTGGTCAACTACGTCCAACCCACCAAGTTCAACTCCTTCGAAGCATCGAAGAGTAAGAGAGGAACACTCTCCTAATGAATACATTAATCATCATTTTTAAGATTTTATTTGAATGCAGCACAAATTCAGACAGAAAGAAAACAATTCATTTCCATTAATTAAGACGTCTGTTCAGTGCAACAGGAGGTTATTTCACGTAAATGTAGAGTTGACTTTGATTTTGTTCTGTTTTTTTTTATAAATAAAAGCTCTAAATCATAATAATGAAGGTTTGTTCACCTCAGAAAACAGTTCTGCTTTTATCTGTTGATGAGTTTTTGTTTGTTCTCCGGAGCAGAGTTCAAGATAATGAGCAGAGAATAGAAAAACCAATGTTGTGATGAGTCATTTTGACCTTTAAGGATAATAAAACTTTATTTATAGCACATTTCTTAACAAAGTTTCAACTGAAAATCAAATTTGTTTTGAAAAACGTTCAGAGGCGGCCCGCTGTTACAACATGTCGTCTTTCGTGGAGACCAAAGCGTTGGAGCTCCTCACAAAGTCGCCGGTGGAGTTTGTGGAGTATCCTTCCTTGGCAACGGTTACCACAGCTACCCCACCATGGCAACAGCTTCTTCTTCGTCTAGTTCTTCTTCTCCTTCTTCTTCTTTTGATGTTTCTTCTTTTTTCCTCAGAAAATCTCAGTCACTAAGCAACTTTAAATATTAATGTGCCTCCACAGAGAAGCAGCAGCAGCAGAGAGAGATAATACGATACATGTATATAATATGTGATATTTGTGATATTTTAAACACTTTTCTTCTCCATGACGTCGTCTAACTGTGTCCTTGACTCAGCGTCACTCAGATATAATAAATCCCAGCTCAGTCGTATCTACCCGAAGGGAACCAGAGTCGACTCGTCCAACTACATGCCTCAGCTCTTCTGGAACGCCGGCTGTCAGCTGGTGGCGCTCAACTACCAGACCATCGGTGAAATAACGCACATTTATCATTTGACGTGTTTATTTCTAGATTATCTGCATTATTTAATCATATTTTTATTCTAAATAGTAAATCCTGATTCTTTTTAGTCAGTTTGGTTTTACATATAACTTCAAAACCCTTGTATCTGCTCCAGCTTTGAGTCATTTAAAGGGATAGTTCAACATTTTGGCAAATTGGCCCATTGCCATAATCCCTATAGTCACACCAGTAGGTTCGTTACCTTTAATTGTCGGTGCAAGCTAAGGTTACCAGACAGAGTTGTTTTAGAGGTAAATTCATGCATCCATTATTATCTCATAGCGTGGTGAATGTGCAGGTCACAACTTGTCCACCAGAGCGTTTTGGAGTTGTTGGATTGTGTATTTGATGAGATTGATGAGGGAAACCAAGAAATCCATGAGCTTCCGTAGCGTAGCTCTGAGCAGCTCACGGCTCTGCTCCACCGTTCTAAAAACAGCTTACATCGACAATTAAAGGTAACGAACCTACTGCTATAGGGATTATGGCAATTGGCCAATTTGCCGAAATGTTGAACTATCCCTTTAAGACCATTTTGAACAAAACGTGCATAATTTAGCTCCTCCTACTTTGCAGCAGCGTCTTCACCTGCAGCTTCTGTCCCTCTCCTCTCAGATCTGTCCATGCAGCTCAACCTCTTCATGTTCGAGTACAACGGGCGCAGCGGCTACAGGCTGAAGCCGGAGTTCATGAGACGACCGGACAAACACTTTGACCCCTTCGCGGAAAACACGGTGGACGGCATCGTGGCCAACACGCTCTCCGTGAAGGTGCCGACTGTGAATCCTGATGAAACCTGGGAGCGTTGTGCCGTTTTGTCAAGTTGTAGATGTTAAAAATAACCCTGCATGCGCGTGTGTTCCAGGTGATTTCGGGTCAGTTCCTGACGGAGCGGCGGGTCGGCGTGTACGTGGAGGTGGAGATGTTCGGACTTCCTGCCGACACCAGGAGGAAGGCGCTGAAGACCAAAACGTCTCAGAACAACAACGCCATCAACCCGGTGTGGGACGAGGAGCCCATCGTCTTCAAAAAGGTGACATGTTTAAGGGCAGGTGGGAGGAGTCACATGACATCACAGGACATGACATCACTGACCCACCTGTGTGCTCTCAGGTGATTCTTCCCACTCTGGCGTCTCTGAGGATCGCTGCTTTTGAGGAAGGAGGGAAGTTCATAGGTCATCGGATCATCCCGGTGTCGGCCATCAGACCAGGTGATGAGTTCATACATACCACTTGTTTTATTTTATCTCTTTTATCCTGAACTAAATTTAATATAATGTCCATATGTTGAATATCCATATGTGATATATAAATCTTTAAATACATACTCATACATATGAATTATGTATGTATGGTATATTCATAGGTTACAAAATATATAACATTATACCAGTGCTGTATGTTCAAATCATGTGCAGTAGTTTCTCAGAATAGGAAGATAATAATAGGTTAAAATTAATGAGAAATTCATCCAGTCAAGAAAAAACATATATAATTTTATGTTGTTATAATAAATATGGATTAAATATATACCATTAACATTAATTCTTCTATCTTTTTTCCAAATCTACATTTTACTATGGGTTTTTCTCCATTATAAACTTAGATATTTGTACATGATAATGATGTAATAATAATGAGTTCTTTATGTTCACTCACTATTTCACTGCTGTGTTTTTGATTTTCCTTGATGTTGTTCAAATAAAATTCTGCAACAACAAAAATGCACATTTCTTCTTCTTATTATTATTATTACAAACTCTCAGTCACATCCGTTGTGTTTCTCCACCAGGTTACCGCTACATCGGCCTGAGGAACGAGAAGAACCAGTCTCTGATTCTCCCGGCCGTGTTCGTCTACATCGAGGTCAAAGACTACGTCCCCGACACTTTCGCAGGTACAAACTTTTTAAAAAATGTAACAAACCAACACGTTCATGACATTCACAGGTTTTTATTTTACACTCATGCTGTTTAAACACAACACAGTGTGATGAGACTTTTTCACTTTTATGGGTTGAACTCTGCGGTGTCTGGGGAAACGTTTCACTTTGTTCTTCTTATTACAAACAGTTTGTAGCTTCGTATTAAAGCTGAATTTCTTTCTTCCTGAGTTTCAGACTTTTTTTTGTTTTTTTGTGTCTGTTTCTTCTTCTCACTTCCTGTCCAGATGTGATCGAGGCTCTGTCCAACCCCATCCGATACGTCAACCTGCTGGAGCAGAGGTCCAAACAGCTGGCGGCTCTGACGCTGGAGGACGGAGAGGAGGAGGCTCCGACCGAGGTCGGCGTTTGGTTGTTTGTCTTCTTCACCCTGAAAAAAGCCCAAACCGAGGCTGTGACATCATGTTGTTGTTGTTGTGTTTGTTGTTGTTGTTGTTGTTCCTCAGGATGAAGTCGACAGCTGTGCAGAGCGGAAGAACGACCTGAAATCAGCTCCTCTGGAAAACGGCCTCAGCCCCGCCCCCGGTCCTGCAGGCCACACCCCCGTCGCCACGACACCCAAAGCCCATGCGGCCAATCAGCAAGCAGCTAGGACGGCTGCTACGACGACAGGTATAGCATCCAGCATTCAGCATTGAAAGATGGAAAAATTTGATTTCTTGCTGATTTTATGTGTTTTGATTCATTTTAATAATAATTTGAGTCATAATTTAAACATTTTTTAAAAATGTGATGATGTTGATTTTCTTCTCTTTTTGTTTCAGAGGCTCCGAAACCGGCAGCGAAGACTGAAGACCTGGTTCTCAGTGTTTTAATAGGTCAGTAGTTCCTGATATGAAATCAATGAATTAAATAAAATGAATCCTGAGGATATTTGACGGTAGAAACTCTATATTCCAGACAGAAACAGCACATTTTATTACACTTTTTTTGTTGTTGTTGTTTCACTTAAGTAAAGTTTAAATCAATATAAGTGTAAAAGCACAACTTGTTAATGGTTTTAAAGCAAGAAATGAATAGAGTGGTTAAAAAAAAGAAAAAGAAAATCATTTTATTACCATATGTAGAAGTGGAAAAATGTAAAACCAAGCACTCAGACACAATTAGCATTAATGTACAAACGCAGAGAGCAATAACAAAAATACAAAATGTACAGAGTGAGTAGCTGATAAAACCACTGTACATTATAGCTGTGTTTATGTGGATTATTGTGTTTAATTGATGCTGTTTTAATCTTTTTATATCATTAAAACCTCCAGTTGTGTTTTCTGTCTGTTGTCTGACAGTTAATTCATCATTGATTCCCTGAATTAGACGTTAATAACGTCAAATAAACCACATTATGAACCTCTTCAGTCACTGAAGTTCACGTCTCTGGGTGTTTTTCGGTGCAGACGTGCCCGTGTGCTCGATGGAGAGTCTGCAGCAGACGAAGGTTTACCTGAAGGAGCAGAGACGTCAGTTCAAGGAGCTGAAGGAGCTGGTGAGACGACACCAGAAGAAAACGTCGGAGCTGCTGCGAGAGTTCAACAACAAGTACAAGAAAACGGCCAGACAGTGCAGCAAGAGCCGGTACACACACTAACAAACAAACACACACACACACAGAAGGTGTTATTGTGTATTTGTGTATCATGTGTATTTGTGTTGATCAGGGGTTCGTGCTCGGACAGCGAGAAGGACGAGCGGCTGCAGCAGCTCAGAGACGAGCAGCAGCAGCAGCTTCTGGCTCTGAGGCAGGAACAGTACTACAGCCAGAAGTATCTGCAGAGGGAGCACATCAAGACGGTAAAACACACACCTGCAGCTCCGCTACACACGGCTGAGACTTCAGATTATTATCAATAAAGTTGTGTGAAGACCTAAAGTAGCAGCACTGACACCAAAATGATTCATAGTGAACTTTGTGTTTCCTGCAGCTGACGGAGCGGCTCAGCGGTTTGGCCGAGGAGAGTCACAACGCTCAGATGAAGAAGCTCAAAGACATTTGTGACAAGTAAGATTCACCGATCCGTCACCTGAGAGCCGTCACTTGTCAAGCAGAGTGTTGTGGAGTTGTTGGATTGTGTATTTGATGAGTTTGATGAGGGAAACCAAGAAATCCTACAGTATGAGCCTCCGTAGCGTAGCTCTGAGCAGCTCACGGCTCTGCTCCGCCGTTCTAAAAATAGCTTGCACCGACAATTATAGGTAACGAACCTACTGCTATGACTATAGGGATTATGGCATTGGGCTAATTTGCCAAAACGTTGAACTATCCCTTTAAAGTTGCAACTAACTTTCAGATTAAATTATGTAGAGAATCCAACACATTTTTAAAATGACTTAAAAATCATGTCACAATCTCTCAGATTTATCCTCTGAACCTGGAAACATCAGATGAAACTTGCGCTTTTACTCCTCATTAAGTACTTTTTGTTGTAATGTATTATTTTCACAGTGCACTGATGAATTTGCACTTTTACTGAAGTAAATGATCTGAAATCCTCTTCTATTACTTTCATCAATAAATCCACTCACAGCTGAGACGAACAGATGTGTTTACATGAAAAACAACGGTGTTAAAAAGCAGCTTTGAGATTAAACAACACTTTGTGATTTATCTGCTGCTGCTCCGGCGCTTTGATGGAGATTGATGAGCGTTTCTTCTAAAAGCACCTGCAGCTTTGTTTTTGTTTTTTTGTGTTTGTGTGAATTTTACCTTCGGTTTCCAGGAAGTCTCTCAGACGTCTCGGTTTGAGTCGAGACTTTTCCCACGGTGCGGCTTCACAACTCTTTGAAACGACGGAAAAAAAATGTTTTTTGTGTTCTTTTTTTTCTTCCTGCTGCTGCTGCTGCTGCTGCTGCTGCAGGGAGAAGAAAGAGCTGAAGAGACAGATGGATCGAAGGAGAACGGAGAAGATCAACCAGGCGAAGACCAAAGAGAAGCATCTGGCCGAGGAGTACGATCCATAAACACACACACACGCACACACACACACATTGATATCGCTGCAGCCTCTTCATCTCCTTCATGCACAAATTCATCCAGTGAGTTTTTGTCAGATTTAGTCCAAACTCAACAGAGCTCAATGCAACTGTGTGTGTCTGTGTGTGTGTGTGTGTGTGTGTGTGTGTGTGTGTGTGTGTGTGTGTGTGTGTGTGTGTGTGTGTGTGTCTGTGTGTGTGTATCCAGGGAGAAGATCGAGATCAATAAATCCTACGTCAATGAAGTCGTCCAGAACATAAAGCGGGTGAGCAGAGGATGATGATTCGACTCCTGCAGAGACGATGATGATGATGATGATGATGATGATGATGAAACTTTGATGTGTGCAGCTCCTCTGTGTCTCCGTGTGTCGTCTTAAAGTCTCTTTGAATGTCTCTCTGTCTGTGTCTCCGTCTCCGTCTCAGCTCGAGGAGACGCAGACCAAACGCCACGAGCAGCTGGTGGAGCAGCACAACGGGCTCCTGCAGGAGATACAGGACCAGAAACCAAAGGTAAAAAAAACAAGACAAGGTGTTCAAAAGTTCAAAAGGTTGGAGTTTTGGATGATGGATCGGATCAAATCTTGCGAAACTAAAGAAATCGGATTACATCACAAAAGATTACATCTGGATTAAATCTTCAGTCATCGTAGTTCAAAACATTTCAGTGAGATCGATCAAGATTATCCTGATCCTGCAGTCGAGTGTGATTTAAATTAGATTCAAATAAACAACATTTATCATGTTTTATAAACATATTTATTGATTTGTGTTTTGCACTTTATGTTTTAAACCATTACAGGAATAGAGTAAATAACGTTGACTTTTGATCATCCCACAAATGTTTTTTCCCCCCAACTACTGGATATTTAGATGAAATGTTAAGTTTGAAATTTGAAACACATGGAAAAATATTCACAATGTATTTAAGTACTTTCTGTACACATGTTTTTTGCTTATTTTATGTGGGTCAGAAGAACATTGAAGCAACAAGAAGCAGCACAGAAAACAATATAGAAACACTAGAAGTGACCGCATGCTGCTGTTCTGACTGTTTTTTTGTTGTTTTTTTCCGCACGATACTCAGTCGCATTTGTAGAATTTGTTATCCAGATTTGGTCATCTTAAAAATATATCAATAATACATCAATAATAATAATAATAATGACAACAAAAAATTGTATTTAAAAAGCGTCTTTCAAGCCATTCAAGG
This sequence comes from Decapterus maruadsi, assembly GCA_030347415.2. Lineage (NCBI taxonomy): Eukaryota > Metazoa > Chordata > Actinopteri > Carangiformes > Carangidae > Decapterus > Decapterus maruadsi. Next base: position 3,499,424 of record CM064892.1, read on the forward strand.
ACACTTTACAGAAGAGAGCATCAAATAAAATCATCAATAAACAACATCCAAATACAAGAAACATACAATAAACCTTCAAAACATCAGTAAAATTAAAAAAAAAATGCAAATATTAAATGTACAACATTTACAAAAACAATAATGATTAAATAAAAGCTGTGCAAAAGCATGGAATAGGTTGGAGTTAGTGGTGGTGGAGTGGGTAAGCGATTTTAAAACAGGGAGTGAGTCGGTATTACAGATGTCGGGTGGTAAAGAGTTCCCGAGTCTTGAAAAGTTTGTATGTAGATCTGGTCCGATCTAGTTTTGCTTATAACAGCTGGGATATACAGTAAGTAAAGATGTTAAAGATAACGTGATGCTGGACGGTAAAACAACAAGGGATTTCAAAATCTGGATCATTTCCACCTCCACCCACGTCTCTGCACATATTTCACGCTGCCGTGTCCTACACAACAAGACACAGCGTCTTATATTATAATATTATACATGCGGCTCCAAGCTGCTGCTGTGGATCCACTCCCACACAGTTCAGGATCCTCTGCTGACGTCAACGCCGGCTGTCGGAGTGATGCAACAACACATCACCCTCTGGCAGCCGAGCAGGAGCCGGTAACGGTCGACAAACGGCCTGGTTGAATCTCTGAGCCGTGCTTGTTTCTGACTCAATTCTAATTTTCATCCCTACCCATAGCCCTTAACCCTCACCCCTTGAAACAGAGCTACAATTCCTGTATTCAAAACCATGTAGGGGTAGAAGCCCCAGGCAGCGCTGGTCCTCTGTCCAATACCTTGGAACCCATTTGGATTAAACCGAATGCAACTGCCACAATTGTTACACACTAGGATCTAAACAGTTACTTTCTCGCATGAAAAAATATTAAAACATAACAAAGGGGCGTAATAATAGCGCTACAGCGAGAAATGAAAGAGCTGCCGGTTGCCGCAAGATGCATTCTGGGAAACTCGTCATAGCCCGAACTAGAACCAGTACCAGAATCGGTACCAGAACCTATCCCAGAATCGGTACCGGTACCAGAATCGGTACCAGAACCTATCCCAGAATCGGTACCGGTACCAGAACCGGTAACAGAACCAGTACCGGTACCGGAATTGGTACCGGTTCTGGTACTGGTACTGGTACCGATTCTGGTACTGGTTCTGGTGCCGATTCTGGTACTGGTTCTGGTTCTGGTTTGGGCTATGACAAGTACCAGAACCGGTACCAGAACCAGTCCCAGAATCGGTACCAGTACCAGAACCGGTATCAGAATCAGTACCAGAACCGGTACCAGTACCAGAATCAGTACCGGTACCAGAACCGATACCAGTAACAGAATCTGTACCGGTACCAAAACCGGTACCAGAACCAGTACCAGAATCAGTACCGGTACCAGTACCAGAACCGGTAGCGGTACCAGAACCGGTACCCGAACCAGTGCCAGAATCTATATGAGTGCCAGAACCGGTACCAGAACCACAACCAGAACTGGTACCAGAACCAGTACCAGAACTAGTACCAGTACCAGTACCAGAACCAGAACCAGTACTCGTACTAGGGTTGAGGGGGGAATAGGACTTCATCCCCCGTCTCTCTCTGTTGCAGCTGCAGGGAGCCATCGAGGCCGAGTTCCAGGAGAAGTTTGCGTGTTTGCCCGGAGAGATCGAAGACTTCCTGCAGGACAGGAAGACGCCGGAGGTCAGAGGTCACAGCAAGTCCCGACCGTCCACGCCTCACGAGACTCTGTCAGAGGAGGACTGAGGAGAAAGAAGGACGAGGACGAGGAGGAGTGAGGGAGGAAAAGAAAAGAGGAGAAGAGAAATAAAAAAGACTGTTACTTTTCTTTTTAATGGACGAATGCTTTAACAGTTTTTTAACTCTCGTTCTATAGCATGCACTTTGCTGTACTCCAGCGTTTAGTCAGATCCCATTTAGTCTGAACTTCTGTCATTTTGATGGACAGCTGAAACCCAACAGTTTGTACTGCATGACATCTATCTATCTATCTATCTATCTATCTATCTATCTATCTATCTATCTATCTATCTATCTATCTATCTATCTATCTATCTATCTATCTATCTATCTATCTATCTATCTATCTATCTATCTATCTATCTATCTATCTATCTATCTATCAGTTTGTGAACCTGAGCACACGTCAGACTCTGTCTCTTATTTTCTATATGCAGACGGAGAGACACAGCTGGAGGTTAGTAGTTTTTACTCAGACACACATCCACCACATCTGGCTGCATCTGGAAACCTGTCGTTACAAATAATGCTGCACAAACACACACCGTCAGTCCAATTTAACACTGAATCATTTTTAAGGAGAGTTTGAAGAACGTGTTTCTTCACTCGTGAGGATTTTAACCCCTAAACGTCACCGTGCTGCACAAACCTGTCACCTTTAAACCTTCAAGTCTCAACAAACGTGAGTGAGGAGAAACTCAAAACTTTAAAACTTGAAATTGGATCTCAAAGATATGAACATACCTTTCATGAACTTATTTATTTCTTTGTTTATTTTATTAATTTCTATGCATCAGTAAATCAATAGATAAATAGAGTAGCCTCTATCACCAGTGTGTTTTTATTCATTCATTTGGTGTTGACCAGAGCCCACTGGTGGTCAATGAAGGTATTACAAGTGAGCCGCCAAAAATATGCAAGTATAAATAAATAAGGACGAAGAACGAAAGATTATTCTAAAATAATTTAAAAACTGTTCCTATTCTTCTTCTTTTTCTTGCATTGCAGTCTAACTCTACAGAAACCATTTTTTTATTGGTAGCTTGTTTGTTTTCATCTTTCGTTCTTGACCTCCCTGAAGTCTGAGAGGCAGTGACAAATGATTCTTGCAAAAAAATAAGAATATTTCAGATGTTTGATTCTTATGATGAAAATCCAAAGATCTTTAAGACGACGTGATAAAAGTCCACTGATCAGCGTCTGATCCACAGCTGCAGTGTTTGTTGTTGATTGATCTCGTGATGAAGGAGGAGACTCAGTGAACATCTGGTTCATTATGCACTAATTTATTTGTTAGTTTATTTATTTATTTATTTATTTATTTACTAATGAGATGAGGTGACACACGTCTCCAGGACATGAAGCTGCTGACATGTTGAAATTAACCACCATTTATTGAGTGTTATCTTAAGGCTTTTGTGGATTTTAGAGATCGTCAGACTTTTACTTTAACGTTTGGAGAGCATACGCACTGACAGATGACGTACTTTTTGTTTGTTTTTCTTTGTAAATTAAGTCATTTTTTAATTTATTTCCTTTTCTAAAGTGTCTGTTTTCTGACCAGAAGCAGCGTCGTCCATCGGTTCCCTCTGGGGTTTTTTTCTTCTTTTTTTAGACGTGGAGAAGCTGCCACTGCATGATCTGTTTAAATGATGTGGAAGTTGTTTTGACATATTTACCCTCTTCTTCCTCCTCCTCCTCTCCTGATGAAGATGAATATTCATTTCCTTCTTGTAATTTTGATGATAATTAAGCAACAACAGCTTCATTTATAAAAAAAAAAAAAACCCGTTTCAGACTGAAATGAGTCGACTTCTTTTTGACTCTTTGTACAGCGATTCATCTGACAGAAACACGACTTGTTGGGACATTTGACTTGTTTTGTTTTGTTTTGTTTTCCTCTGGATTTAAACCGCTGAGGCCGAAGCTGCGTTCAACAACGTTTTATCAGAGAAAGTGAAGAGTTCGACTCATCCAGATGTTCAGCAGCTCGTTATGACATTTAGGAACATCATTATTAAGTCATTCAGTTCTAGTTCATGTGTTCAGAGCAGCTGAGGTTGTTGAACGCAGCCCGGCTCCGTTGATTAAAGTGAGCATGCTTTATTAGTCAGTTTATCTGTTTCCTGGTTTTAACTGAATGCTATTTTAAGACTGATCGGAAAAAAACAACAACTATTAAAACATTTGATCTACAAACTTTCCTGCCTGATGCTGCTACTGATGTGGTAACTAATGTGTGTGTGTGTTATAATAGATAATTACTGTTGTCAAACACATCACAACAAACTCGCCGCCCTCAAACTTTACTGCTGTTGTTGTGGTTTTGTTCAGGAGCAGTGACGAGGCGTTCAATGTCCTCGACGTCGTGGAGGAGGATTTTTCTGCAGCTGTCACGTTTTATTCACTGAGTGAAATAAACTGGATTTAAAGGATAAACTCAGACATTACAGATGTTCAGTGGAGTAAATCTACAGGTCATTAAACACTAAGACGATTGATTTCTTATTGATTCTCTGCTCAGTGTGTTGTTTTGATATGTTATTCCTCTTTGATATTTATGCTTTATATTTTAGGTCGAGATCCAAAATCCTAAAACAAATCCAAAAAAACGTCTTTTAATCAGATGCTCAGAAAGGTTTTTGTGATGATTCCACAGACGAACATCAGCATTTAACCTCTTTTAGTGTTGTTTAATTTTTGGCTCGTTTACTGTCTGTTTCAGTCTCCAAACTCCCGTCAATGTTCTTTCTGGTTCTTCAGGTGCAGTTTTAATGTAAATTCACTTATATTCATTCATTAAAATTTACATAGTAAGTCTCATCAGAGAGAGTTGTGAAAAACAAAATCCTGATTTTCAAATCGTCTTTAGCACCTTTTCCCATGTTATCATGATAATAATAAAAATCAGTCTCACATTTTAATTATATTGTCAAGTATTTTGCTTGATAACTCAAGTTTATATCTTCTTGAATTTTATAGGGTCTCTATGGAAGAGGTTAGTGGAAGATATGCAGCTAAGAAAAATCTTGATTTTAACTTCCTATTATTTCACCAGCACTGGTGAATAAAAGAGCACAGTGAATGTCTGCACTGAAAATATATTGATTATCACCTATAATTTATTATTTTATCATGCATCAGTGTGTGGTGTGGTGTGTCCTCTTCTCTCCAGCAGATGGAGGCATCGCGCCGTGAATGGTCTCTCTCTCTCTCCGTAGAAGAAGAGCCGCAGCCTCTCAGCATCAGCACCACATCCCTCCTCCTCCTCCTCCTCCTCCTCCTCTCTCTGCTCTGCTCTGCTCCTCTCCGTCCACTGCGGAACATCACCACCTCGGCCTGTTTTCCTCCCCTCTCTCGCTCTCTCCTCCTCCAGCGGCAGAACCAGCAGCTCGTCATGGACAACTCCGGCAAAGAGAAGGAGGCCATGCAGCTGATGGCTGAAGCCGACAAGAAGGTCAAGGCGTCCGGATCCTTCCTGGGAGGGATGTTCGGGTAAAAGGAGGCTTCCATTATCATCTTCTGTTTACCTCTCTCTGTGGTATGGGGGGGAGGGCTTCATGCACGCACGCAGGGCCCATCATCAGACCTGTCACCGTTTCTGCTTTTTATTCTGCGCTAAAATGTCCAAATCGCATCCAGCGGTGAATCCCTGTGTCACCGCGCCGTGATGGGCAGTGATCCTAAAGATCCAGACGCCTGATCGGATCTTGTGTGTTGCATCCAATCATGTGTTTAGGATCAATAATGATCCGATCTGATCTGATCTTACTCTACAGGCTACATCGCTTTCACTTTCACTGTGACATTGCGTCCTTGTGAAATAAATATTCATCCAGCGGCGCCTCAGAGATCTGAGCTGTCATCGCTCTGAGGATGTGGCCCTGCCTGCGTGTCGTGGCCTGTCACGCAACAGAAATGTAAATGTAAATGTAGTGCATGATGGTCTGTCTGGTGTAACGCTGCTGCTGCTGCGGGAGGAGCAGAGCGGGGCTCGGCTGCAGCGTGAGGCCGAGCCAGGGCTGCAGGGAGGCGGGGAGAGCAGCGCAGTCAGGACGGTGCGAAGAAAACAGCCGGTGGTGGTGGAGATGCGGGGGCTGTGTGTGCGTGCATGTGTGCGTGTGCGTGTGTGTGTGTGTGATGGGAGTGGGCTGGTGGCCTTCATGCGTTTGGGAGGGGTGGATGTTTACTAGATAGATAGATAGATAGATAGATAGATAGATAGATAGATAGATAGATAGATAGATAGATAGATAGATAGATAGATAGATAGATAGATAGATAGATAGATAGATAGATAGATGGTCCATCACTGAGATTGGTTATTGAGTTGCTTCCTAGATAATCAATAAAACAGTCAATGGATGGATCAATAATGTAAAGTCACTGTCTCATCTGATGGACAGAAGAAACACAGACACACTCTGACATCATTGCGTCAGTTTTTTATTTTTATTTTTATGTCTTCATCCTAAAATAAATCTTCTCATGACGATGGATCAATAAGTTGATCAAGATTCCAGTTTTAGCCTCAGGCCCCAAAGACTGAGGCGTGAAGTGGGTCACATCTGTTCTGTCCACATGGGAAGCAGCAGGAGTTTTATTATTTATTTATATTTTTAATGAGTCTCAGTTGTGGATCAGTGATGACATCGTCCACTGTGACTCAGATCCTTCACAAAAACACTGTGTTCATGTAGAAATGGAGCATTAATTTGGCACTTTTACAACTCCACACCGAGGGAAAGCTGCAGTAACAAGGATCAATAGGGTTCATTATGGTTATAAGGGCAATATTTGAACTATCACTAATATAATAAAACTATTATAACTTGAGAAATTGCAGATGCAGTTTGATTTATCTCCTTACTGCAACTATAAATAAATCATGTCCGTCAAGGAAAAACATCTGTTTTCTCTAACAAGATAAAGTTCTCAGTCTGTTCATGGTGCTTTATTCCTGATAAATGTGACTCTCAGTCCAACAAACTGATCAATACAGTCAGTCAAGTCCTCCAGTATAGTATTAGTACTAGTAGTAGTAGTAGTAACATTTTGGTAATTTATATAATCAACATATGCACACCTCAAAAGACAGACAGGTGTTTCAGAGGAGAGGACTGGACGGCCGAAGAAATTCAGTTTATTATAGATTATATATTATCTATTATAAAATGTTTGATATTTGGTAATATCATGATATTCAGCTGTATTGGTTTTCTTTTCTTTTTTTTCGTATTAACAGTCTGTCGTTGCAGGTTTTCCTCCTCTGACTCTCTCTTAGTGAAGCAAACCAGCTTCAGTGTCTTCACACAGACACTTATCGATATAATGTTTAGATGATGAGACGTTCAGTGTCTTCACCTGCTGCTCAGTGTCTCTGTCTCTGTCTGATGGAGGAGGAGGACGGAAACACTGTGAACTAGTTCACGCTGCCGTCACGTGACCTCATGTAGGACGTATGTCAGACTGGATGTTCACATTCACACCAGGCAAGAAAGACAGAAAACAGAGAAAAAAGACAGAGAGGGGGATGATAGAAAGAGGTAGAGAGAAAGAAATTAAGTAGAAAGAAAGAAAAAGACAGAGAAACGGGGTAGAAGAAAGAAAGATGTAAAACAGAGAAAAAGAGACAGCGAAAGAGGTAGATAGAGATAGAGCGGGAAAGAAAGAAAGAAAGAAAGAAAGAAAAAGACAGAGAAAGGGGGTAGAAGAAAGAAAGAAAAACAGAGAAAAAAGAGACAGAAAAAGGTAGATAGATAGAGATAGAGAGAAAGAAAAGAAATTAAGTAAAAAGACAGAGAAAGAAAGAAAAACACAGAGAAAGGGGTAGAAAAACAGAAAAAGAGACAGAGAGAAAGAGGAAGATAGGGATAGTTAGATAGGAAAAAGACAGAGAATGAAAGAAAAACACAGAGAAAGGGGTAGAAGAAAGAAAGAAGAAAAACAGAAAAAGAGACAGAGAGAAAGAGGAAGATAGGGATAGAGTGGGGTAGATAGGAAGAAAGAAAGGGGGTAGAAGAAAGGAAGACGAAAAACAGAAAAAAGAGACAGAAAGAGTTAGATAGATAGAGAGGGAAAGAAAGAAAGAACAAAAGACTGATTTGCTGATGATGCAGATTTCAGAGTTTGAGCTGCAGCTGCAGGCGTGTGTGTGCGTGTGTGTGTGTGTGTCCTCACACTGACGTCCTTCAACTGGACGACGACGCTGCTGTTGGTGCAGGATTTAACACAGTTTTTCATTTTACTGTGTATGTGTTTGTGTGTGTGAAAAATGAAGGTTAAAATAAAACCAGAGCTCTGACCCTTGAATCTGTTTTAAAAGTGCGTCACAAATGCAAAAGGTCAACAAACTGGAAATGATTCATTTGTTTCTCTCTTTCCCTTTCTGTGTGTGTCTGTGTGTGTGTTTGTGTGTGTGTCTCTGTGTGTGTTGTTGCTCTCAGAGGGAACCATAAGGTGGAGGACGCCTGTGAAATGTACGCCAGAGCAGCCAACATGTTTAAGATGGCAAAGAACTGGAGTGGTAGGTAACACAACGGCACATCCATTCTGCACGCTCGACAAAAAAAAAAGACACACATAAATCTGTGCACAAATAAACAAACACCCACTCAAACGCCCCCACACCCTTACACACACACACACACACACACACACACACACCTATTCCAATGCTGTTTTTCCACCCACATTTCAACTGTGTATAAATAATGCAGCCGTCAGCAGCGCACAATGTTGTGTCGCCAGCTTTTCAACACAAACACACACAGTGGACTCATTAAAGGAGCTGCTGCAGGTGAACTGGGTAAAAAAAATTTAACTATTAGATATCACCATGAAACTTCCCAAGTTCATCACTGACATTAAGACAAATATTTTTTGTGTTACAAGTTTTGTCAAATTTTATGTTTAAATATGTAAATGAGGCAATATCTAATGAAATATGCTAATGATAATTTGCATACATTTCCAGACCCGAAACCTGAACAATGGATAAAGCTGCTTTTACAATTCCTGTTTTGTTTTATTGACACATTCACAGAGTCAGAAGTTTTTTACAAAGGAGGATTTTGGAGATCTCTGTTTATCACTCACGCCCTAAAAAAAATCTAATTTCGCCTTGTTTTTAGGAATAAAATGTTGTATAAATCTGTCTGTGAATGATGTATCAGCAACCTCCTCTGTAAAAACCTTCACTTTTGGTGAATTTAGGAGAAATCTACTGACGATAAAAGACAAAATGAAGTAAAATAAAAACCTTATTGTGGATTTTCCGTTTCTTTTGACTTTTCTGAAAGAAGACAATGTTAAAAGCCCAAAATCTCAAAATTCAAAATCAGTGCATAAAAGAACAGTGTTTTTGTCTGTAAGTGTCTCACCTTAATGATGACGACATCGCTGCAGGAACCTGTGTGTGTGTGTGTTGTAGTGAGGAAAAAGGAGCCAATAATAGATCAAACTGAACAGAATCTAGCTCTTTAGATGTGTGTGTGTGTGTGTTTGTGTTTGTGTGTGTGTGGGCGACTGAACCATGATCACATGTCGTGTCGTTCACTGAGAGTAAAAATTAAAAAATGACGAATGATTGTGTTACTGCAACACTGAACTGAATTTTGATTACAACACGTTTGTATTTGTGTGTGTGCGTGTGTGTGTGTGTGTGTGTGTGTGTGTGTGTGTGTAGCTGCGGGGAACGCGTTCTGTCAGGCCGCTCGGCTCCACATGCAGCTGCAGAACAAACTGGACTCGGCCACCAGCTTCGTCGACGCCGGCAACGCCTACAAGAAGGCCGACCCACAGGGTGAGTGACGCACACACACACACACACACTGGGCCTCTGACATCACAGCTTATCTGGTCTCCGTTGCTGTTGACAACCAGGAGATACAAATCAAACTCATCTCAACTGTATGTGTCAGTCTCCAGATATTTCTATTACAGCTGCTGCAGTTTCTAGGTTTCACGGTGCGTTCACTGACCTCCACCTCCGTCTGTAGAGTCTCTCCATCGTTTTCTCTGCTTCACTTCTATTGATTTAAGCAATATTACCCGAGAGGGTGTGCTTTAACGTCATTTGAGCACGACGGTGATGCGGTCAGGACCGAGGCGCTTGCGCCGAGGTCCGCAAGCATCACCGAAGTGCTCAAATGACGTTAAAGCACATCCTCGAGGGTAATATTGCGATTATACAACAATTACCAACATAATAAAGCGTATAATTAAATATATATGCATGTTGATGGACGTTTTGCCGTCTAAATTTAAAGTTTTTTGCGAGAGCGCTTCCCGTTTCCATGGAAATACATGGGGTCTGACTAATACCTGAAACACAACCAGTCACGTCAGTAGATTCCTATGTGTAATGGAACAACCACTACAGGAAATAGTCCAAATCTTAGTAACGACCTAGCAACAGAAATGATTTTCTAGTCCCAGTTGTGTGAACTCTGAGCTGACGTTCATGTTTTAACAGGACTTTCCTGAACTAAATCAACACTGCACAAATGATCGCCCAAGTTATAACAAAGATGCCGTTTTTCCTTTCACAGACTGCTTCTACAACCGCAAACTGTGCATGTTTAATGAGGTTACAGCTCCGTGCCGCCGACACAGCTGATAGAGAAAGCCAGACTATTACTCCAGATTAACGTTATTTAAAAGCTCCAAAGGAGCAAGCGAGAGAGAGGGAGAAAGAGAAACATACAGGTAATCACTTACGTTTTATCTAATGAAATATTCAGCTCCAGATCATATTTTAAAAAACATTCACCGCGATCACAACTCGTGTCTCTCCGACTTTGTACACACATGAGGGAGAAAAATCCTCTCTTTACGATATGTAATTGTTGTATGTGACTTTGGCAGCTGACAGTAACACCCTACAGGAGGTCAATGTAGTTTGTGATTTTTTCACGAGTAATAAATGACGTTTCAAATCCATGTTGCCATGGAGATGTATTAAACAACATGACATGGCGCAGTAATATTTTTAGTGATGAGTCAGCCGTGCTGTAATGCTCATTTGAGCACGTTCTAAATGTCTTATTGACCAATCAGATTGCTTGATCGGAACTACTTGTGTATAATATTGATTAACGTCCACATCAGTGTCACTCATTGCTCTGTTAATAGTCTTCACATCTGTCACCTCTGACATCACAGCTGCTTTAATGAACTCTTGTCGTCTCCTCCGTCCGTCCAACTCATTATGAACTTAGTTGAAATATGTGTATTGTAGTAGGAAGTAGGTCGGTTTAACTCTGCACATTATGTAGGCTAAATGTTACTGAGGATAAACTGCATTTTGTGTTTCATTGTCCGTTATATGACGAAGCCAGGCAGGTTTTGTTTCAGAAAATGCAAAATGTGCATGAAGCCTGAGTGGTTTTGAGTTGATGATGAGGTAAAGTTGGATTGGTCTTTACTATAGCTACTTTCATTTAAAAAAAAGTGCCTGATCAATAAGAAAAAGTAAATTATTTATGTGAATTTGTCTGTATTCTGATGATTTTGTTTGTTGTCTAAATATGAAACATGTCATGTAGACTTGGTGCCTATGACACTGGAATAAATATAAATTCAAATTCAAATTCATGGAGGAATTTGCAGTGAGAGATGAGACGTTCACTGTCTCGACTCGTTGTGGCAGAAATATTACAGAGCGAGGCTAACGCTGCCGCTGCTGCTGGGTTTATATTCTTATTTTTGATTTGATTTGAAGACACTGCAGCAGAATGACACAGAGAGATGTGGAAGTTGAGCTGCTGCTTGTTTACAAGTGTCAACAACACAAACTGTTGTGTATTTGTGTTTCAGAAACCACATCATGGATCAATAATATGTGATATTTAATACAGCTGCAGCTTCTCTCTGGAGGAACAACTTATAAACCTTTCAAACTATTACAGCTTTTATTACATGAACAAGTGCCTAAATAATATATATATATAAAAATAACAATTATACTGCACTGATTAAAAAATAATTCAATTAAAACGCACAATTATGGTTAAAATGTAAATCAGTGAGAGTAAAAACTAAGATAAATGAGCTTATGACTCGTGTTGAAGTCGTGGAAAACAAATAAAGTTTTAAACCAGACTATTAATGATGGAGAATCTTTTTTTTTTGCTGTTGCTCTACTTTTTAATTGTTGTTTTTGTTTTTCTCGAGTCTCTGACCTTTTGTATTTATGTTTTTGCTCAGTGTGTTCCTGAGTTTAATTATAAATAAAGGTTGAATAAATAAATGAATTAACTTGAGATTAGAAAATACAAATAACAAACAACACAAATATTTATTCTATATATTCACAGCTGATATTGACAGATTGACCCTGTGATGTATGGAAAAATATTGTTTTTTATTAAATTAGCCTCCGTTGAGCCTGTTGCCATGGCGACCGCATCTTTGTCATCCTCCTCCCGTCGTCCTGTGGGAGGTTTATCCATCTGATTATTGATTGTTTTGTGTCCAAGACGTCAAAACACTAAATCTTTGCTGCCAATACACAAACACACACACACACACAGGTTGTGTAACAGTAGCTACACACTGAGCGAAGCCTCGACAGTCGCTCAGGACCCGCAGGTGTTTGGTTTGTTTTTTTGTTGGAGGATTAAAGTGGGTCGTCGGGTCGCTCCAGGAAACGTGATATGTAGGTTAGACAGAGACGGCGGGTCAGCAGGTTAGTGTTGAACACAGGAGGGAGAAAAAGGCTTTTATTTTGAAGGAATCGACTGTTTCCTGTCTGTCTGTGACGTTTCTTCTTCTTCTTCTCTTGTGTTTCCAGAGGCGATCAACTGTTTAAACCAGGCCATCGACATCTACACCGACATGGTGAGTCCACACACCCAGAGCCTCCTACACACACACACACACACACACACACACACACACACACACACACACACACACACACACACTCTGATCTCTGAATAAAAAACATGTGTGTGTTTGGTGTGTGTGTGTATGACAGGGCCGTTTCACCATCGCAGCCAAACATCACATCACCATAGCAGAGATCTACGAGTCTGAGCTCGTCGACATCGAGAAGGTAACGTCACGTTTATGTTTTTTTTATTATTATTTTTATTATTATTTACAAATAAAATCTGGTTTTTAAAACGTCTGTAAATGGACTCCACATCATTACACCCTCCTGTGTGTGTGTGTGTGTTTTCAGGCCATTGCCCACTATGAGCAGGCAGCAGATTACTACAAGGGAGAGGAATCAAACAGGTAAATTGTTTGAATATTCAAACTATTCAATAAATAGTAAATAAGTAGTGGATTAATTACTTTATTTATTTAGATTTGTCCATTAATGGTTTAACATGTCTTTTCTGTGTTGTAAAGCACTTTGTCCTGTATTTCTTGAATGAAACTTGCATCACGAGTTCATTATTGTTGTTATTATTAGTGATAATTTGATTTATAGAGCACTTTCTCAAAATAAAACATAAAAAGTTACAAACTAAAAAACAAGTGTATGTGCGTACAAAGGAACACAAACATCTACAGTTATTGAATTACAAGTTTTTAATATTGTGACATTTTGATCTGAAAAATGTCAAATTGTTGATGATTTCAGATGATTTCATATCTTTTCTTTTTCTTTTATGGATAATTTAATATCTATGCTATTAAAATGCATGGTCAATGAATGGAGCAGTGGTTGCAGAGTCATAGTGGGACATTTACACTTCACATGCGTCCTCTAACATCTGGATGAAGCTTCTGTGTGAAAACTGAACCTGGAAAACAATTCTTCTTCTTCTTTTTACTTTTTTTTCTTCATCCGTGTGTGTGTCTTTGTTTGTGTGTGTGTCTTTGTGTGTGTGTGTGTGTGTGTGTGTTTCAGCTCGGCCAACAAATGTCTGCTGAAGGTTGGCCACTACAGCGCTCAGCTGGAGCAGTACCAGAAAGCCATCGAGATCTACGAGCAGGTGACGACGAGTCAGCGGTGCTAATGTTACCTGTGCAGATGTCACATACAGTCCTGAGTTAATGTGTGTGTGTTTGTGTGTGTTTCAGGTGGCGATGAGCACCATGGACAACCCTTTGTTGAAGTACAACGCTAAAGAGTATTTCTTCAAGGCCTCGCTGTGTCACTTCATAGTGGATGAGCTGAACGCCAAGGTAACGAAGCTTCCTTGTTAATGTCGGTCCATGTGGAGTTGAGCTGTGACTGAGCTAACATGTTTCCTGTGACTCAAGAGAGCTCAAGCTGTTAAAGGTAAATGTATTTTTAGCTCCTCGGGCTCCAGGGATGAAAACCAGCTCAATGACTACGTAGTGGATGGAGACGGAAACTTCAGCTCAGAGCAGCTGCACTTACATTCAATAAGACAAACTCTGGCTGTGCAGGAATATAAAGATTATGTTATCTAGAGGCTAGTGAGGACTAGTCAGACAATGTGTTGTGAACTGATGAAGCCCATTGGATAAGAGGGGAAACGTGACAAATGTCCAGTGTTGTCAGTTGGCCATTGAGAATTCACAGTCAGATATGTTTCCAGCCTTCTCAGACTCAAGAGAGCTCAAGCTGTTAAAGGTAAATGTAAACTTTAGCTCCAAATTGAACTCATCAGGGATGAAAACCAGCTCAATGACTAGTGGATGGAGACACACAAACCTTATCCAGGTCATTTACTTCTTCTTCTCAGCTTCTTCTGAGCAGAACTGCTGAGCATCCACTGTTCTTTCAATAAGAAAATTAAAAGTTCAACTAAATTGACTAAACAACCCAAATATCTATAAACATTTTAAACAATTTCATGACTGACAAAACATCTGAATTTGAACAAGATAAGTTCATTTAAATAGTTTTTTTATATATAATGATAATAATACTAGTTTGGTCTTAATTAGTGAAAGTTCCTCCTTAAATAATGTTCTTTTAGAGCTTTTTTAAAAGCATATACTGTTGTTTTAGTTGTTGCATGTTGCATGACCGTTAACACTCTCTCTCTGTCTGTGTGTGTGTTGTGACAGAAACTTCTGGAAGCCCACGAGGAGCAGAACAGCGAGGCGTTCACGGAGGCCGTGAAGGAGTTTGACTCGGTGTCTCGTCTGGACCAGTGGTTGACCACCATGCTGCTGCGCATCAAGAAAACCATCCAGGGCGACGCCGGCGACCTGAAATAAACCCGGAGAGAAGGAAAGAAAATAAATAAGTAAATAAATAAATAAAAAGGGTGAGGGGAGAAAGAGAGGGAGGGGGAGGGATGAAATCAGAGGAGAGGTGAATGATGGGATGGTGTTTCAGTCGGGAAAGGCAGAAAATATAAAAAGGGGGGAGGAGGGGGTGGGGGTGGGGTGGAGGGGTAAAAAGTGGGGGAGGGAGTTTACAGTTGTAGATATCAGTCTGCATGTGACCCCCCAACAAGCTAAGCATCACCTTTAAACCACCTGTAGACGACCCCCCCGTGTCCCCCCGTCCTACAGTATTGCTCTCGTAACACTGGACAGAAAAGAGTGGGAAGAACCAAGTGTGTGTGTGTGTGTGCGTGTGAGAGTGTGCGTGTGTGTGCTGCAGTAAAGGTGAATTACACTATTTGATGGGAAAATGTGCAACTTCTATGAGATTTAAGGATATATGTCAAAGAAAAAGGAATAATAATGTTATTTATGAGATTCTTGGTATTTATTGTCAATACTGAAAATATTATTTATTGTTTATTATGGTGCTCAGTGTTACGACTTGTCTTAATATTTTAGGTATTAGCCCCTCTGCTCTCCTCTTTTGTTCCCCCTTTACTTCCTCTTCTTCTTCTTCTTTCTCTGTCTCCCCTCGTCCTCTCCTCACCCCCCTCCCTCCTCTGTCATGTCAGTGAACTCACTCATTGTGACTGGTCGGTTCTTTGTGTTCGGGCCAGCGGTCGGTCGGTCGGTCGGTTCGACTCCCCCCGTCACTGCCTTGTTTGTGCATGTCTGTTGTCATGTTGATGTTGACGTGTTCTCCGTGTCGTGCTAACGTGTGAAGAACATACATGTAGCCTGGTATCATTTGTGTGGAATCAGTAAATATGTACCTCAGATACCGAGTTGAAATAAAAACACCATTGCTCCAGATCTCTGACTGACCTGTGGTCTGTTTTCTGGGCATAAAACACATGAAGCAACACTCATTAAAAGGCTGGAAGTCAAACAATAACACAGTAATTTAATAAAAAATACAAAGAACAAATAAAATCTTTATTGAAAGAATCTTTTATTTTGTTTTTGTAACCATATGAAGTACTGTCTTACACTGTGTGCATATTAATTTAATTTAAGGGCATATTTTTACTTTAGAAGCTGGAAGGCTGATGAGTGTAAGTTACATTTAAAGCTTATCTTTTTTTGCTTTCCTCGTCTTATCCTTTGGAATTAATTAATCATGTAGGCTACATTTAATATGCTGTATGAAGGTCTATGGGTAATGTAATTGAGGGTTGAGGGAGCGCCCCCAGGGCCCAGTGGTGAACTTTTAAACTTGATGCACAGCAGCAGGCTGAGCGGATATAAGCTGTAAAATCATGATAAGATAATAAAAGCGTGTGTGCTCAGGTAACAGCGGCTGGAGTTGAAATAACATTTTAAAAATCCTATAAAGACCCATCTGTGATGAAAATGTGTATGGCAGAAATGCAATGTATTTCACAACCACAAGAGGGTGGTATTTCCTTGCATAATAACTAATACCTGAAGCACCCTGCAGTGCATTACATAGGCTACTGCATAAACAGTATGAGAAATAGACTAAATATGATCTTTTTTTCAGTTAAACAAACATCAGACTATCACTCAGGACCAGTAGCCTACTAAATGAAGTTATACGTTTTGATTATTCTGTACCAGAAATTGTCATTATTGAGCAAATTTACAGTTATAATCTGTTTTTATTTGTGAATGAGAAGCAAACAAAAATCTTGGCAGCTACCGACATCTGCTGGTGTTACGCAAAAGTTTGTTCCCCCCTCGAATAGTTTTCCCATCGGGGCTAATTAGCTTTCGAGCTAACTAAAATCACTAACTGGGAACTATGGATGGATTAAATGAGAACGTATTATTATCGTAATAAACACTGCAATAAAACAACCATAGTGGTAAAAGTGGGAAATGGTGACGGGAAACATTTAAACTGGCAGCGGACATATTTCGTTGTAACACCGGTCGCGAGTACCCACAATGCATTGCGGCCGTCCCGTCGAATTCTACGACACAAGTTTCCGGCGCTGTTGCTGTGCACGTTCGTTACTCCGTTGCAGTTGTGTGGTGGTTGTTGTCGTCGCTGTGTATAAGTTTTTGTTTGTTTTAGTGGAACAGTTTTAACCCCACTTGTCTCCAGAGCAGCTGGGGAGTGAGATATAACATTTCTGCAGCAGGAAGTGAGCGCAACGAGCTGCCAAGATGCCGCGTATTATGATAAAAGGAGGCGTCTGGCGCAACACGGAGGTACGTTGTGTGTTTACATGGAGCTAGCTGCGTTAGCTCCGTGCTAACCTGCCATAGTAAACCGATGGAGTCTGAGTTAGCGCGATGCTAACGGCTAACTTAGCTCCTCTCCTAGCGAGTTTTGGTTCACTCACTTTGCTGCAAACTGTGTCAAGAGTTGAGTTACTGTTTCTGTGAAGTTGTGTTTATCTTACCTTTGACATACACGGACGTTATTCATAATTGTCTGTCGCTAATAATCCGTGTTTATAATGTTTTTGGAGAAAGGCTTGATTGACAAACCAAACAGGCGAAGCGGGTTAATTTCCTGGGCCCATATGAAACCACAGGGTCACTGCAGCGGGGCTATAAAAAATTGATTGATTACATTATCTTCTGACGCAGCTTTAAATGGACGTTTTCTCTTAATCAAATTTATTATATGAACCGTTTTAGTTTATACGGATTTCATTTGTTTTAAACAAAAAGTCACAAGCATTGCAATCATGCAGACATAAACAAACTGCTTGTGCACTGAATACCTATCCCGTTGCTGTCAGTTATTGCATGCCAGAGCACAGTGCCCCCCTAACTTAAAATCTTAGGAGTGCAAACAAAAAATTTAGCGGCACATACTGTAAATTGACTTGCAAAATAAATGTTCACGTTTCCTTTTCATCCATGATCCTCACACACATTGACCTGACACCTTTGACCTGACACCTATAATGACAGAGTCCAGATTCTTTAAGTTCCCCCTTACATGTTTCACCAGTGTGAACAAAAAACATTTTAAACAAGACCAGAAATTTTACTGGTTGCACATTTGCAAGTAGAAAAAAATTGCATTGTCTTAGATTTAATTCTTCATTCATATGGTTTCTACTTCATGAAGAAAACATCTGCAGCCTTTTCACTGCAGATGTTTTCTAAGCCACTGCTGCATGTTCTCGTTGATGACATCTGTGTTCAGGGACTTGTCTATTAATGGATGTTAAGAGCTGTGAACAATTTAAAATGTCTGCTGTAACATATGAATGCTGAGTTCCTGAGCTACTGTCTGTCATTCAATAAACTGTTTGATCAATCATTTCAGCTCTAGAGAAGAGCACTAATAGATTTCTGGATGTTTACTCTTTAGCTTCCCTGTGATTGATTAGAATAAAGGCTTTGAAACATTTTACCCATGTCTTTCTGTCTCTTCTGATTTGCCCATCTCTCCAGGATGAGATCCTCAAGGCGGCGGTGATGAAATATGGGAAAAACCAGTGGTCTCGTATCGCTTCCCTGCTGCACCGCAAGTCCGCCAAACAGTGTAAAGCCAGATGGTGAGTTTTAGAGACCGACACATGAGATGGCAGACAGAAACAGTCCTATACTTGACATCAGCACATTTTCATATATTAATGTTCCCTCTGTACGTATTTCTTCTTCTGTGCAAACTTTTCTTCTTGCGAAATTAAGATTGATGTATGTTTGTGTGCAGGTACGAGTGGCTGGACCCGAGCATCAAGAAGACAGAATGGTCCCGAGAAGAGGAGGAGAAGCTGCTGCATCTGGCCAAGCTGATGCCGACTCAGTGGAGGACCATCGCTCCCATCATAGGACGCACGGCGGCCCAGTGTCTGGAGCACTACGAATACCTGCTGTACGCTTCAACACGCTCTGACACACAGTCATACAGAAGCACTTTGAGTTTTTTTTTGTTAAATTATAGTTGCTTTATGATATAAATGCTTTTATGTGTGTGTGCAGAGATAAAGCAGCACAAAGAGACAATGAGGAGGAGGTGGGCGACGACCCCAGGAAGCTGAAGCCAGGAGAGATCGACCCCAATCCTGAGACTAAACCCGCCAGACCCGACCCTGTGGACATGGACGAAGGTACGATCACAGCTTGAATGGCATCTGATTCATGGGATTTATTTATTTAACAGGTTCCTCCTGTTACATCTGCATTTATTGATTTTTTAAAAATCCTTTTTTTTTCCATTTGTGTCCGTCTGTTCTCACCTGTAGATGAGTTGGAGATGCTGTCGGAGGCCAGGGCTCGACTGGCCAACACCCAGGGCAAGAAGGCCAAGAGGAAGGCCAGAGAGAAACAGCTGGAGGAGGCCAGGTCAGATAACACACACACACGGAATTATTGTTTTTTATTTTGTTTTACTGTGATACGCTCTCTGGTTTACCTACAAAGCTGCTAACATGTTGTCAAAGAATATGGATCAATGACGTGATGCAACCTAATGGTGAACTGTATGAGGAAAATAAACCTGGACTCAAATGTAGAATAAATGTAAATTCACTTTTGCAATGTAACACTATGTTTCTTGACAAATTTCACAGAATTCGTTGCATTATTTTTTAACTGTGTTTTTAAGACATGTCCTGCTCAGTGTTAAATGCATTAAAATTTAAATACAGAAACACAGCAAAAACATCTATTTCCATTTAATGTTTTCCGAAGAAAGTATATCTTTTAGTACACTCAAATCAACTATAGGTGTTAAAATATTTGATATTTAATATTTATCATTCTTTTCAAAAAAGGTTCAAATGTCATTTTAAATGACAGGAAAGCAACATTAATACAAAATGTACATTTT
Organism: Decapterus maruadsi; assembly: GCA_030347415.2. Lineage (NCBI taxonomy): Eukaryota > Metazoa > Chordata > Actinopteri > Carangiformes > Carangidae > Decapterus > Decapterus maruadsi. Next base: position 3,519,208 of record CM064892.1, read on the forward strand.
AACAAATCAGATGCTTCTAAAACTGTTTTTTATTTTTCACCCATATATCGTATAATTGACTTTCTGTACGTGACGTCATGCTTGCAGACGGTTGGCCGCTCTGCAGAAGCGCAGGGAGCTGAGAGCAGCAGGAATCGATGTTCAGAAGAAGAGGAAGAAGAAGAGAGGAGTCGACTACAACGCTGAAATCCCCTTTGAGAAGAAACCTGCACCGGTAAAAAAAAACAAACAAACACAGAGCTGCAATAATAGCTAATTAATAAATACAAAACAGCGCAAGGTTCCTGTTTTTAATCTGCAGTATTAATCATGTGCTTTTGATTTGAAGGGTTTCTACGACACCAGCATGGAGCAGTACGACGCTCTGGAGCCAAACTTCAAACGACTCAGACAACAGCACCTGGACGGAGAGCTACGCAAGTCAGTGACATCACTCACTCTAACACACATACACACACAGTTTGTATAACACACAGGAGACTTAATACAAATACACACTAACCCATGTCGTTTGTGTGTGTGTGTGTAGTGAGCGCGAGGAGAGAGACAGGAAGAAAGACAAACAGAAGATCAAGAAGAAGAAGGAGAGCGACCTGCCATCCGCCATCCTCCAGACCAGCGGCGTGGCCGAGTTCACCAAGAAACGCTCCAAGCTGGTTTTACCCGCCCCGCAGGTAAAAAAAACTTCACACCCAGCGTTCGATGAATCCGACCGACCGACGCTGACGGTTCAAACTCGGATCGATCGCTGTATTGATTTTCATTTGTTTTCCCGCCATAGATCAGTGATGCCGAGTTGGAGGAAGTGGTCAAACTGGGCGTGGCCAGCGAGGTCGCCCGTCAAGCTGCCGAGGAGAGCGAGAGCGGCAACTCGGCCTCGTCCACCCTGCTGTCGGAGTACAGCGTCACCAACACCATGGCAACGGGGCTGCGTACCCCACGCACCCCCGCTGCCCAGGACAGGATACTACAGGTAACACACACTGAGTATCCAGATGACAAACAGCTGCAACTCCAGTTTTAACCAGAACAAAGAGATCAAAGCGCATCACCCCAGTTCTTAAAGGGATAGTTCAACATTTTCCCTATACCATAATCCCTATAGTCGTAGCAGTAGGTTTGTTATGTTTAATTGTCGGTGCAAGCTATTTTTAGAACGGCGGAGCAGAGCCGTGAGCTGCTCAGAGCTACGCTACGGAGGCTCATGGGATTTCTTGGTTTCACCTCATCAAACTCATCAAATACACAATCCAACAACTCCACAACGCTCTGGTGGACAAGTTGTGACCTGCACATTCACCACGCTATGAGATAATAACACAACGTTACCACACAGAGTTGTTTTAGCGGGAAATTCATGCAAAACCTCTGATGCACGTTGCCTTCAGGGACAGTTTTTCGTCAAGCAGTCTCTGTATTTAGCTCTAAAAGTTCTTACTGTTGAATGTTTTGTTTTTATGTAAAGCAGATTGAATTTGTATTGAGTTGGTATGAAATGTTGTGCTGTAAAAGTAAAACTGCTTTGTGTGTCTGTGTCTCCAGGAAGCCCAGAACCTGATGGCTCTGACCAACATCGACACTCCTCTGAAGGGCGGCCTCAACACGCCGCTGCACGAGAGCGACTTCAGCGGCGTGACGCCTCAGCGGCAGCAGGTTCAAACCCCCAACACGGTCCTCAGCACGCCGTTCAGGTCAGAGACGCCGTCGCCTTCCCTCCGCTCCAACACAACACAACACAACATGTGATAATAAAACCACACCAACACTCATGGTCACGTCTTCTTCTCTGAACAGAACTCCTGGACCGGGTCAGGGCGCCGAGGGCATGACGCCTCAGGCCGGAGGAGCCATGACGCCACGCGGGGTCGTTACCCCAGGTTTGACCCCTGGCCGCACGCCTCTGAGAGACAAACTGAATATTAACAGTGAGGAGCAGCTGGCCGACCCCACGTTCGCCAAACACATGGTACACACACATTACACACATGTTCTCTTTAATTATTTTACTATTACTATTATTTTATTGTTGTTTTTGTTTTTTTCAATCAAAATGTAAAGCAATTTGAACGGCATTTATTTGCTTTGAAAGGTGGTACATAACATTTTATTGATTCATTAATTGATGTAAGACTATTTATATACAACTCAACTCAAAACATCTGGAATTTAAACATCTTAAACAAGTTTTCTGATACTGTGTAATGTTTGCAGTATTCATTGATTAATTATTTATCCCCATAGAGAGATTCAAGTTCCCAAACAGCAACAGTTAAAAGGAGACAGAAGGATTATTAGTTAAAAAAAGGCCATTAGTCATAATCATAAAATAAAATCTAAATAAAAGGTCCTGTCACGTTTTTTAGTTCAGAATCACAATTTCAGACACATTTCAGAGTAATGAATGAGGTAACTGATGGATGTGGTCGTTCTCCCGCTCCCACAGCAAAAGGAGAGCCTGCAGCAGCTCAGACAGGGGCTGCTGTCGCTTCCTGCTCCCAAGAACGACTTTGAGATCGTTCTCCCAGAAAACGCAGAGAAAGAACTGGAGGAAACAGAAACGGAAACCGGGTTCGTGGAGGACTCGGCCGACATCGAGGCGCGCAAACAGGTCTGCACACAAACAAACAAAGAAATGTTGAACCTTTTTCAAGTGTTAAAAGCTCGACAGATTGAAGGTTTATTATTGTGTGTGTGTGTCAGGCGGTCCGCGAGGCAGAGAGAGAGAAGGAGCTGAAGCTGCGACACACGGCTGTTCAGAGGAGCCTCCCCCGACCCACCGAGGTAACGCACTCACTTCCTGAAGGAGCTGGCGATAACTGTGACTCTGAGCTAAAATGATTGTGTCGTTGTAACGCCGAGTCTCCGTCCGACCTCTTCGTCTCTGCAGGTGAACGAGTCCGTCCTCCGTCCCGCCTCCGTCGAGCCGCTCGCCGACCTCCTGTTGGCCGAGGAGCTGATCAAGCAGGAGATGATCACCATGCTGCACTACGACTGCCTGCACCACCCGTCGTCCAGCGCGGCCAATCAGCTGCAGCGCGGCAAAACCAGAGGCCCCGCCTCCACGTCCAACAACGCCTCGCACATATCCTACCTGGAGACGCATCCCTACAAGACCATCAGCACAGAGGACATGGAGCAGGTCGGACATCAATCTCTAATTTTGTGACTCCGCATTTCTTTTGTATGTTGTGTATTTGTCATGATAGGTTTTAAATTTCAACCATAATGGATTTATTTGTTTGTTGACAGGCTAAGACGATACTGGCAGCAGAGATGGAGGTGGTGAAGGCAGGAATGGGCCACGGCGACCTGAGCATGGAGGCCTACAGCCAGGTGTGGGAGGAGTGCTACGGACAGGTGAGACAGTCTGGACGTTTGGACCTGTGAACACGTTTCATTTTTGTTGTCTCACTTTATTCATGTAGTAAAGTTATAGAATATGAACTCACAGAAGCTGATTCTTAAAATAGAATGATTTGATAAGAGACGGGGCAGTTTGGGGTTTCTTTTGGAGAATTTACGGTATTTTAGTGGATGCCTCAGATCTGTTCTCGCATGAAATCGACTGTGTTTAATCCTCCGTCTCCGTCTTCCTGCAGGTTTTATATCTCCCTGCTCAGAACAGATACACCAGAGCAAATTTGGCATCGAAGAAAGACCGAATCGAAAGCTTTGAGAAAAAACTGGAGGTGAGAAAAGCAGACACTACAGAGATGTGTGAACCGTGAAAGTTGCATGCTGGACCTGTGAAATCCTGCAGAGCTTCGGTCTCTGAGTTTTTCCATCTCTGTCTCTGTCTGTGCAGGTGAACCGAGGTCACATGACGGCCGAGGCCCGGCGAGCAGCCAAGCTGGAAAAGAAGCTGAAAATCCTGCTGGGAGGGTTTCAGTCCAGAGCGCTGGGGCTCCTGAAGCAGCACGGGGAACTCTGGGAACAGGTACACACTCATCTATGCATTTATGTATTCATTTAAGTGACAGTGGTTAATAATATGCTCTCACTGTGCAACACTTAAACTTTTATATTTTGTGCTATAAATAATAAATAAAAGTGGATTGGATTGGCTGTAATGCTCGTGGTGTCCACCAGGTGGAGCAGGCGGCCACAGAGCTGCAGACCTTCACTCAGCTGAAGAAACAAGAGGACACAGCTATTCCCAGGAGGAAAGAGGTAACACACACACCTATCTGCTAATTTTGATAAATGATTAATCATTACAGTTATTGTCTCTTTATTTGTGAGGAATCTCTTTCCCTTCTGTTCACCTTTGATTCTGTAAACTTGTATTCTACCACAATTTGCTGACCTGTCATATCCTCAATTGTCATTTTGTTAGTAACACCTGGCTTCAGGGTCTTTGAACAGCCATCCATATTATTTATGTATCACATTTTCTCTGTATTTCCCATAATAATGTTCGTTTTTGAAGTGTTTTACATGTATTTTCTCCTTTTTTATTGAAAAAAAACCTCCAGTTCTGTTGTTTCTGAACACAGGAATAATTCACATGGACTTTTTAAAGCAACACTATGATGTTTTTTGACCTTAAAATAATGTTTCTAAACTCACTGATGTGGTAGAAAAACATAAAATAGGATTGAATGGTGCCTTCAATAAGTTAAAACTACATAGTGTTGCTTTTACTGACCTGTGGCTCAGTGGAGTTAAATCAAATATCATTAAATTCCCGACGTTATCAGATTATTTTCGCAATAATTAGTTCTTCAGTGTGATCAGGAAACTGTTTGATATCAATTCTGTGTGTTTGTTTCAGAGCCTGCGGGAGGACGTGGAGCGGCAGATGGAGAGAGAGCGAGAGCTACAGCAGAGATATGGAGAGCTGCTGATGGAGAGGGAGTCGCTGATCAACAGTACTCAGAAATACTAAACACACACACTTATCACACACACACAAGCTTCACACATTCAAATCCTGTTCATGGAGACACTGATTTAAAATCAAGCCGCTCTGAGAAACAACAACGGTTTCTCTCTCCGAGTCGTCGTACTAGAAAATAAACTGCAGAGATAAGTCCCGCCTCCATGCGCTATGTTGCTATGATGTCATCAGCTGAGTTTTGAGCATGCTCAGTAGTCCTTTTGTGTTTCTGTATTAGTGACCAATAAAGTTTCTTTTCAACAAGTTACACACGTGCAATCTGATGTTTTACACAAAAGCAGTTTTACAAACAGGGAACTCTTTATTACAGAAATAGAATAGAAATTAAACATATACAGGTGTAACGATGATGTAATCCTCAGCAGGTGAGAAAGGCCATCCCACCTCTCCAGTAAGCACTCTGAGAGAAAAACAGAGACTCACACTCACATTTGGAAAGTTGTGACAGAATAAGGACTGTTGACTTGACTATACAAAGAAAGGAGGAATAATTACAGCCACCACTAAGAGAACAATATCATTTTAGTGTTTGTGTACATACTGTGTGTCTGTAGTTGTATCTTCTGATGGCCTCTCTGATGTGACAGGGCTGGATGGCTCCACTGGGCGGCTCCACTGTGGCCGGACAGCTCTGAAACACACACACACACATAAACCCCATTATGGATGAAATTTAAGACCTATTAACAGGAGGGAAACCAGCTCATGGCTCTGCTCTGCCGTTCTAAAAATAGCTTGCATCGACAATTAAATGTGACAAAACTACTGCTATGACTATAGGGATTATGGTGATGGGCCAATTTGCCAAAATGTTGAACTATCCCTTTAAGACCTGTCTAAAAATTATTTAAAGGGATAGTTCAACATTTTGGCAAATTGGCCCATTGCCATAATCGCTATAGTCATAGCAGTAGGTTCGTTACCTTTAATTGTAGGTGTAAGCTACTTTCAGTACGGCGGAGCGCAGCAGCAGGCTGCTCAGGGCTATGCTATGGAGGCTAATGGAATTTCTTGGTTTCCCTCATTAAACTCATCAAATACAAAATCTCAAAACTACACAGCGCTTTTGTAGACAAGTTGTGACCTGCACAACCACCACGCTATGAGATAATAACGGAGCGATACGAAACGGAGCCGTTTTCGAGGTAAATTCATGCAAAACCGCTGATGCGCGTTGCGTTCAAGGACAGTTTTTCAGCAAGCAGTCTCCGTATTTACCCTGTATTTACCTCAAAGGCTCCGTTTCGTATCGTTAAGTTATTATCTCATAGCGTGGTGGTTGTGCAGGTCACAACTTGTCCACAAAAGCGCTTTGGAGTTTGGGGATTTTGTATTTGATGAGTTTAATGAGGGAAACCAAGAAATTCCCTTAGCCTCCATAGCATCGCCCTGAGCAGCCTGCTACTGCGCTCCGCCGTACTAAAAATAGCTTGCACCGACAATTAAAGGTAACGAACCTACTGCTATGACTATAGCGATTATGGCAATGGGCCAATTTGCCAAAATGTTGAACTATCCCTTTAAGACCTGAATTTGGACTTTTTAAGGCATAAAAGCTAGATTTTTTTTGTTGTTATTTTTTAAGGCCCTGGGGAAACCCTGAATGAACACGATGTAAAACGTGCTGCGTTCACAGGCTTCGACAAGAGTCTGTTCAAAATCGTTGTGTTTCATCCTGGGCGTTAAAACGCTGCTGGTCACTGTAGCTGCCTAAAAAACAACCAGAGAAGAAGAGTGCAGCCAGCACAGACGCACCTTTTTGCGTTTCCTCTGCCTCGCCCGGCCGTCCAGGCTGCCGTTACCCTGTGGGAGGGGCTTTGATGAGTGGGAGGAGCCTGGCGTGGAAGGGGGCGTGGCCTCTGGCGAGTCTGGATCCTTCTTCACCTGATGTATAGAAAGAAGGAGGAGTTGACAGGTGTTTGACAAGATGCAAATGTGGACTTCAAACTCTGGTAGAAGTGAAGTGTGTGTGTGTCTGTGTGTGTGTACCTCGGTGTGTGTGTTGTAGTGGATGTAGCTGGCGGAGATCACGTGACTGATGGGGTTCGTCTTCGCCGTCATTTCCTGTTTCACCAATAGAGACAAATCCACGATCTGGAGACAAGACAAAGGAACGGGAGAGACACTGAAGAAGAGCTGTCGGACACCAGACCAGACAGAAATGATGACATCACTCATGACTCAACACGTTACCTGGGCGACGGTCTCATAGGCCAGGTATGACAGGATCTCCATGGCGATGCTGTTGGGCTTCAGCTCCAGACTGCTGCAGTCCAGCCAATCCCGAAACTTTGACGCTTTCTTAGCTGGAGACACATTCACACACAAAGACACACACAGCATTAAGATTGAATTTTTACAGTGTTTTGATAATATTTTTAAAACGCTGCCCTGAGGACGAGGTCATGGGACTTCAGAGCTTCAGATGTTTCAAGTGAAATATATATATTTTTAAAAGGTCATAAAGTGAAATAATATTCTTTGCACTTTCATCTTTAAATGTGACATTTCACACAACATTAAGTGAATTGGGTTTAGTGCTGAAACTAAGAGGCGATTAATCAATCGGTCGACGATCAGATAACATCAATCGGTGTTTGCTGCTTCTTCTCTGAGTCGTTCACGGTGGGAAAGTTTAAGTTTCTGACTGTTGGTTCGAAGAGGATTTGGATTCACACATTTTTCTGACATTTTCCTCAATTTAACAATCGATTTAATCGAAAAAAATTAGGGAAACCAAGAAATCCCATGAGCCTCCGTAGTGTAGCTCTGAGCAGCTCACGGCTCTGCTCTGCCATTCTAAAAATAGTTTGCACTGACAATTAAAGGTAACAACCCTACTGCTATGACTATAGGGATTATGGCAATGGGTCAATATGTTGAACTATCCCTTTAAGTTTTATTTAATTCAACTTAAACCTTGCTCCTGTCAGTATGAGGATACAACAATCAGTACAGTGAAGTCCTGCCGTGTCGGAGAGAAAATTATACGTAAACAACAAAGCTATAAAAACTGACTTTATTAAAATCTTACCGAAGCTGAGCTGTCGACTCTCACAGAACTCCGAGTACTGAGCCGGATCCATGTTTCTGGTCTGACGCTCCAAACGCTGAAGAAACACAGAAAACAAACAAATAAATAAACAAACACATTTCCTGTTGTGTTCAGTCTAACCAGTGTCTCATCGTGTCTCTGACCTCCATCCTCTCCTGTTTGACCGGGTCCACGTCGCGCTCCGCCAGCGACAGCAGCTCTCCGGTCTGATCCATCCACGCCAGGAAATCCTGGGCCAATCGCTGCCTCCGCTGGTTACCACCGGCAACCGCACCTGAAGCCCCGCCCCACCTGTCTGTGAGAAGAGAGCCGGATCGCTGCTGGTTTGTCCAGGTGAAACCGATCAGGTGTGTGTGTTGTGTTGGCTCAGTGTGAGTGTGTACCTGTTTCCTGTGGCGGCTCCTCGTCCTCCAGGGTTTTGAGCAGTTTGGATTTATAATCTCTGAACTGGAGATATTTTAATAACCTCGCCACCTTCCTCTGTTGGAGACACAGACACAGACAGAGAGGGCAGGGGATTTTGTGTTAGTCATTTCAAAGATAAAGGGATAGTTCAACATTTTTACCATTATTTGTCAGTGCAAGCTATTTTTAGAACAGCGCAGCAGAGCCGTGAGCTGCTCAGAGCTACGCTACGGAGGCTCATGGGATTTCTTGGTTTCCTTCATCAAACTCATCAAATACACAATCCAACAACTCCACAACGCTCTGGTGGACAAGTTGTGACCTGCACATTCACCACGCTATGAGATAATAACACAACGTTTTCTAAATAAATACAGAGACTGCTTGTTGAAAAACTGTCCCTGAAGGCAACGCACACTATTTTTGCACCTCTAAAACAACTTGTTCTGTCACAACTAGCTCTGAGCAGCTCGCGGCTCTGCTCCGCCATTCTAAAAATAGCTTGCACCGACAATTAAAGGTAACAAACCTACTGCTATGACTATAGGGATTATGGCAATGGGCCAATTTTCCGAAATGTTGAACTATCCCTTTAAAGAATAACTATTAATTCCAGATTTCAGATGTTTGTCTCACCTTGTCTCTCCTCATCAGGAACAGGATGTCCTCGGCTGAAATGACCCTCGACCCGCGGAGAGCGGCGCCTTCACACGCCTGATGCAGCTGATGATGCAAGATAATGAATGAGCATCACAGACCTGACATCAACATTTTGTCATAAATCCCTGTTTCATTTCAAACATGGCTGTCCAAGTTAACACATTTTCAGTTAATCAACGCTAATATATTATAATTTTATCACGTTAATTGCAACTACTGAAGGAACGACTTAAAACTCAACTTTTTTGCGAAAAAGAATAAGGTGTTGTTGCGATTGCTAGGTAAAGCCACGTACAAAAAAGAGAGAATGTTACCATAGTGATGAGCTGTGTGTGGACAATGTCCTCCACCAGAGCCGCTGTCTCGTGCAGAGGCCTGCGTGCGTCTCCCAGAGCAAACCTGGGGAAAAAAAAAACACATAACACACAAAGCATAAATGTATTAGAAATAGGTGATTAATCCACTCAAAGCCTGACTGCACACGGCCATTAGCTGCTAATAATTAATGAAAAATCTCATTAAAGAATCTTTAAATATTAAATATTTTTGTTTTGCATCAAAACTCTCATCTCAAACAACGCGTCACCTGAACAACGACACGCTGAGACTGAGTAGATACTATACATCAGATTCTAATGGTAAACAAATCCAAGCAACTGTTGCTTAGATTTGTTTACCATTAGAATCTGACCAGGAAAACATTCAAATCAAACTTTATTAACAATAAATTACATCACATGTTAAATAAGGAAACTGATAAAACAAAGCACAGAGCTCACAAACGTCTTTCTTTATGTTTTCATCTATGCCCCCTGCGCACACACGCAAACACACACACACACACACACACTAAAGGTCGACAGGCCACACACACTTTGACCACAATTTGGTCAAACGTGAATTTGCATCCAGACAAGCCACTTCCAGGAGCTGCAGCC